>JZKD02S0541664.1:154501-185204 GCA_000966675.3 Picea glauca
AGTTTGTGAGGACACAAGAGCCTTCCTTTGGAGGAAGAAGGGACTCACAGTCCCCTTTCTTCATTGTGCTTTGATTTCATCAATTGATCAGCCTAAAAACATTGGTGATATTGGTGTTTTTGTGTTTTTATTTCTTTATCCATATGCTCATAGTTTTAGTTTGTTTTAATTTAATTCTTGTTTATAGTTGTGTTGTTCTTTTCCTAACCCTTTCCTCTACAACTGTCATGCTCAGCAAGACCCAACTGGGCATGTAAGCACCCTTTATTTTCTCACCAAGTGACGAATTGGGTGCAAACAACTATTACAACCAGTTGAAACAAGCCATCCAGTCCGAGCCTCGGATGACCCCGAATACACGGACCACCACTTTATTTATATAACAACATGTGTAGATGGCCATAAGCAGTAGTTACAGTCCTATTACAAACTGACGGAGGAAGACTCAGAGGAAATCACTAAGGAATGGTCAGTGAACTTCCTTATTCCAGCCAACCCTGCGGATTTGTTTGATGTAGACAACCTGAAAGTTGCGTAGGATACACCCAGACCTAGTAAGACGAAGAAGCCTACAGAAGTTCAGGATATAGACAACACATCTGTAAGGACTGCATCCATTTCACCAGATGAAGGGGATGATGGAAAAGAGATAGAAGGTGCAGAAATTGAACAACAAAAAGGTGAAGTAACACCACCTAGGGATGAAGAGGACTCATCGAAGAAAAGGAAGGTTTCACCTCTAAAATCTTTCTCCCGGAAGAAACCTAGAATCCCTGTAACCAATATGCAGACTACCCTCACATTGGATGATTTTAATTTCATCATTACATCTATGAATTATGATTCACAGGAGATATTAGAGAAGTAGGAGGTGAAGTAGGAGAAGATGTATAATCGTATCATGATTGAACTCCAAGGAGTGCAAAAGGCACTCCAATCTAGCCACGCAGTCTCCATTGCGCCTCTGACAACAGGAACAATAGAACCGGGAGATGAGCCAACTCAACTCCACTAGATTGTTGATATGGTCGAAGCTCGCCTTTGACAAGCTCAAGAAGACACAGCCCAAGCCACCTAGTCTTTGACACAGGTACAAGGAGTACTTGTCGAGCAGTGTAATGCTGTTGAATGAGAAAAACTTGCTCTTCAAGCAAAGTGGGACAAAGATAAAGTAGAGCTACAACAAAGAAAGGAGCAGTTGCTCACAGAGCAACTCGAGATAAAGGAACTGGTCAACAGAGCACTTTTCCTTGTGACATTCATCAATGTCCAGACAGAAGAATGGGTTCCATAGTAGGTGGCACAGCTTGAAGAAGTGATCCATCAACTTCAACAATGCATCGCAGACATGGAACTTCGTACTGTGCCCGAGACTCCTTAAGAAATCAAAGACCTAAGAGAGGCAACTTCTTGCAGCGTAGTTGGAATAATGAAAGCCCTTGCCTTGGAGTGTAAGAATATGATCTCTAGGAGAACTCAGACTTATGAGAAACTCATGGAGACTCCAGAATTGCAGGCATTGGAGTCGCAGCTCCAAGAAGCAAAGAAACATGCAAATATGTTACGAGCGCAGTTGAAGGCCTTGTCACCATTCGAAAGAATAAAGAGGTTTCCAGAGAAATGCATGGCCCAATAAACATATCCACACGATCCAAAGTAAAGTGATGGAAGTCTCTCAACGACTTCAACCAGTGCAAGAGAAGGCATGTCAACTGTTCACTGAAGTTGAAAGCCAAGGAGCCGAGCTAGAACAGGTCATCATCACAACAGAACAACGCCTAGAAGGAGAAGTCAATGATGCACTCATCCAGTAGTTCACTAAGAAAGAGGAAGTAGCACTACAATAGGTCAAACCAACTTGAGCCAAGCTTGAGGCATTTGAAGCATAATTGCTCAGACCATAGTGAATCGGGATGAGTCACAGGTGAGTGTTGGGGGCTTGTTGGCCCTTGACCAAGTTTTTGGAACACTTGGTCATATTTGACTATTTTGGGACTTCAAAAACCTGTTGAATATGGAGCTCCAGAAGAAGCAGAGATCACGGGATCTCAACCCACTTTTGGGCCCATTTTGGGTTTTGGGAATATGTAATGGGAAAGGGATGTTGGCCCGCGGGTTCACCTACGCTTAAGACCACTTTTGTAAATGTATAAATAGACATCTAGGCATGTAGTAGAAAATGGTATTGTATCTATGTGATGTGGGCTAAGTGCCAAGAAGGGATCTGTTTGATTGATAGTTTTGCGCATTATGTATAGACTTCCAGAGCTTAATGCAAGTCCCTGTGTGAAGATATAGAAAGATTTGTGTTGGAAGGAAAGGAAGAAGGATCTAGAGATATGCGCAGATATTCTGTCCTGTGTGAATTAAGGGTTTCTACGGCTCTGTGCTTCTAACCGATTGGTCGACAATAATAAAGAAGAAGAGTTGGTGGACGTAGCCCTAGGGTGGGGGTGAACCACGTAAATCTGTGTGTTATGCTTTGTGCTTTGACTCAATGTACTTATCTCTACTTTTGCTAAGTTCTTTGATATGTTTAGATGGATATACTTATGCTTTGTGCTTCATTATATGTGTCTGAATAGTAGATCTGGTATGTATGAAGATGCTTAGTGCCGATCTAATGGATCTGATCTGTTTTACTATTGATAAGTATTAAGATACTTTAGATCTAAGTGAATGTTGCGATGCTATGTGCTATCTGCGAAGTATAATAAGGGTTGAATATTGATGAATGATCCAATCTAAGTGCTTTGTAAGAAACATAATCACAAATTTGTGTCCCATCTTAGGTTGCAGAATCTTGAGTCCTGCAACCACCTCTGCCTCTACCTCGGGTGAGACTTCATTTGCTTCGCAGGTGTTGCCAAAAGGGTGGTAGTTAGGGTTTTTTTGGTGCACTCTTGTAGCATTAAACCCTGGGTTTGCCCCTGTTCCATTAGGAGGTGAGGTGGAAACCATGCATTAACTATGACAACTTGATAAAATTGGTGTCGATATCGACAAAAATCCCCTAACTACGCCAAGATTTGCAATGGGATGGTCGTTTTAAATACATAACTGACAATATGGTGGAAGGATATCTGATTAAGTTAGGAAATTAATTGATAGATCAGTGGAGGACCACAAAAGGATGGACCATTGTGAACATTGAATATGGTTAGGATGACAGGCAGCTTCCAAGTCAATAGAAAGTACTAATGGATATAATGACCCATGTGATAACATATGGACATGGAACATAAATATGGGTGATGTTAGCTATGAAAGGACATGATGACAATCTCCCCAACCACAAAGTAAATATCCGGGGTGGATGATTGGGACTGGAAAACTAGACTTGAGAACACATAACCTAATTGAAGCGTCATCATATTATTGACAGAAAATAAACTTGCAATACAACGAGAAATCCTACCTAGGCAAGCCACTCCCAACATAGGAGGGCTACGCGACAATGTTTCTGGAGAGAATATGTAGGGTTTCAGGTATGCACCATTCTCCCAACCATGATAAAGGATACCATTGATATGAACGATTCTAACTGCTCCAAATCATGTATCTCTGTACCAATAAACAGTCCAATCTAGTGCATTTGTAACTTACCAGGATGCTTCTAATACTTACTATCATACAAAAAAACTTTGTCTCGTTGCAAAAAATACTTATGCTTGATATGTCGATCATGCCAAGCCTTTTGTTGAGCTTTTTCGATAGTCTAATGAAAGATTTCTAAAAATATGTCTTCATCCACTTGCATGAATTCCATAATTCTAGATGTGATGGATTGATAATGAGTCATCTTGGTAGCTTGCGCAACAAATAGACTTGGTGATATAAACTAAACTGGTACCATGACCTCTCATCCATAGACTAATTGGAAAGGGGTACAGTTGTGTAATTTATTTGTGATGATTTGATAGGCCCAAAGTACCATTGGAACTCTTTCATCCCAATCTTCACGATTTTTGGAACATACCTTATTCAATCCATTTTCTAGAATCTTGTTGAACACTTTCTCTATCTCGTTAGCTTGCAGATGGTAAGGTTTTCTCTTACGGTGCTGAATCAGAAATTCACAGGTGAGAGCAGCTATAATTCTATTTATGAAATGTGCACCCTGATCACTGGTTAGAATCCAAGGGAAACCAAATCGAGTAAAGATATTTTCAAAAATAATATGGCTGCGGTATTGAAATAACAGTCCCGTATTGGTGCGGCTTCAACCAATCACGTAAGATAATATGTTGCGGTAATGATGTACCTGGTCTTGAAATGTTGAGCCGATGGGTTTATGGGCCCAATGAAATAAACAACCCACTTTTTGAATGCTTGTAGAGATCTGATAGGGTATAGAGGTAGTTCATCTCTTCGAGAGGGCTTAACTACTCTTTGAAAAACATCACATGCTGCTGGCATATGATTTGACATCCCTAAACACTATAGGCCACCATAACCTAGCTTGTAATATCTTATGTGCAGTAGAATTACCACCAATATGTCCACCCACAACTCCACCATGGAAATCCCATAAGATATCTGGTCTCTCATGATCTAAAACGCATCTCCTCATGATAAGTTGATAAGTTGATAATTCGATGCCCTGACGACTAAGTGTCTTATTTGAGTTGTGAAATATCCCTCAGGTGTTGTACCAGTCATGAGGAGTAGCACAATGTATGATAAATAGTTTGGAATAGCTTCAATGCGTAACAAATATGCATTATGAAGTTGATCATATAGGGCTTTGTCATCTCACCAGACTCTAACAAAGATAGGTGATGGAGCCCAACATTAAACTTTCCAGGATTGGAGGTAACTTCAAAACAAAATTCCTAAAACAATAACAACCATCTACATATTCTTCCTTTTAAGACAAGTTTTTTAATGAGATGTTTTAATGCAGAATGATCAATGAAAAAATTTAAGTGACCATCTAACAAATAGTGTCAAATTTGTTGTAAAGCAATACCATGGCCAAACCTTCCCTTTATGTTGTGGTGTAGTTGTGTTTGGATTGAGATAATTTTTGACTCAAAAGGTAGATGGGATGGTTGATATTTCCTTCACATGGTTGTGTAATGATAGAACCTATAGGAATACTGGAGGTATCGATATGCACATAGAACTCCACGCTCCAATTGGGGAAATTCAGAATGGGGTCTGTACTCAAATTTTCCTTCAAGGTGTCAAATGATTTATTGCAGATTGAATTTATGTGAAATCCTTCGTATTTCCTAGGTAATTGTTCCAATGGTGTTGTGATACTCACACAACCCCTAATAAACCAATGTTAATATCCAGTATGTCCCAGGGTAGTTTGCAACTACTTGACAGAGATAGGAGGAGGCATATTGACGGTGACCAAAATTTTTGTAGAATCGACTAATACTCCTCTACACATTATATGTCCAAGAATATTCCAAAAGGGTACACATAATATACACTTTTTTCAAGTTTAGGGAAATATGTAACTAGGGACATCGATCCAAGATTAGCTGTAAGAGACCAATATGATCTTTGAGTAGACAATATATTGTCCAATCATCCAAATAGAATTCAAGAAATTTATAGATGAAGTCACAGAAGGTGGAAATCACAATTTGAGAAAACATTGTTGGGGAATTATTGAGCCCAAACAACATGATGTTGTAAGAAAATGATCCCCACTATGTTGTGAAGGTATTTTTATTCTTTTCCGGTTTTGAAATTCTTACATAGTGATATCTAGAAAATCCATTGGTAAATGAATATGCTTCCATGCCCATGACTTGATCTAAAGCTTCGTCACTAAAAGGAGTCGGAAATGGGTCGTGAACATAGACAAAGTTCAATCTCTGATAGTCAACACAAACCCCGATATCCTCTGTACCCTTTTTACTTTGAATGACAATAGGGATGATCCACTCAGCCTCATCCACTCAAAAGATCAACCCAACTATAAGCATGCGATCAATATATTTCTTTACTTTTTATTTGAATATAGGTTTTAGATGGCATGGTTGGTACTTAACAGGCTTCGTGCCAAGCTTCAGCTCAATTTTCATTTCTCCTAGATCACCCTTAATTCCCTTTACCTCCGAGAAGTTGGTGGGGAATATGTCCTCATATTCCCTCAACGGGGCCTAAATTTCAGTCATGGTCTGTTCGTCCCAATAATACCATATAGAGGTTATCTTGGGATTCTTCAAACTGCCTATATTAACCTTGCACAATGTTATAGGGTTAGTGTAGGAGATACTAGCTTCAAGTGAAATGGTATCTTGAATAGTCCTAGTGCCTTCGGATTCTTTAAAGTAAATATGACTAAGGTATTCTAAATATTTGGGATAATCGAGGCCGATATCAACCTTACCACAATAAATTGTTAGTGGTGCAATGACTCGATTTGCCGGCTCAAGATATGGGTGAAATATAGACCAGAGTAGGTGTTTATGCGTAGAGAAAACTACAGGATACAAGTGAGGTTGAACCTATTTGTGAATAACAAGATTTAAATTTGTTGCAAATGCTAAAGTAAGTTCGGGGGACTTACCTATAAAAGAGAAATCTTGGAAAAAATGGCGTTGAAGGACATCCCAACAATGGTTTTTCCTTCAGGTTTCTTCATGTATATACCAGACTGTGGGGATTGGTCCTAGTGAATGAACAAACTGGTGTACTCGAAATCCTCGAGGTAGTTGCGTGACTGTCCATACCCTAACATAGTTTGCAACATGATCAGATAGATATGAATATCGATCATATGTGTCGAGGGTAAGAACGAGAGTCTTCAATTTCTAGTCGTGATTGTATTAACTAACTTGGGAAGGAGGGATAAATTGATGTTGCAGGGAAAGATTGATATCCTCCCACAAAGGAAGGCTACTTTTGTGGGTGGCCAACCAATGAGCTGGGGAGGAGCACGAAATGATATCAAGTGTTGAAATCCTCTATTCCACCCCAAACATTTATTCCACTTCTACCAAAAAAGTGTGTAAATCTGAGAGACCGTCATATAATAGATGCTTGCAGAGTTCAGTTCCAATCAACCTAGTTGCTTGAATAGTGGTGCATCTTATTGAGAAATTTTCATATCGTCCCTGCTGCCAGTTTTTGAAAGTTGCCTCTAAATATGCCCTGACAGACTGAATACTTTTCCAACTAAATGAACCATCCACCATAGGATTAATTTAGTCTACGTGGTTTCCTTTCGTCACATTATATATATGATCCAAGACATCAAGTTCCGTTTTATCTTTTGAGGGTTCAATGTATCATGGTCCTAGGTATGGATCTAAAGGTTGAATTGCTTTCATACCATCTTCTTTGAAGGTCATGGATTCCTTCTTGAGGTCAATCAAAACATAATTGTTGTATTCCCAGTCAATTCCAAACAAGGATGGATATGGATCTTTGTCCCCCATGATCTCAATGACCTCGAAGTCTTGAACACTATTGACTCTGGCTAGATCCACTTCTACATTTTCCATTCTCCTTACTAGATAAATACAATAATGGTTTTCCATACGCAACAAAATTGGGGAATAGACCAACATGGGTTTTCCCATAGCTTCCCACATTTTGTTTGGTAGGATATTAACATATGAACCCAAATCCAACATGGAATCATTAATTTCATAACCATAAATATGGGATTTTAATTTGAACTCACATCTTGACCTCTTCTTTCATCTATGTATCCAGCCTACATTTCTCTCTGGAAAATTAACAACTATAGATCCCTCTATGTTTCCATCCACTCCCAGAGCTATGCCAATGGTGTTACACACATTCTGAGTGAGGTTTTCATCATTTAGGATACCATAAAAGAGTTACAACCATAAGGAAATAGTTTTATTTGAATCATACAATGGGCCTTTGGATGGGACCAATTTTTCTGCAACTCAGAGAGGGGTATAGCTTGGATTCCCAACTTCTGGTATCACAAAATTAGACATTTGGTGGAAAATTTCTACTGCATTATGAAAGAATTACTTTTTTTTGTACAAGGTCATATTGGGGTTTAGTCATTAACTTTTGGATCTGAGCTCGATTAAGGTGATCAACATCGGATCCGGTCTTTGCACCTTCCCTTGTTATAACATGAATATTGGACTGCCTCTCTTTCACAATTGGCCTAGGTTTTGAATTTATCAAATTGGCTCCCCTTTTTCTTGTGTGATATTCTCAATATGAGATTAGATCAGAAAAATCCTGAGTATTATGGGTATTTTTTCGACATTGTGAACACCATGGTCTTCTTGGATGTGGGTAGTCTCTTGCAAGGTGGCCTTGTTCATCATAGTTGTAGCAGTGAGTGGGTCCTCTGTTGCCATCTCTGCCTCCTTTGAAAGGTCCTCTTCCTTTGTGACCTCCTCCAAACCCTTAAGGGGTTTCATCAATCCTGAAGGCATAGAGTTCTAGTCTATTCACAAGAGGATCTCAACTATGACATTGCTTTGCAGTATGGGTAGTTGAACCGCAACATTCATAGTACATCGTATTTAGTATAGATGTATATTTCTGTAAGATGGGATAGTGTCTTGGAGAATATCCATGGTGTCTACAAATCTCACAATACTCATTGGGGTGACCCCCTTATTGAGTCAAGAAGGTCTAAAATTGCACAGGTGCATGGAATGATGTTGTAGTCGCAACTTGCATAACACTACCTGATGATCCGACTAGTGGTGGAGGCATAGGGTGGATCACAACTCCTCCACCCCTTGATCTTGGAGACTCTGTCACCATATGACCTGTTAGATCCTAGGATTGCACCTCTTCCTTCTACTCATCAAACCATCCCATTCATCTGTTAATCTAGCTCTTAGTTATTTTTTCTTCTTCACTGTGTGTTAAGTCATTTTTTTTTTATGCTATACCTTCTTTTCTTATGTTAATTGTTTTTTCTCTTTATAAGGTTGAGTTAGATCTTGATTTGATTTTGGACAAGTCCTATCACTATTTTTTATATCACTCATGGATCACAAGAGAATTAGCCTAAGCCTACAAGTGTAAAAGTGTCGATTGCAATAATGCCAACATTCTTGCGATCAACAAACAAACTTTGTTTTATTGATTTTTCATGACTTACACAATTTTAAAATTTGAATAAAGTGCTTATGCACCAAAATCACACTCACATGTTCCTATTACCCTCAAAATCGTGCACATTGTTCTCCTGTGCAGTTTTCATTGCAGGTTTTGAGTGAGCCCTAAGTCACTCTTAGTATTGGCCACCATTATCAACAAAGGGAGTTAGGGTACGATGGTACCATCCTGAGAGTGCTGGAAACTGAACAGAGAAGAGCCACTAGGGCTCAAATTGTTTGAGGCCATACCATATATCCAGGATATATTCATCAGGGGTGAGTGGTATGATTTCATCTGTTCCTTCAATGGAAACCATACAAAAATTACCTTGATATTTGCACGGAACTTTGATGGATTCCAGCCACAAATTGGGGATATAACCACCCACATAACAAAGAATTTTATTATTGGATCAAGTGCTCTCCCTATCAATGGAGAGAGGTGGTTTAAGAAAGGGAAATTACCGGATGAGGTGTGCAACTAGTTATTGGTAGCAGAGAATCAAATCCCAGATTGGAGCCAGGGAATCCCGATCCTTTGGATTAAATACAATGGAGGGGCATCTGTGAGCCATACAAATGTACATCATTGGAAAAGGTAGGTTCTCAATTTTCCATTTCTAGCATCTCACATTTCTCATGCATTTAAATGGTGATAAAGAGATGAAACTCCCATTATACCTTCTCAAATCCTAACCAAGATGTCCAAATGATTCCAGAACTATCCACAAACTGCTCACAGAAGCCTCTACGATCAGGGGTTTATAAAAATATTGGTTCTTTTTTTCTCTCAGTGAATTGGGATTGTCTTGGGTAGAAATTTTAGTGTCACTAGGGTTACAGGAATAAGAGCCCAAAGAACAGGAAATTGAACAAAAACCATAGAGAAAGAGAGTGAAATTCCCTAGGAAGATAGGGTTTCCATAGAACCTGGAAGTTCATCAAAATCCATCCAATATGATAAAGAAAATAACGTACCTGCAAAAACAAGAACCAGATCAAACAAATCAATATCCATCACTCTAGAAAAAGAAGAAATACCTCAGAGGCAATTGAGATCATCCTCAATGAAATAGAAGGCCAAAGAAAGTGATAAAGCTTATGTCGAAAATTATGTCAGAAAGGGTAAAAAATAGGTCTTTCCAACAGTCCAACCATCTCCTCATCATCTTGAGGTCGAACCTGTGCCCACAGGCATGCAAGTAGAAAAAAATCCTAAATTGAAATCAAGAAAACTACAAAGAAATAAGAAGGCCAGTCTTGAAGTATTTACAATTGAATTTGAGCCATTGGACACATAGATTGAGGAGCCTCATGAGGAAACACTAGGTAGAAATAAAAGGGGGAAACATGTCCTAGAAATGAAAATTAAACCCAATCGGAAGACTAGGTTAACCAACCAACTGAGAATAAATTCCAAAGCCTTGTTTGATCCATCCCTCAAGGAACAAAATACTATTGTAATAGAATATCAAGACATTGATGAAGATCCCTCTGAGTTTACCAACATGGAGGAAATGGCCATCCACACCTTGAAGGAAATGCCAGTAGGAAAGACCATAAAGAAGAGCAACAAGGGACAAAGATCATGTATTAAACCTGTTGATTTGGAAAGAGAGTACATTACTGGTCCATACCCAGAGAAAGATTTTGAAGACACGTTCCTAGACCCAGAGAAGGATTTTGTAGACACTGGTCTAAAAACATAGGATGTTCCAGGGAAGGTTTTAGAATATCCCAAACTAGAGGCAAAGGGGAAAATGTTGATGTTACATGAACCTGTGAAAGACATCATTGAAGACAAACTTGAGAAGAATCCCAGGTATGAGATGAGACCTGGGAAATATAATCTCTCCATTGATATCAATAGGCCTGCTACTGAGGAAGAGAATGAATTTAAAAATGGGAACAAAGTGAAAACAAAAGCTAAGCCTAAAGTTGAAGGTAACAGGGAAATGGAGGACAACAAACAACAGGTGGAATCCCTCAAACAACATAATGAAAACATGAGGCGACAAATTCAAGAGATGCAAAAAAAAAATCAAGCTCTTGAGATGCAACATTCAAAACTATAGAAAAAATATCAAAAGTTACAAAAAAAACACCAAAAGACCTCCATGTTCCTAAAGGAGATCATCTAAGTCTGTTGATGTCAACAAGTAAGGAAATTTTAATCCTATGCAAGTTTTTCTCCAATGTGAAGGCCTTTCTCTAGTTAGTGGCATATGTCTGGATCCATGCAAAGTCAATAACCAGTTCCATCTTTTGAAGACTTTTGTTGTGCAACTTTTACACTCTAGTTATCAACAGTGACTCCAGTTTCAATGATAGAATCTTTTTGTTTTAGTTTGAGATATTATATCCAGTTGTAATAAAGGTATTTTTGATAAAAATAATGTTTTGATTAGGTCGAAGTTACGGGACTAGAAAAGGGGAGTTATCCCTACAAACTAACACTTAAACTCTACTTCACTCAATTTATAGAAGTGTTCATGAATTGTAATCATAACTGAATGGTGAAGTTAATATCTACATGTCTTAATGTAATGCAAATATTAACTATAGAATTTATATCTGAGATAGGAATTCAAATCCTTTTGCTAGATAAATACAAGGATATGTGAATGTAAGGGGGTTCAAATTTTTGGGTATCAAGCTATCAGGATATAGACTGGGCTTATGAAATGTAAGATATGCAAAGTTTTCTACTCAGTGAATATAATTTCTGATGAACATGCTTTTTTTTTCTCAATCTTGATTGTCTTTTCTTATTATTTGGATGCATGTTGAATGTCATGCAAAACAAATATTCTTTCTCTTTCAACTAATGTGTTTACATCCTGTTGAGAAGTGTATTGCAAATATTTTTTTAGTTTTAATGCACTGTGTTAGATCTAAAATTTCTAGATACAAGTGACAAATTGTATTCTTGTCAGTGTTTCTATTCTACTTTTATATCTTGTGTCTCCTACACTAGAATGTATTCCACTAGCTAAGGGAAACATTGTGGTGAATATTGTGGAATAGTCCAACTAGACCCCTTCCCTTGAACCTTATTTTTCAACTGACCATAAAAAAAAAGAAAAACAAACTTATAAAAACCAATCATTCCAACAACTAAGGTGGCCTAGATATGCCCTTAACAGTCAGGTGCAGACCTTAGGACCAACATCTTATGGTGTCGTTTCCAGGGAACAGAGTAACGAAGCAAGATTTCCCTGGGAGAATGACAATGATCATATCTGATCTTTGATGGTGAACAAAGATAGGGCACAACACTGAATTCCATATTTAACTTGGAGACTCCACTAAATGAAAATCTACAAAGGAACTCTGGCTCCCAAGAAGGGATTCAATAAATCAAACTCTAAGCATACTAAAGCCTCAAAATCCAACCTTGATCTTAATGGTGACAGAGTAGCTTTTGACCCAGAGAGACAAATAAGGAAATATGCACTTTCTTATAGACATCCCTTCTCATCCAAAGGTAGGTTGGCATTTGAAAAGGTTTCCCCTATCCTCAACAACAACCAGCATGAGATTAAAATTTTTGAAAATGTAACACCCTGGGTTTTGAGCCCCATATTAAATAATGTATTTGTTAATTGTTGAGATACTAGAGTGCCCAAACAATTAAAAGAAGGAAGTGTTCCTAATACATGTAATGTTTTGATAATTATTAATAATAAATACATTGTTGGCTGCTAGACAGACAAGGACTAGATTTATAGGGGGCTATGATTCCACAAGAGAGGGGGCTTGAGGGGATAAGTTTTTATTTTATTTTTTAATTACCATTTTTGTTCAATGGGGGAAATCAGTTACATGAGCTTCTTGGGGGAAGACCATGAGCTTCTTGATTCCCAAGAATTACATAAACCCATCCTTGGTCTGTTGAGGGGTTTGTTCTCTCTCGTACTCTCGTTCTCATTCTCGTTCTTCTGCTGGTTGCCTCACTCACACAATCACACATTCATTCATTCACTCGTCCACTCACTTACTCATTGGTCACCCCTATCATATTGATTACACTCCATTCATTCCATCATACATTCATCTTTCCTCATGCGTGTCTTGTCTCAGGAAAGGAAGATGAATTACTGAAGTGCAACCATCGTATTATTAGTTGTAGAGATTATTAGTGTAATCCATCCATGAATCGAGGCCTTCATGTCTGAGATTCTTTGGCATGTTTCTAGCTTTTCTCACATCTGCGAGTCTTGAGAGTCCCGACATGGAGATTATGGACCAGCTGCACTGGATCCCTAGAAGGAGAAGGACAACTTGAGGGACTGCATGGCAGATAAGGGAGAGGGTCCATTCTCTTGGGTTGTGAAAGATGGGTAGAAGAGAGATGGGTGCTTGGATTGTTGTGGGTGTTGGGAAACCTATGATAACTTGAGTGCTAACTAGTTTTGGAAGTTGAGCAACACTCTAGAACCGTCCTTGTGGATTCATAGCCTTAGAATGGGGGTGAAATTGTTGTTGAGACTTGGAACAACAATGTCTACAGTTGGGTGGAACATCCTTGGTCTGCAGTGAGTCAGTGGTTTCTTTTATTAAAGATAAGTTCTCTTTGTTATAGTATTATTTATCTGTGTATGATTTATTCCACTGTGCATTTAATTATCATTGAATTCAATATTTAGAGTATGCATGCTTGTTGGTTATTGTTGTGCATGTCATATGCTTAATTTATTTTATGTTTAGCATCAATATGGATCAATGCATGTGAACCTTTCATGCATACATGTTATTTCAAGTTAGTAAAGGGGTCTAATTAGTCCATAGAAGGGACTGGAAGTTAGCGTGCTTGGCTTGTGAGTGGCTGGGTATGTTATAGATTGGTATCAGAGATACTGGTTGAAACATTGAGCTAGTATGGGAAGGATCTCTTGGTCAGAGTCTCATGGTTGAGATTTATTTATGAACTTGAAGTCATGAATCTTAGAAGGAATGGCACTGTAGAGATCACGCAGAAGCCAAAGTGTCAGAGATCCTTAGTAAGGGATTGAAGGATCGTGACCGTCTCTCTCAAATTTGGGAATGATCACCACGATGGGATCAAGTTTATATTTGGACCGTTGGATTAGGTACAGATCCAGAGGTGAGGCACAATGGAGAATATCAATTCCCAACCATCCTATCTGAGCATGGGTGAGTGTGAGCCATATATCTCACAACAGTTCGGAGCTTCGACACTATGAGAGAGGTGATTCCTTGAGCTGCCAGGAAGAAAATCTACCGAAGTCCTGAACTCCGGAGAAAATAATGACCTTCTGTTGTCTACTAATTATCAAGTATTCAAAATTAGATAGTTTTAGTCCTTATGTGACTTGGATAAGTTTTCTCCGAATTCCTGAAGTCCGTAATCAATCCGAGTCATTTGCGGTTAGGGGACACATGTATGCAGATTAATGTTTGTTAGGAAGTTCGATGTTTGGAGGAATTGTTGGATGGAGTTGAAAAATCCTTTGAAGCCCGAAGCCTCGAAGCGTTAGAGTCTTAAAACTCCAGAGAAGCATAGTTCAAAAGATCATCGGTTCGAGAGATTTGTAATGTTATGTGGTGAAGTCCCCCGAAGCCCGAAGTCCCGAACCTCCGGAGAGCGATAGACCGGGAGTCTGCTAGTTCGACGTTCGAGAGTTTTGAGGTGCACGGTAGAAGAAACATCCGAAGCCCAAAGTAGCCGAAGTCACAGAGCGCTAGAGTGACGTGACATGATGATGTCACCGAGAGTGACGTAGAACCACCTCATGCGTGCCATGTGTAATCCTATTTCATGATATTCACAGACCTTTTGTGCCAACTATGACCTGACACATGGCATTCATAGAATGGGCCACGTGTCATCTCCATAATTATGTCACGTATTACCCCTAGTACATAGTTGTTGATGC
Source organism: Picea glauca (assembly GCA_000966675.3). Classification (NCBI taxonomy): domain Eukaryota; kingdom Viridiplantae; phylum Streptophyta; class Pinopsida; order Pinales; family Pinaceae; genus Picea; species Picea glauca. The sequence continues at coordinate 169,476 of JZKD02S0541664.1, forward strand.
AACTATGGAAGTTCAGAGATTTTGCACCCAGGGATAAGGGAGTATGTTGTTGTTAGAACCTCCGAAGCCTGAAGCCCCAGAGCCCCAAAGCTCCAAAGAAGGGTCCGTTTGGGAGATTCTCCAGTTTGGCATTCGGGAAATATGAAGTGTGATGAAGATGAAACCCCCAAATCTCGAAGACCCGGAGCCCTGATATCTCGAAGCTCTGGATAAGCACCTCCCGCTAAGCGCTTGGTATGGATATTTGAAGACCCGGAGCCATGATATCTCGAAGCTCTGGATAAACACCTCCCGCTAAGTGCTTGGTATGGATACACACACACACACACACACACACACACACACACACACATATTCTTCATGAATTGAAAGGACCTGCAACATTGTTTGAAAATTTTTGTTCGCCTTATGCTTCTCTGACAAAAATGGTCACTTGCACATTTTGCATAATTAAGGGGTTTAAACATATCAACTTAGAATGCGTATTCACGAAATAGAAAAAGGTGAGGGATCCTCCAACCATGCTAAAGAGGTTGAAGGTCATAATATTAGAGTTGGTAATGCAAAGAGAGAATCCAACGGACACAAGGGCTGAGGGGAGAAAGAAACATTGATAGAAATTGTGAGAAACCTGAAAATAGAAGTGAAAAGCTACAAGGTAGACAATGAGAGGCTGATGAGAGATAACAGCCAAATAAATGCCCAAGTGTTACAGAGATTAAATTAGTTGTAGAGACAAAAAAAGAATGGCTCAAAGCAAGAGGAAGAATCCAGGTATCATGAAAGAAGAGATGATCGTGGAAGAACTGGTTATTATAGGAGTGATAGAAGAGCTCATAGAAATCACTGACCTCCTTACTAAAAAATAAGGTCATATGCATCTGGAGATGCCATAAGTAGTTCAGTGTTGTCTCCTGTTAGACACCAAAGAAGAAGGCATGAATTGGATAGTTTGCAAGGAGAGCTGAGGAATATTAGGCCACCATCCTTTGATGGTTAAATAAAAAGGGAAGATGATGTTGAAGCATGGTTTCTTGGACTTAGGAGATATTTCCAATTGCATAAATATTCATCAAACCTAGAAGTCAGAATTGCCATCTACCATTTACATGGTAAATATGCTATGTGGTGGGATGAACTGAAGCAAATGGAACATATTAATGAGAATAGGATCACTTGGAAGTAGTTCAAAAAGTATTTCCATGAGTACCTCTCAAGGAATTTCTATAACAAGAAAATGTAGGAGTTCTTTGAACTGAGGCTGGGAAGCATGAATATGGAAGAATATGAGAAAAAGTTATTTGGGTTGTTAAAGTATGTCGGGATCATAAATGATGAGAAGGTGAAAATATAGAGGTTTTTGAGTGGGCTTCCATCCTTTTATAAAGAAAATATTTTGTATGATGAGCCCAAGACCTTGAATGAGACCATCAAGAAGGATAAATACCTATATGAGCAAGGCCAGGGCAGAGAATCCATGCAAAATTCTTGGAAGCATAAGAAGAAGGAGAAGTCTGATCAGAGGAGGAAGGGATTCAAAACTTCTTTCAATAGAATTGAGCCTAATAAAAATCATCAAGATCAATATGCCAAGGATGAATCCAAGAAAGAAGAATCATTGGGAAAAAGGGGAAGACCACCAATCCAATGTTGGGGATGCAAAGAAGATCACCTGTAGAAGGATTTCCCACATAGAAAGGATAGAGTGAAGATCATGAAAAACCTGTAAGAGGCTACAACAGTCAAATACATGGGAAGAATTTATGAAGCCTTAGATGATCGACAAGTAGAATACCAATCCAACATGGTCAAGTTGGAAGGTAATATCATAAATAATCCTATTGCTATTTTAATTGATTCATGATAAAGTCATCGTTACATTGATCCTAAAATAGTGGATAGATTACATTTGGAGAAAAGTAATCTTGGGAAATAAATTTTGGTTCAGCTAGCCATTGGAACCAAAAGGAGAATCCATGATATGGTCAGAGGTTGTTCCATAAGTCTTAATGGTGTGAATACTAGTGTTGATCTAAATATCATACCATTGGGGCTTTGTGATATTCTAATTGGAATGAATTAGTTGGAAAAGCATCATGTTGTCCTAGATTACCATAGCAAGACATTTACATGACTTGATGGAGATGGAAAACATATCACTGTGAAAGGAGTTCCAAGACCCATCTCTATAAGGGAGATTTCATCCTTACAACTGAAGATATGTTTCAGAAAAGGATGTCAATTGTATGCAGCCCATGTGGAGGAGTCAGAAACGACAAAGGGGCCAAGAATTTAATATTTCTCGGTACTACAAGAATTTGAAGATGTATTCCAAGAAATACTAGGGTTTCCACTAAAAAGGGAAATATATTTCTCTATTGATTTAGTGTCAGGAGTTGCCCCGGTGTCAAAAACAACTTACACAATGAGTACTCCATAGTTAAAATAATTACAATGAAGTTGGAGTAATTGTTGAAGAAAGGGTACATACGCCCAAGTGTTTCACCTTGGGGAGCACCAATACTCTTTGTCAAAAATAAAGATGGGACCTTGAGGTTGTGTATTGACTTTCGATAGTTGAATAATTATGAAGAAAATGTACCCTCTACCCATAATTGATGAACTCTTTGATCAACTAAGAGGAGCAAAGATATTTTCAAAGATAGATTTGAGATCGGGATACCATCAGGTAATAATCAAGGAAGAAAACATCCATAAGACAAACTTTAGAACCAGGTATGGGAATTATGAATTCGTAGTGGTGCCATTTGGACTTACCAATGCACCAACTATCTTTATGTGCTTAATGAATGGCATATTCAGAAATTATTTGGACAATTTTGTCATGGTATTCCTGGATGACATAGTTGTCTATTCCAAGTCTGAAGAGGAATATGAACATCACCTCATAATGGTATTGCAAGTGCTGAGAGAACATCACTTGTATGACAAGCTGAGTAAGTGTTATTTTTACCAAGAACAGATCCATTACTTGGGACACATTATTTTAGAACAAGGCATAGTAGTGGATCCATATAATATTGAAGCCATTAGAGGATGGCCAACACCCAGGAATGTTTCATAAGTCAGATATTTTATGGGGTTAGTTGGTTACTATAGAAGGTTCATAGTAGAGTTCTCTAATATTTCTCATCCCATCACTTCTTTGCAAAAGAAGGGAATTAAATTTGAATGGACATCTGAATGTGAAGAGACCTTCAATTTGTTTAAGGAATTACTTACTAGTGCACCTGTGTTAAATATTGTTGACCCAAATGAAAGTTGTGTGGTATGCACAGATGCATGTGAGGAAGGGCTTGGTGGAGTCCTCACACAAAATGGACATGTCATTGGTTATGAGTCCAGAAAGATTAAGGAACATGAGAGGAACTATGCCACACATGACTTGGAGCTTGCTTCCATTGTTCACACATTCAATATGTGGAGGAATTATCTCATGGGAAAGATATTTGAATTGAGAACAGACCACAGTGGTCCGAAGTGTATTTTTCAACAACTAACTTTGAATGCCAAGAAAAAAATATGGATGTAATTTTTAAGTGAATATGACTTTGATATCAAGCATATCAAAGGAAAATAAAATAAAGTTTCCAATGCACTTAGTAGAAGAGTGCATCTCATGCATGCTACAACTGTTAGTATGCATCAGTCGGACTTGAAGAGAAAATTTTTAGATGTTGTTGTTACAGATCAACATTACCTACAGGTAAAGGAAATCTTACAACAAGGAGAGATACAACAGAAAATGAAAGAGTATGAGATGAAGGAATATGGATTACTTATGCATAAAAATAGAATCTATGTTCCTAGTTTTGGAGAACTTAGGAATATGTTATTAAAAGAAATGCATAATGTTCCATATGCTGGACATCCTGGTTACCAGATAATGATTACAATAGTAAGAAGCCATTTGGTTGGGAATGAAAAATGAGGTTGTTGATTACATCACCAGATGTATGGAATGTCATAAAGTCAAGGCTGAGAATAGGCACCCAGTGGGTTTGCTACAACCATTACCAATTCCATAGAAGAAATGGGAAGTGATAACCATTGACTTTATAACTAAATTGCCCAAGACATCAAGACAACATGATTCAATCATGGTAGCAATTGATAAATTGACAAAGGTTTCTCATTTTGTTCCTGTGAAAACAACTCATACAACAACTAATATTGCATAAATTTACATGAGGGAGATTGCCAGGTTGCATGGGATACCTAGGACAATTGTCTCAGAAAGAGACACAAAGTTTACTTCAAATTTATGGAAGGGATTATTTAAAGGATTTGGTACAAATATGAACTTTAGCAAAAATTACCATCCACAATCATATTGGCAGATAGAGAGAGTCAACCGAGTAATTGAAGACATGCTACGAATGTATGTGATGGATAAGCCATCTAAGTGGGAAGTTTACTTGCACTTGTTTGAGTTTGCCTATAATAATGGGTATCAAGCTTCATTGCAAATGAGCCCATTTGAAGCCTTGCATGGTAGGAAATGCAATACTCCAGTGAGTTGGGACAACCCGACATATAGAGTGGTACTTGGGCCAGAGTTTCTCAAGGAAATGGAAGACCAAATGGTTAATATTAAGCATAATTTAAAGGAAGCTCAAGATAGACAAAAAGTTTATGTAGATAAGAATAGGACAACAAGAGAATTTAAAGAGGGGGAGCATGTGATATTGAAAGTGAAGCCCAAGAAGAGCTCTTTGAAGTTGGGTAGTTTTACAAATATGACAACCAGATTCTATGGTCCATTTGAGATATTGGACAGAATAGGGCCAGTTTCATACATGCTTGCATTGCCTACTTCCATGAATGTGCTTGTAATGCACCCACTATGAAAATAATTTTTTTTGTTGATTTCTCGAGGATCAAAATCCCCGAATTACTCACGAGGGGGCCTAGCATTCGCCAGTTCCTCATATGTTCACCTCCATGTGGTTGTGGGTCACGACTACGGGCTGAAATAGTATGGCGTCTCTTCACACTTCGCAACTCAGTGCTACCAGAACGTCGAGTATTTCGAATATGCAAACCCCGAAGCTCGAAACAGCGAAATGCCAAACCCCAATAGGGCTAGCAAATGACAAGTTTCTCTCCAAAGGGAGATCGATGGCCGTAAGCCTCCCCTAATTCAACTGTATGGATCCTTCTGGGGTTTCGGTATTTGGGAGTTCGAAATGAAATGACTCCAAGATTCTTTTTCATTCAAATCCCTGAATTCCATTATGGAAATTCGTGTAAGAGATCGATGACTCTTAAGAGTGTGGATCCAACGGTCCACCAGATTTCGGGACTTTTCCTCGAACTTTGACCACTCACCACATGTCTCCGTTGATGGACGGTCTAGATTCCTTCAGGATTTCTCTTTTCTATTACCAAGCACGTCAGGATTTTGGGTATCGGGATTTTGTGATTTGCGAAGGCAAGGTTTCTTGCCCTTTGGTTTCCCGAATGATGAAACGCCGAAACGTCAACCAACAACCATGTGTCCCTTCGATGGATGGCAAAGACCTTCAGCCAAGATCAACAGTCATGATCTTTTTGGGATGATCAATGTCACGATCAAATATCGGCTTTCCTTAATCTTATTCACACCTCACACCATTTTGGGGTTTCGGTGATCGGGATTTCATGACTCACGAAGACAAGGGTTCTTTTCCTTTGGTTTCTCGGGTGCCGAAACGCTGAAGCGCTTACCAGCAACCACGTGTGCTCTATAGATGGACAGTCCAAGTACTTCCATGGACCATGGGGTCTACAATCCTGATTCCTTCATCTCTTGCAAGGGTAAAAGGGGTCGTGGCATTAATGCCTGCGTCGTTTCCTCAAATCTAATGGTCATTATAGACCCTAGGATCCTCTAAAGGGGTCATGTTCGTGCATTTATTGTAAAGGCAGAGAGGGGTCGAGGAACTATCATCCACGTTCCTTTCCCACCTCCAACGGTTGTTACAGACCTTGGATCCTCCAAGAGGATCTCGTCTGTTAATCGAGACTTAAGCATATGCTAACATTTTGGGAGTTCACCAGTCGAAGTTTTAGAACTTCTCAAACACAAGAGTCCGACCTCTTGTCAACGGGACTCCCGAACTCCCGATTTGCGAAATCCTGATGGGCTCTTTCTTTCGAGATTCTCCCGAGATCCTGGATTACTACCACGTATCCTCCCTCATATGGACGGTCCTCATTGTTTCAAGATTTCGTGACTTGCGACCCCTAGTGACGCAAATCCTTTGTCAACTCAAATCCCCAGTATCTGAAATACCGATGGACTCTCGATCTCTGCCACGTGTCCTTCACGGATGGACGGTCCAGATCTATATCAAGATTTTCACCATGGAGTGTCCCGATCTCTTTTCATCAGGACTCCTGGAATCTCGAACTCAGAATCCTCGATACCGACTCCTCTCTCGTGACTTTCGCCCTTGGTCATAAGGGCTTAACCCTCATGCATGTCCTAACAGATCCAACGGGTGTCGGGTTTTCTAGCTAAGATATGACGGCTCAGATCTATCCCACGTTGTGCACTCTTCCCCTACTCTTTGAATGTGGAAAAACCAATGGTCCAGGTGCTCCCATAGACCTTGGGGATCTACGGTCCCAATTTCCTCGCTACTCACGAAGATAAAAGAAAAGGGGTAAGGCATGTAACGCCCTTGTTTCTTCCGCCAATCTAACATTCATGAATGACCGCAGATCATCCGACGGGATCTCGTCCGTTGATCAATACTTATCCCTACGCTGCTACTTCAGGATTTCAAGAGGATCATTCCTCCTCGTACATGGTTGCTAAGACTTGTGCATTCAAGTCCCCCCCTTTTTTTTTCTTTTCAGGTTCTTGGTAAACTTTTCCAAGAAGGGTATCTCTGTGGAGAGATCTATTCCGGGGCATTCCTGGAGATAGATAAGGGGAAATTTTTTTCCTGAGAATGGACTGGAAGTCTAACTTAGTTCAAATTATGCATAAATAAATTTATCTATCAACATAAGCCATGCGTGGTTTTTCTGTTACAAGCATACATCTACCCTTTCTTATCAAAACACTGCACAGACAGTCTTATACTGTAATCCTTCACAATTTCACAGTTTATGAGCATATATGTCAGCATATGAATTTTCAAGATGCAATATGTAAAACACTTATCAGAAATAACACCAGAAGTGAGTGTAACTGCTGAGAGGGGTGCTCGTTTCCACCCAACCATAGGCTCAGCTATTCCGATAGGATTTACAACTAGCCACCCCCGAGCTGAGACCACGATGCTACGAGACTATGTCTCAGTTTGCCAGTGACCGAAAATGAGGGTTACTCTCCCCCTTCTCTGCTATCACTCACTCTGCGTATCTCCAGAGTTCTCCTCCTCCCCTCGCGTTTTCCCCAATCGCTTCTCCCTCATGCCTTATCCTCTTGCGAGGTTGCATGTGGCGCGATTTCCCTTGCACTGGTCAAGCCTGACGACTCTATCGATGGGCAGGTCACCCCCCCATCCTTCATTAATTCCCAAGGAGCCATCTACCTACTAGCCTGCGAGACATTTAATTTGGGGCCAGTGAGCCGCTCTTGGTTCTCCGGGCCAGTGAAGTCCAAATACGGTATTGTTTTCAGTGGAAGTTAACGCCACCATTCTAGGTGCCTTCCATCGCCTTTCTCCAACCATTGTGGTCTCTTTTTTAGCATATCTCCTCTCAGCAGTCCTGCAATATATATATATATATATATTATTCAAATTCATTGATCTTTTCCACAAGGTCCATTCACATCACACATTCACATTTCTGAGTTTGCCACAGTTCTTGGCCAGTCCAGTTATTTTTACAAACTGGGAGAAACAGAGTGTTACAATTCCCTCCCCCTTAAAGGAACATCGTCCTCGATGTTCTTATCTATTAACATGAAATGCATGTACATAAGTAAACAAAATCGGATATGCCTGTTTCATGGTATCCTCCATTTCCCATGTAGCCTCATTTGGGCCAAAATGTTTCCATTGCACCTTGACCTGTGCAATGGTTCGGTTCCGGAGGAGGGTTTCCTTTCTGTCCAGTATGCATTGGGGTTTTGGTATAAATTCTCCCTCCGGTTCCACCTGGATCACAGACCAGTCAATTATATGGTTAGCATCATGTACATATTTCTTCAATAATGAAACATGGAAAACATTATGTGCTTTTACTGTGGGAGGAAGTGCTAGCCTATAGGCTACAGGTCCCACTCTATCTAGAACCTCAAAGGGTCCACAATACCGAGGTTCCAACTTGGTACAAGCTCCCATTTTCAGGGAATTCTTCCTGGGCCTAACTCTGAGATATACATGATCTCCTGCTTTGAACTCTCTTGGAGTTCTCTTTTGGTCAGCATAACTTTTCTATCGGTTTTGAGCGACCTTCAGGTTTTGTTTTATCTGAGTCACCTGCTGTTGTATTTCTTTCAACATGTCAGGTCCAAAAGAAATCTTGTTTACGGGATTACTCCAGCTAACTGGAGTATTACACGATCTACCATAGAGGACTTCGAAGGGACTCATCTTTAAGGATGCTTGGTAGCCATTTTTGTAGGCGAATTCTACCAGTGGTAAATAGTCTTCACACTTCTTGGGTTGATGCATTACATGCATTCTTATCATGTCTTCAAGTACTTGGTTCACTCTTTCCATCTGTCCGTCGGTTTGAGGGTGATAGGCGGTGCTAAACAACAATTTGGTCTCTAAACCAACCATCAATGATTTCCAAAAGTTAGAGGTAAATTTCGTGTCTCTATTAGACATGATCTCTTTCAGCATACCATGCAGTCTCAATATCTCCTTCATGAATGCCTGGGCAATATCAATTGCTTCGCAGGTTGATTTGACAGGGATGAAATGAGCAGACTTGCTCAATTTATCCACCACTACCATAATGGCATCATTCTGTTTGGCTGAGGTTGGTAATCCAGTGATGAAATTCATGGAGATGGTTTCCCATTTCCATTCTAGGATTGGTAAAGGTTGCAATAATCATGTTGGGTGTCGATGTTCTGCTTTAACCTGCTGGCACTCTATGCATTTGGCTAAGTACTCGGCTATGTATTTCTTCATTCCAGGCCAATAAAATTGTCTCCTGGTGGCAGTGATCATTTTCTGGTATCCTGGATGACCGAAATAGGGTCTTTTATGTAGTTCATCCAGTATGAACCTCTTCAAGTCGTCACAATTTGGAATATACAGTCTATTTTTGTAAGTGAGCAGACCTCCTTCGGTCATCTGGTAGCCTTCATATTTTACTCTGGTGGGTTCTTGCTGTAGGTACACGGCCACAGTCTGGACGAAGGGATTTTTTTCTTGTGCGTCTCTAATTCTTTCCTTGACTTTTGTCTCACAGGTGCTCACCGTTTCCAGGTGAATTGTTTTCATACTTCTGATAAGGGCATCGACCACCCTATTTTCCTTTCCTTTAATGTGTTTGATTTCGAAATCAAACTCACTAAGGAGGGCCATCCACCTAGCTTGTCTAGCATTGAGCTTTGGTTGATCAAACAGGTATCGCAATCCACAATGATCTGTCATAAGTACAAATTTTCTTCCCAGGAGGTAATGCCTCCACATTTTCAAGGCATGCACAATGGCAGCCAGTTCTAGATCATGGGTCACATAGTTGACTTCATGCTCATTCAATTTTTGGGATTCATAGCAGATCACACTTCCTTCTTGCATAAGGACTCCTCCGAGCCCTTCCTTATAGGAATCTATGCACATGAGGAAGTCATCTTCTGGATCGACGATCTTTAGTATGGGTGCATGGGTCAATAGATGTTTCAGGGTTTGAAATCTTTCTTCACATTTCTGTGTCCACAAGAATTGTGTCCCCTTCTTCTGAAGGGCAGTGATTGGACAACCAATCTTGGAGAATACTTTTATAAATCTCCTATAGTATCCTGCTAATCCCATAAAGGATCTGATATCCGAAACATCCTTCGGGGTAGGCCATTCCATGATAGACCTGATTTTGTTAGGGTCTGCTGCTACTCCTTCTTCGGAGAGAACATGGCCTAAGTAATGTATTTCCTTCTAGAAGAATTCACATTTTCTGAATTTGGCATAGAGATTATGTTCTCTTAGCACTTGCAGCACAAGTCTAAGATGCTCTTCATGCTTTTCTCTATTCTTAGAGTAGATTAATATGTCATCAATAAAAACTAGCACAAATTTATCTAGAAATTTACTGAGTACATTGTTCATCAAGAACATAAAAGTGGAAGGGGCATTGATTAACCCAAATGGCACTACCACAAACTCATAGTGACCATACCGTGTCCGGAAGGCAGTTTTATGGGTGTCTTCATCCTTGATTCAGACTTGATAGTATCCCAACCTCAAATCAATCTTTGAGAAAATAGACATGCCTCCCAATTGATTGAACAGATCATCGATCCTGGGCAAAGGGTACTTGTTATTTATGGTTACTTTATTGAGTTGTCTATAATCTATACACAGTCTAAGGGTGCCGTCCTTCTTTTTCACAAACAGGACTGGTGCTCCCCATGGAGACATGCTGGGTCGAATATAGCCTTTATCCATCATTTCGTTTAATTGCAATTTGAGTTCAACTAACTCAGGTGTGCTCATCCGGTAGGGTGTCCTAGACACCGGCACCGCTCCTGGTGCAATTTCTATCAACAAGTCTATGTCCCTCCTCGGAGGTAGACTTGGTACCTCTTCCGAAAACACATCTCTGTATTCTCTCAGGATAGGGTGATCATGAGGGCTTGGTTTATTAGCTTCGATTGTTTTCAACACCTGTATTGCATATAGGGGACATCCCTTTCGAAAATACTTTCTCATTTGTAGGGTTGATATTTGTCTCACCAAGACAGGTTTTTGGATCCTTTGAAGGGTTATTCTTCTCCCTTCTTTACTTACACACTCTAAGGTTTTATGGTAACAGTCTAGTTTGGCTTTATGGGCGGCTAGCCAATCCATACCGATCAACATATCATATGATCCTAGGGGTAATATGTTAAGGGTTGCTTGGGTGGGGAATTCACCCAACATTAATTGGTAGGCTGGTATAACCTCTGCTATCTTCCTTTTGGTGCCAGTGGCTAACTGTACCAACCATGGCTTGGTATGTTTTTGTGGTTGTAGTTTACACTTATCAACAACTTTAGGGGCTATATAACTCAAATTTGAACCAAGGTCAATCAAAACAGACACTAGATGGTTGAAAATCATACCTTCTATTTCCACTACTAAAGCTTGATGGTCAGCTTGGTTATTATCCAAGGCTGCATAAATTTGTGGCACACTCTTGGCCACATCATTGATGGTAGTAGTTTCCTGGATGTTATAAATCCTCCGACTATTCTGTTGTTGGTGTGGATAGTCTCTCAGGAGATGTTCCTCTCGGCAACCCCAACACTTTAGAGGTTCTCTCTTGGTGTTATCCACCTTCACTGGTATAGGTCCAAAAGTTTTATTTCCACCTGATGAGGGAATGTTCTGCTGGTGTACACTCCAGGCTGGAAAGTTCATTCTTGGGTTTATCTTGTAGTTCTTAAATCCTAGGGATTTGATCCCCTTTTTCTGAAATCTTGAACTATTCTTCGGTTTCCATCCTTCACGAGGTTCTGCTCGATGCCCAAACTGTTCATGACAATATGTTGCCTTCTAGGGTCTTTGGCTCATCAAATTCAATTCTATTCCGATAGTCCTTGGATAGCCCATTGATGAAGCATTTCACCTTTGCCTTTTCTTCTTTTATGTAAGGTACATACCTCAACAAGTCGAGGAATCTGTTAACATATTATTCTATAGTAAGTTGTCCCAGTTTGAGTTCATAAAACTCTTTAGTCTTTTCGTCGAAATATTTTTTCGACAGATACTTCTTCTGGAAGTACTTCTCAAATCGTTTCCAAGACAAGTCCTCTTCACGAACCCCTTTCACATTCTTAAGGTCTTCCCACCAAATGGAAGATTTTCCGTTCAAGTTGAAGGTGGCCACTCGGGCCTTCATATTTTCTGAAAATTCATGGACTATAAAATACTTCTTTAGTCCAAGCAACCAGGCCTCTTCTTCCTCTCCCTTCTTTATTTCACCGTCGAAGGAGGGTGGTTTGGCCTTTCTGAATTGTTTGAATATTCGACCTTTGGAAGACTTTTGCTTCTTCTGTTTTCTTCGGGGATAGGAACTGGTTCTACTGCTAGAAGAGCCCTCTGAATCGCCAGCTTCCTTCTCAGAGGAATCATCCAACACTTTCCCTTTACCTCTGGGGTGGAACTTTTTCGAGGTGCTCCTCTCAGTGTGGCCACTGATATGACCATGTTTCTGAGTTTCAGGTTCATGATGCATTTGTCTTTGTAGATCGGATAAACTCTGCAGTAAAACTGCGTTAATTTCTATTTGTTTTTCTTGTTCCTTCATCATCCTTTCATTGTCATCCTATCATCTTTGTAATTCGACCATGAGACTCCTCACAGTCTCGGCTAGATCTGGAGGGGTCCCTACTGCCCTTCTTTCATCAGACTCTTCATCTCTATTGTGGGAGCCCTCTCCCACTTCATGGTGATTCACCATACTATGTGTTGATAATTTCCCACGATTGATCTTCTGCTTGTGTGCAAAGACAAACACTGGTTGTTAGTCAATAGTTAGATACATTTTTATAGCCCGCACAAAATTCATATTTCTTTCACATGCATACACAATCGGGTTTTCATTTCAGACTTTGACCTTTTTGAATGAAGAGGGTTAAGATAGAGGGTTACTCTTTTTAAGATTGTTCCGAACAGAGCTTCTGCGCAACTCGTTCATGAGCCCAAGTAGGTCAAGTGTTGTAACCATGCTCTGATACCAATTTGTAACGCACCCACTATGAAAATCAAAATTTTCATCGATTTCTCAAGGATCAAAATCCCTGAATTACTCACGGGGGGGGGCTAACGTCTACTAGTTCCTCATATGTTCACCTCCATGTGGTTATGGGTCACGACTACGGGCCGAACTAGTACGACATCTCTTCGCACTTCGCAACTCAGTGCTACCATAATGTTGAGTCTTTCGACTCTGCAAACCCCGAAGCTCGAAACAACAAAACGATGAACCCCGACAGGGCTAGCGAATGGCAAGTTTCCCTCCAAAGGGAGATCGATGGCCGTAAGCCTCCCCTGATTCAACGATATGGATCCTTCCGGGGTTTCGATATTCGGGAGTTCAAAATGCAATGACTCCAATATTCTTTGTCATTCAAATCCCTGAATTCCATTATGGAAATTCGTGTATTTGATCGACGACTCTTAAGAGTGTGGATCCAATGGTCCATGGGATTTCGAGACTTTTCCCTGAACTCTGACCACTCACCGCGCGTCTCCTTTGATGGACGGTCTAGATTCCTTCAGGACTTCTCTTTTCTATTACCAAGAACATTGGGATTTTGGGTATCGGGATTTTGTAATTTGCGAAGGCAAGGTTTCTTTCCCTTTGGTTTCTCGAATGCCGAAACACCGAAACGTCGATCGAAAGCCACGTGTCCCTTCGATGGATGGCGACGACCTTTAGCCAAGATCAACAGTTGTGATATTTTTGGGATGATCAATGGTCACGATCAAATCTCGGCTTTCCTTAATCTTATTCACACCTCACGCCATTTCAGGGTTTCCGTGATCGAGATTTTGCGACTCGTGAAGACAAGGGTTCTTTCCGTTTGGTTTCCTAGGTGTCGAACTACCGAAGTGCTTACCAACAACCACATGTTCTCTATAGATGGATGGTCCAGGTACTTCCATGGACCATGGGGTCTATGGTCCTGATTCCTTCATCTCTTGCAAGGGTAAAAGGGGTTGTGCCATTAATGCCTGTGTCTCTTCCTCAAATCTAATAGTCATTATAGACCCTGGGATCCTCCGAAGGGATCATGTTCATGTATTTCTTGCAAAGGAGGAGAGGGGTCGAGGAACTATCATCCACATTCCTTTCCCACCTCCAACAGTTGTTACGGACCTTGGATCCTCCAAGAGGATCTCATCCGTTAATCGAGACTTAAACATATGCTAACATTTTGGGAGTTCACCAGTCGAAGTTTTGGGACTTATCAAACACGAGAGTCCGACCTCTTATCAACAGGACTCCCAAACCCCCGATTTGCGAAATCCCGATGGGCTCTTTCTTTTAGGATTCTCTCGAGATCCTGGATTACTGCCACGTCTCCTCCCTCAGATGTACGTTCCTCACTATTTCACGATTTTGTGACTTGCAACCCCTAATGACGCAAATCATTTGTCAACTCGAATCACTGGTATCCGAAATACCGATGGACTCTCGATCTCCGCCACGTGTCCTTCATAGATGGACGATCCAGATCTAAATCGAGATTTTCACCATGGAGTGTCCCGATCTCTTGTCATCAGGACTCTCGAAATCCTGAACTCCGAATCCCCAATACCGACTCCTCTCTCGAGACTTTCTCCCTTGGTGACGAGGGCTTAACCCTCATGCATCTCCTAACAAATCCAACGAATGTCGGGTTTTCTAGCTAAGATCTGATGGCTCAGATCTGTCCCACATCATGCACTCTCCCCCTACTCTCTAGATGTGTAAAAACCAATGGTCCAGGTACTCCCACAGACCTTGGGGATCTACGGTCCCGATTTCCTCGCTACTCACGAAGATAAAAGAAAAGGGGTAAGGCATGTAACACCCTTGTTTCTTCCACCAATCTAACAGTCGTGAATGACCGCAGATATTACGATGGGATCTCATCCATCGATTGATACTTATCCCTATGCTGATACTTCAGGATTTCGAGAGGATCATTCTTCCTCGTACATGGTTGCTAAGACTTGCGCATTCAAGTCCCCCCCTTTTTTTTCTTTTCAAGTTCTTGGTAAACTTTTCCAAGAAGGGTATCTCTGTGGAGAGATCTATTCCGGGGCATTCCCGGAGACAGATAAGGGGAAACAAATTCCTGAGAACGGACTGGAAGTCTAACTTGGTTCAACTTACGCATAAATAAATTTATCTATCAACAAAAGCCATGTGTGGTTTTTCTGTTACAAGCATACATCTACCCTTTCTTATCAAAACACTGCACAAATAGTCTTATACTGTAATCATTCACAATTTCACAGTTTATGAGCATATATGTCAGCATATGAATTTTCAAGATGCAAGATGTAAAACACTTATCAGAAATACCACCAGAAGTGAGTGCAACTGCTGAGAGGGGTGCTCGTTTCCACCCAACCGTAGGCTCAGCTATTCCGATAGGATTTACAACTAGCCAACCCCGAGCTGAGACCACGATGCTATGAGACTGTGTCTTGGTTTTCCAATGATCGAGAACGAGGGTTACTCTCCCCCTTCTCTGCTATCACTCACCCTACGTATCTCCAGAGGTCTCCTCCTCCCCTCGCATTTTCCCCAATTGCTTCTCCCTCACGCCTTATCCTCTTGCGAGGTTGCGTGTGGCGCAATTTCCCTCGCACTGGTCATGCCTGATGGCTCTACGGATGGGTGGTTCACCCCCCCATCCTTCATTAATTCTTGAGGAGCCATCTACCTACCAGCCCGTGAGACATTTAATTCAGGGCCAGCGAGCTGCTCTTGGTTCTCCGGGCCAGTGAAGTCCAAATACGGTATTTTTTTCGGTGGAAGTTAACGCCACCATTCTAGGTGCCTTCCAATGCCTTTCACCAGCCATCATGGTCTCTTTTTCAGCATATCTCC
>JZKD02S0541664.1:193138-220036 GCA_000966675.3 Picea glauca
TTCTCGGTGGAAGTTAACGCCACCTTTTCAGGTGCCTTGCACCGCCATCGTGGTCTATTTTCTGCACATCCCCTCTCAGCAGTCCTACAATAAGTTCAAAATGTCATTCACATTTATGAGTTTGCCATAGTTCTTGTCCAGTCCAGTTATATTTACAAACTGGGGGAAATAGGGTGTTACACTCAAAATAAGTATGATCTAAGGCCTTGGCTTGGGGGTCCCAAAAAAAATGTGCCAACCCAAAATAAGAAATCAGATCTTCCTCCCAAGCAAGGTCTAAACAAATACACATGAAACAAAACATATAAACAAAAAAAACCAACTAAACCTGTTGTTACAGAGGTGAAAGAAGTTGACATACATGTAACTTTTTTTAATATAGAGCATGAATTAATAAAAATCAAGATTCTTGTACCTTTGATAAAGTTAATGAAAAATGATCCTTTTAAGAGATCTATCATGAAAGTTTTGAATTCACCTGCTTTGTTGTCTCATCTTATGTGATAAACTTGCAGGATGAGAATCATGCTATCGCGATTGGCCCACACATTGAAGATGGGTTTGATGTTTCCCCACCTTTTCACATATCCATAAATATCTATGACAAAATTCTGCACAACTGCCTTATGGACTCTGGGGCCTCACACAATGTCATGCCTAAGGTTGTCATGGATGAGATAGGGTTAGAAATAACCAATCCATACTAGGACCTTTACTCATTTGATTATAAAAGGGTTAAATGTTTGGGATTAATTAAGAATATGGTTGTTTATCTATCTCAGTTTCCCATCAACAACGTTGTTATGGATATTGTTATAGATGATATACCTCCCAAGTTTGGCATGCTTTATCTAGGTCTTGGGCCAAGAAAGTGGGAGGGTCTTTGCATATGGACCTGACGTATGCAACCATCCATGTTTTCAGAGGAGAACATAGAATATTGTACAGAGAAGTCATATTGTCTTACATTGTGAGTGATCATCAGAATCCAAGTAATCATCCAATTTATGCTCTAGAGGATGAAATTGGGTCATCTATTTTTCATATCAATGATGATGCTCCAAAATTATTAGTTAGCAAATGTAGCAACCAACAAGAGATAAGACAAGGAAATGAAATTTGCAATATGTATTTTGATGGTTCATATTCAAAGGAGGGCTCTGGTGTTGGAATAGTCCTCATTTCCCCTTCAAAGGAGGTGGTTTCACTCTCATACAAGTTAGAATTTGAAACAACCAATAACATAGCAGAGTATGAAGCCTTAGTGATGAGGTTGAGAGATGCAAAAGACATGGCCATTGAAAAATCGACAGTCTTCGATGATTCTGAATTGGTTGTCAATCAGGTGAAGGAAATTTATCAAACAAAACAATTGAGGATGAGGCAGTACATGAATGAGGTATGGGACATGGTTGATAATTTATTTCTATAATTAAATATTTCTTTTGTCCCTAGAGATGCAAATCAAAGGGAAGACTCTTTAGCTCTAGATGCTAGCACTTTCAGGCCTCCCATTGGTCCAAATATTAAATGTGAAGTGGAGGTTAGGCACAAAAAATCCATACCAAACAATGTCAAACATTGGCATGCTTTCAGTGATGATCTAGAGCTCAAGATATTTCTGCAAATTATTGAGGAATTTTCAAATATATCTATTGACCAAGAAAATGAGAGCGATGAAACAAAAAATCAGCATGCACCTCCTTTTCTGAATAAGGTGGTTGGTCACAACATTGTGGAACTGAAAAAAAAAACATATTCCAAAGGGATTAGTCCCACTGGAGAGACATTTTGACAAAAATGATGTCTCCAGGAAGGCTGCGACTAAAGGTCAAGAACATGAGGTTTTAGACTGTAATATTGGGACAACTACAAATCCCAATGTCATCAATATATCTAAAGCACTACCAGATGAGCAGAGAGACATGTATATCAACATTATGATATAATTTGTTGATATTTTTGCATGGTCTTATGAATACTTGAAAAAACTTTGATACTAAAATAATTCATCATAAAATTCCTTTGAAAAGAGAGATCTAAGGCATTTAGGCAGAAAATTAGACAATTTAAGCCTCTATTGATGTCTATTATTGAAAAAAATTTGAAAAGAATGTTGGATGCTAAGTTCATTGTGCCTTTGAGATATTCATATTGGGTGGCCAAATTGGTTCTTGTCAGGAAAAAGAGTGGTGAAATACGGTTATGTGTGGAGTTTAGAAACTTGAGCAGGTGTTCATTGAAAGACAACTATCCATTGCCCAAGATGGATCACATTATGCAAAGGGTGGTAAGTGCTCACAGGATTTCCATGCTGGATGGTTATTCCAGATACAATCAAATAGCAGGGTTTGAGGAAGACAAAGAAAAAAATTCCTTCACTACTCCATGGGACTGATCCAGATGGATTTCGGTGGCCTCCAACCTATTCCAACTGGCTCATTTTGGCAGTTTTCCAGTTTGGCATTTTTTTCCCTAGTTTTCGAGTTCCGGACTTGTGGGGCCATTTTGAGGCCCTAAACAACATTTTTTTTAGGGCTCACCACAGTCAAAATGACCTATTATAGATAGCATCAAAATGTGTAGTCCTCATATATACCTTTCCAACATGATATTGTGTGCCTAAAACAAAGATCATATGCAAAAATTATGACCCCGAGAAGTTGATGTACTAACTTACCCAAATGGGGCCCACATGACTTTTGGCGCTTCATCTCCTAGGGTTAGGATTTTTGGATTTATAGGGTTTTTGACATTCCTGTTTACTGTAAAAAGGCCTTTAGAGCCTCATTGTAATGACCTCTTGCGAATGAGTGCAATTATCACATCTCTTCTCAGAGATAAGCCACCACCATTCTAGCAAGCTTGTTTCCATTGCATTTTATAGTTTTAGCTTATTTCCTTATTGAATAGAAACCGGTTTTACTGTATATCTATTATTTTGTGTTAAGAATCTTTTGATAATAATATGTAGTCATTTCGTTCTGCAAATATATTGTGGATCAAGGACACCTTCATGTTTGAAAAAATTCCAATTGGCTTGATGAATGTAGGGGCCACTTTCGAAAGGGACATGGACATTGCATTTGTGGGTGGAAAGGAAAATTTCATGGTGATATAGCTTGATGACATCACCATATTTTCAAAATTTGATGATGAACATATGGAACACTTGAAGCAAATATTTCAAAAATGTAGAAGGTATGGAATCTCATTGAACCCCAAAAAATCCCATTTTTCTATGTTGTAAGGCAATCTCCTAGGCCATAATATATCTACAGGAGGAATAAATATAGACTCAGAGAGAGTAGATGCTATTCAGTAAATTAGCATCCCCAGAAATAAGAAGGCCATATAGCCTTTCATAGGCAAAATAAATTTCTTGAGGTGTTTTGTACTAAATTTTTCTGAAATCATTAGGCATATTACAAACATGTTGAGAAAGGATGCCGACATTAAGTGAACATGGGAATAAAGTTCATCCTTTCAAAGGATAAATAAATATCTAGTTGAGGCTCATGTTCTAGTTAGCCTAGATTACTCTAAAGAATTTCTAATTTTCTCTTTTTCCTCTAAGGAGACTATTGTTGATGTAATATTGAAAAAGAATGAAGAAGGGTATGAACAACCCATTTCCTTTTTCAACAAAACACCCAGGGATGCATAATTGAAGTATGACATCCTGGAAAATAAGGCTTATGCGTTGGTGAAGGCATTGAAATCCTTCAGGGCTTATGTTCTGCAGTCTAAGATAATCGCTTATGTCCCTAGAAACAATATAAAGGAGATCCTTGTCCAAAAAGAAAACGATGGGAAGAGAGGAAAATGGATAGTCAAACTTATGGAATATGATCTGCACATAAATCCCACTAAACTAATCAAGAGATAAGGCCTTTAAAAACTGTTATTTGATTCAAATTGCAAAGTTCTTGAATTACACCATATCTTCAACCAGTCAGATGCTCAACTGAGACAGGCTGAAAATAAGACAATGCATGTATTTGATAAATATTCTCTTTCACCTTGGTATAGATACACAATTTATTTTTTACAACACCTAGAATTCCCACCAGAGTTGGAAAAATCTGAAACTAGGTCTCTTAAAATAAAGGTTGTAAAATGCTGCATTTTAAATCAGAATTTATATTGGAAAGACCATGCTAGTATTTTGTTGAAGTGTCTAGATGAAGATGAGTCAAAATAGGTTAAATGATATGCATAAATAATTTTGTGGAGGGCACCAACACTGGAAATATACAACCCTCAAATCTCTAAATGATTGATACTACAAGCCCAAAATATTCTTTGATGTATTTTCCATGGTCAGAATATGTGAAGAATGCCAAAAATTTGTTGGAAAGCAGAAATTTCTCTCGTTTTCCTTGAAGCCAATTATTGAAAAGGGCCCATTTCAACAATGGGGCCTATATTTCAAAGGTTACATAAACCCACCCTCCTGTGGAAAACACAAGTGGATCCTTACCACAACTGATAACTTTACAAAATGGATCGAGGCTATTCTCACTAAGAATGCCATTGACAAAGTAATCATGAAATTTCTGGAAACAAACATTCTTTTCAGGTTTGGATGCCCGAAGAAAATAGTAACATCAAATGCTCATACATTCAAGTCCAAGTCCATGATTGTTTTTTGTGGGAACTACAACATTATCGTGACACATTTTACAACATATCACCCACAGGGGAATGGGTTGCAAGAGTCATCAAATAAAACCCTCATCAGGATTATCAAGAAAGTGCTGGATTAAAATAAAAAAACATGGGATTCCAAATTTAAGTATGCCCTATGGGATGATAGGATCAACATCAAAAGGTCACTGGGTACCTCTCCATTTCATCTAGTCCATGGGGTGGATGTTGTTTTCCCAACCCAACTTGGTCTATTGGTGTTGAAAGTTTTGCAGGAAGAAGTGGAGGAGCCTAATGACATTCATAGGAGGATTTTTTCATTATTGAAGTTCAACAAATAAGATAAATATTAAATGAGAAAATTGAGGCTTACCAGAGAAAGGTCAAGGAAGCCTTTGATAGGAAAACAAAAAAGGATACTTTTCAAGCAGGTGACCTGGTTCTAATATGGGATTCTAGGAGGGAGGACAAGCCCAAGCATGGTAAGTTTGATAACCTTTGGTTTTCCCCCTTGAAGGTAGCCAAGGTTATGAATAACAATACATTTGTATTGAAAAATATGAATGACACTGATATCTTTGGAAGCCCAGTCAATGGGTGCTTCTTGAAGTATTATTTTACCTAATGAACCATAGGTGGTTCAATATGTACATAGATTTTTTTATTTTCAGTATGATTCAGTAGTTTAGTGTGAATAAAAGACTCCCTATCCCAATAAAGGCACTGAGTATAGTTGCAATTTTGGTTTATAGTTGAAATAAGACAAATGTCAAAGCTGGTAAAGGGAATAAAGAGGCTGGTGGCGGGGTGGCAAAAATGAAGAAATAAGGCACACAAGTTTGTTGTT
Source organism: Picea glauca (assembly GCA_000966675.3). NCBI lineage: Eukaryota > Viridiplantae > Streptophyta > Pinopsida > Pinales > Pinaceae > Picea > Picea glauca. Next base: position 198,636 of record JZKD02S0541664.1, read on the forward strand.
TGTATCACCTCACAGGGAAGTTCTACCCCCAGTTGGATCTGATTTTAGATCCTAGGCTTGCACCTCTTCCTTCTACTCATAAAACTAGCCCATTCATCTATCAATATAGCTCTTTGTTAGTTTTTCTTCTTCAGTGTGTGTTAAGTCATTTTGTTTTGTGTTATCCCTTCTTTGCTTATGTTAATTTTTTTTCTCTTTATAAGGTTAATTTAGGTATTTATTTGAGTTTAGAAAAGTCTTATCACCATGTTTTATATCACTGATGGATCACAAGAGAATTATCCTAAGCCTACAAGTGGAAAAGTGTTGATTGGAAGAATGCCAACATTCTTGCAATCAATAGACAAAATCAGTTTTATTGAATTTTCATGACTTAAACATATTTTAAAATTTTAATAAGTTGCGTTGGCACCCAAATTGTGCTCACATGTTCCTATTACCCTCAAAATCATGTGCATTGTTCCCCTATGCAATTTTCATTGAAGGTTTTGAGCGATCCCTAAGTCACTCTTAGTCTTGGCCACCATTATCAACAAAGGGGGCTAGGGCACGGTGGTACCATCCCAAGAGCGCTGGAAAATAAACAGAGCAGAGCCAACATGGCTTGAATTGTTTGAGGCCATACCAAATATCTAGGATATATTCATCAGGGGCGAGTGGTATGATTTCACCTTTTCCTTCAATGGAAACCATACATAAATATCCATGATATTTGCAAAAAAAATTGATGGATTCCAGACACAAATTAGGGATATAACCATCCATATAACAAAGAATTTTGTTGCTAGAGAATGTGCTCTCCCTATCAGTGGAAATATGTGTTTTAAGAAAGGGAAATTACCGACTGAGGTGTGCAACCAGTTCCTGGTAGCAGAGAATCAAATCCCATATTGGAGCCATGGCATCCCGATCCTTTGGCTGAAAGAGGAATGGAGGGGCATCCTATCAGCCATACAGAGGTACATCACTAGAGAAGGTAGGCTCTCTATTGTCCATTTCAATCATCTCACATTTCTCATGCATTTAAATAGTGATAAAGAGATGAACCTCCATATCTACCTTCTCAAAATCCTAACCAAGATGTCCAAACAAGTCTAGAACTATCCACACACTTCTCACATAAGCCACTACCATCAGGGGTTTATAAAAATACTGGTTCTTTTTTCTTTCAGTGAAATGGGAATGTCTTGGGAAGAAATTTTAGTGTCACTAGGGTTACAGGAAGAAGAGTCTGGAGAATAAGAAATTGAACAAAAACCATCAGAGAAAGAGAGTGAAATTCCCAAGGCATATGGGGTTTCCACAGAACCTAGAAGTTCATCAAAAGCCACCCAACATGCCAAATAAAATACCTTACCTTCAAAAAGAAGAACCAAATCAGATAAAGCAAGATCCATCACTCTAGAAAAAGAAGAAATACCTCAGATGCAATTGAGATCATCCATAGTGAAACAAAGGGATAGAGAATGTGATAAGGTTTGTGTCAAAAATTATGTCAGAAAGGGTAAAAAACAGGTCTTTCCAACATTCTAACTATACCCTAAGCATATTGAGGTCAAACCTGTGCCCACAGGAATGCAGGAAGAAAAAACTCCTAAATTGAAAGCAATCAAACAACAAAGAAATATGAAGGCCAATTCTGAAGTAGTTAGAGTTGAATTTGAGCCATTGGACACACAAATTAAGGAGCCTCGTGAGGAAAAATTGGGCAGAACTAAAAGGGGGAAATATGTCCCACAAATTCCAAATAAACTCAATTGGAAGACCAGGTTAACCAACCAACTATGGCTAAATTCCAAATCCTTGTTTGATCCATCCCTCAATATGAAAAATGCTATTGTAATAGAAGATCAAGACACCAATAAAGAGCCATTTGAGTTTACCAACATGGAGGAAATGGCCATCCACACCTTGAAGGAAATGCCAGTAGGAAAGACCAAAAAGAAGAGAAACATGGGATAAAGATCAGGTATTAAACTTATTGAATTGGAAACAGAGTACACTATTGGTCCTAAACTAGAGAAATATTTTGAAGACATAGGACCAAACCCAGAGAAGGATTTTGTAGACACTAGTCCACAAATAAATCATGTCCCAAAGCAAGTTTTAGAAGAGACCAAACCAGAGGCAAAGGGGAAATCTTGATGGTACATGAACCTGTGAAAGACATCATTAAAGAAAATTTTGAGAAGAATCCCTAGTATAATAAGAGACCTATGAAGTCTAAGCTATCCATTTATCTCAATAGGATTGCGGCTGAGTAAGAACATGAATTTAAAAATGGGAACATAGTGAAAACATAAATTAAGCCTAAAGTTGAAGGTAACAGGGAAATGGAGGACAACAAACATGTGGAATCCATCAAACAACAAAATGACAACATGAGGAAACAAATTCAAGAGTTTCAACAGAAAAATCAAGCTCTCGAGATGCAACATTCAAAACTACAGAAAAAATATCAAAAGTTGAAGAAAAAACACCAAAATACCTGCATGTTCCTAAAGGAGATCATTTAAGTCTGTTGTTGTCAACAAGTAAGGAAATTTGAATCATGTGCAAGTTTTTCTCCAATGTGAAGGGCTTTCTCTAGTTAGTGGCATATTTTTGGATCCATGCAATGTCAATAACCGATTCCATATTTTGAAGAATGTTTTTGTGCAACTTTTACACTCTAGTTATCGACATTGACTCTAGTTTCAGTGATAGAATCTTTTTGTTTTAGTTTGAGATATTACAACCAATTGTAATAAAGGTATTTTTGATAAAAAACAATGTTTTGATTAGGTCGAAGTTATGGGCCCAAAAAATGGGAGTTATCCCAACAAAATAACACTTAAACTCTACTTCACTCAATTTAAAGAAGTGTTTATGAATTGTAATCAGAACTAAATGGTGAAGTTAATATATACAGGTCTGAATGTAATGCAGAGCTTAACTCTAGAATTTACATATGAGATAAGAATTCAAATCCTTTTGCTGGATAAATAGAAGAATAGGTGAATGTAAGGGGGTTCAACTTTTTGGGTATCAAGCTAGCAGGATATAGATTGGGCTTATGGAGTGTAAGATCTGAAAAGTTTTCTACTCAGTGAATATAATTTCTGGTGAACAAATTATCTTTTTCTCAATCTTGCTTTTCTTTTCTTATTATTTGGATGCATGTTAATTGTCTTACAAATAAAATATTCTTTCTCTTTCAGCTAATGTGTTTACAACCTATTGAGAAGTGTATTCCAAATATTTTTTTAGGTTTAATGCAATGTGTTAGAAATAAAATTTCTAGCTGCAAGTGACAAATTTTATGCTTGTCGGTGTTTTTGTTCTACTTTTGTATATTGTATCTACTACGCCAGAATGCATGCCAATGGATAAGGGAAACATTGTGGTGAATATTGTGGAATAGTCCAACTAGACCCATGCCCTTGAACGCCATCTTTCAGCTGACCATCAAAACAAATAAACCAAACTTATAAAAACCAATCATTCCAAAAACTAAGGTGGTGTAGCTCTACCCTTAGAATCAGGTGAATACCTTAGGACCAACATGACCTTCGGTGTAGCAACCAGTGCACCAGACCTATCTTCGACCTTGCTAGAAGAAAACCCCCCCCTATGACTACACCATGGTTTAGAATGTAGGAAGATCAATTAACCGTCTAAAAGTCAACTACTTATCTAAACTACCCTAAACATACCAAAAGTCATACAAGAAAAGAAAAGATGAGGGATCGAGTAACTATACCTCTACTCCACGTCCGGTGATGATCCCCTCGCGCTTGAAAGATTCACTGACTGCAAGCCTCCTCCCAAGGCTAACCTGCATTCAAAGATAGAAAAAAAAAGCTACAAGCATGCTATTTCATATAAAAATTTAGGGTTAGATGTTAGAATGTCAAAACATAAACCATTAAGAGAATTTAATACACCATGATTTGGGACAAGAAAAGTAATTATTTTATTAATAACTCAATGATTATACATTTACAACCAAAGATGACTACTGATCCATGAACCTGGTTCAAGATTCTATTCACCAAGCTCCAAGTGCACCTTTATATGGGTTCTCATCTCAACCTGCTGATCTCTTCTTGGGAAGTGAATGGGTTCTGATGGAGGAAGAAGGGCTAATTGGGAAATGCTGAGGTAATTCTCACAAAAGGGCTACAATAACTTGGGCAAGGAGGGGATTTGAAGGGGAAGAGTTTCATTGTTCTTATGTCTAGATGTAAAATGAGACCCCAACACCTCCTTTTATATACAAAAGGATGGTTATTTGGTTGGGTGATGGGCTATAGTAGGTGGATTAGTTGGGAAACTACCCAATAGCCCGTAATCTCAACGAATTCCTTGCACTTTTTTATTTTTGGAAACTTTTGTAAGTATACGCGAGATGTAATGGTGCATCATGCGTATATACACAGGTTGTAGTGGTACATATTGGTGCAAGGTGTGTACATATTCAAAATTTTGTTTTTTTAGAAGAGCAACTCAGTCGTTCTTTGGAAAAAAAATGAAAATAAGAGGGACAAAGGCCAGATATGAATGTGTAGAGAAATTTAGGGTTATAACATATTCCCCCTAATGTGTGAGGTCAGAAGAGCATTTGATGGCCAAAATACATTACAAAATCTTCACCAATGTAGGAAACGAGTGAGCCCGGGACTAGAGTTCGGGAGGTGCCATTTGCAAAAAATAACAATTGTCTCTTTGAGGTGGGCATACCCATTCTTGTGATGAAATAAATCATGGATTCCAATCAAATACATTTCATATCCATGTTATATAACTATATAAAGTGTATCTACGATCAATACACAACAGATCTACATCTCAAAATCAAAGATATACAATTATAGTAACCATCTTCAAGAAGCCAACAATGCCCGATGGCTGGAGATGAGGTCTTCATAGATCGAGCAACAAATTAAATATATTCAAAACTGGGGTAGGAGTACAATGTGAGTGTATGAATTCATTACCCAGAGGTCTTTGACGACTCGTCGGGAAAAGACAAGAGGATATTGATGATTAGGCAGAGAACTTCATTGATTTTGAACAAGGACTTGATTGTACTTTTGGGATGGATGGGTCATGAGGTCAAGAGACAAACTGCAGAAAGGCTGACTCAGGTTGGGTTAAACTTCCCTTCGAAAAAAGAACAAAAGATGATCAAACTCAGACAACATGACATTGACATAAGTTCACGATGCAGGAGGCAACCCAAACTCTCCATGTGTTTGGAAGAGTAACCAAACAAAGGAGGGCACAACTCTACGTAGCGAGAACAAATTCCTAAGGTCATATTATATCCCAATGCTTGACAAACAAATGAAAGGATGTTCTTTGTCCAAGGGTGACTCATTGTGCTGCCAAAAAAGAATATATATTTCTCATCCCCTCTTTTTTGGTTTTTTGATTTTTTTGTCTTTTTCAATTTTTTAAAGAGCTTTGTAAAAGAATAAAAGGATGATACGTTACAAAGGAGGAACGAGTGTCACAAGAAAGCATACTATTTCTCGACGCAAGGAACACACTAATTCTCAGAGTAAGGAGACATGTGTAGGAAAAGGACACTCGGGGAAAATTCCTCCATGGGTCAAGGTGTCAGATTGTAGAGGCAAAGTGCTACAAGGATTGCATATAAGGCATGATTCAAAGGTTCATTTGAGAGAAACATGGATTTGGCATTAGGCCCAAGAAGCAAAGATGAAAATTCGATTATCAAGACACAATGAAACCCCCTTCAATGTAATTTTTAATGAGCCCATAGAAGGTAAGATCGATAGTTTTTTCACATTTAGAGAGTCTAAAAAAGTGTAAAAGAAGACTCCAAGGGGTACCTTTTTCGGAAATAGTCTAGTTGGTTTGAAAAAGGCGTAAACTGGCACCGAAATGACGTTTATTCAAAACCATTATAACGAGTGTGACAAAGACAAGATCACTCGAAAATATTTTCAATTTTAAGGAGTCTGAAAAGATCTTAACTATGGACTCACTGAATTTTTTTGGATTTAGTCTGCTTATCCAGAAAAAGTATAAAAGTTAATGAGGATAACTCTCCTGACGAGACAAATCTCTTGAAGCGTACCTTTTTCCTCCATAATCCACACGCCAGAAAAGGGGTAAATTCATGCTAGTATATGTTCTTCTATACCAATTTTAACGAGTGTGAAGGAACAATGTCACTCAATGATCTTTTTAATTTTAGGGAGTTTGAAAAGAGATTAACTATGGACTCTGTGGGGGTTCCTTTTTCATAATTAATCTCCAAGGCCCGAAAAAGGTGATAAACCAAAACCAAGGAGAATGTTCCTTTTTTGTAAATTTAATCCCTCAGGCCCGAAAAAGGGTTAAACTTATACCTAATAATACTCTTCTAGCGAATCGAAGTTCCTAGAGTATACCTTTGTTCGTACAATTGACCATCTGGACCGAAAAAGGGGTAAACTATCGTCGGGCAGATGTGCCTTCAAGTTTGATTTTGGCGAGTGTGAAAGGAAAAAAGATCGCTCGATAATATTTTCATGTTTAGAGAGTCTCAAAAGGGCTTAAAGAAGACTCCAGGAGGTTACTTTTCTCAGTTAATCCAGACAACATTGAAAAGCATAAATGTAGTCTCGTCGAATATTTCTTTCGGATTTAAAAGCGAGCTTGAAAGACAACAAAGCGTGCTCATTTTGGGAGTCCTGAGGATGAGTCCAGGAGTGATGGTGCATCAGATGAATGAGGCTCAATATTGTAATCATGACATGACTAACAAGGACTCCCGAGCCTATAGTCATTACAGATAGCCTGGACGTCAAAATGCAACAAGGATCTATCTAGGGCATCCATGTCAAGGTAGAATATCCCACCTAATAATGACACTTCTAAAGTAGAAATGATGGTTCTGTGTCACACATCGGTGGGATCAATCCTATGGAAAAGAAGAAAATACAACAAGATGAAGAAAGTGGAGGTGGAATCCTAACTTATATGCAAAACGTTGGAAAAAATGACTTTTACCAAAGGACCTTTAAAAGTGACCAATCTCCAAAAAAGTTACCAAACCAAAAGGCAAAGTGTATCGTAACATCCAATAAGAAACTCAAGAACAAATTTAAATGATTTCCAAGCTAGAAAAACCGACAAAGGGGGTCAAAAAAGTGGCAAAAAGGGCCAAAAAAGTCTATAAATAGAAGTTGACATCTCATTTTCACCATTTCAATTTGAAAATTCATCCCCTTTTCTAAAGAAGTTGATTCTGGGAGCTTCATAGGATGAAATGAACTTCTGTTGAGACCAAGTAAGTACAAACTCATCCCTCCTGCATTTCCATTCTTCCTTTATGCATTATTTTTGTTTTTTTTTTGGGGGGTGGGGGGGTGCTCTCCTAAAAAAGGGAGACCCTATGTGTACGTGGGCTATCCGAGGAAAACCCCCATATGTACTCAGGAAGAAAATAGTATGCCCACATATATACGTGATTGTGACCAAAAAAACCTGCGTACACCCTCAAAAGTATGGAAAAATGAGGAATGCAAGAGCTGACTCCCCTTTGAATTTCCATGGAACATGATGTATGTCCATTGGAGGGAGAGGGAACATGAGGATATTGATATCTTGGTCGATGAGGACCCTGCCACAATTTCTGCATTGAAACAATGTGGGATTTGGAAGTTCTTCCAATGTTCGTTTATGAGGGCACAATCCAGGTTATTGAACACCCTAGTAGACTAATGACATCTAGATGCAGAGGATTTTATGATAGAGGGAAGTAATTGAGTCCAACGACTGAGGACATATAATTCTTGACTAGCCTCTCGAGGAGAGGGGAAGCAGTTAATTTGTGCACTTTCCCCTCCAGGCCTTTCAACATTGAGGATTACATCAGGATGTACTGTGAGGCCGACACTGAGAAGGTAGGTTCTCAACTGCCCATTCACAAGGTCACCAGTTTAACATTGTGGGTGATATTATTACTCATTGGGCAGATCACTGGATCCACGTTAGTTCACTAGGCTTCCTAGGTGCACATGCATTGTGAAATTCAGTGCCAGGAGGAACATATCTATGACTAGAGTATGACCATGCTCAAATGCATGAAGAGGCAGTTGAGAGAGTGAAAAGAGCGTAGGAACAAGAAATTTGGGTTTGGCACCATCCTATGCTTGTTCTTCTTCGAGAGGGTGCCCAATCTAAGTCCCAGAGAGACTGTACAGGGGCATGTGGCCTCCTTCCTAATGATATGTAAATGGGCAACACTACTACCACGATAGGGGGAGGAAGGACCATAGAGGCCTTCGACAAAAAATTCTTCAACTGGTGGGCATGACAGATTCCAGTGATAGAGGACTACCTCTATGATGGAATCAACTTCTCTAGAGATCCGAACATGCCCATACCACCTGGAGAGGAGTGAGGAGAGCTAGGTACATGTTTTTAAATTTTTTAAATTTTTATTTAATTTTATATATATCATTTTTATATGCATCGGATTACTGACATCTATGTATCTGTTATGTACAGATGTGGTACCAGTGCGCCCGATAGAATTCATGAGGAATCGACAATGTCCTTGACCAGAGGTGGGACCAGCAGCAGTCGGTGGACCAACAACCATAGGGGGACCTACAACCGGAGAGGCTGAGAGAGTTTTGAGGTGGGTGGAGCAGAACCCCACCGTGCTCACTTGGACAATTCCCATGGTTGAGATCGAGGATCTCCTACCTTCCATGCAACCTCATGTAGTGGGGGTGCCACAAACTTGGGTCCATCTTTTCTGATGTTTGGCCAACGTTGTCGTTCACTATGGTAGGGCCAATAGGTCCCGAGTTTAAATAAGCTAGACTATTATGTGCCGAGAGCACACTTTTGTATATTTTTGAGGGAATAAGCCTCGTGATGTATATCAGATCTTATTTTTGAGGCGTTCACGCCCACCTATGTACTCTGAAACTTTTTGACACACACACACACACACACATATTTACATATTTATGTCTTATGGATCACTTTTTTTACAAATGTATGTACATGTGTATGTGTGTGTTTCTTTTTATATGTGTGCAACATGCCAATCTAATACTTGATTATCTAGATTATCTGTCATATGATTTAATCTCCTAGGAACATAGATATACGTAATGTAATCAAAGTAACTTTCTAAGAGATGTACCCTAAGGAAACGATTGTGTAAAGTAGGATCATAAATGTGGTAAACTCCATTTAAATGGGACACAAACAGTTGAGCATCTAAGTAGACCTGGAGGTGAGAGATGCCATGCGACAAATCATAACAAAGCATCTCTATCACTGCATTGTACTTGGCGACTTTGTTTGTGGCATCACCGAGACAGATACCTCCGGAAGATAAGATATCAACTGGCCTTCAGGTGTGAAAATCACCCAAGATGCAGAAGCAAGCCTCCGAGTGTGTCGGCTAGCATTGTCTGCGAACCCAAAAAACACCTCTGATTCACTTAACATCTGCCACAGTGAAAAAGATGACATAAATAACAAAACATTCATAAAATGAAAAAGAAAAAAAAATTGTATAAGAACTATACATATGTACAATAAGTCACCTAGGTGACCAACCTAGGAGTAATACTTCTTGAGGTAAAGCCCATTTCTAGGCTCCACCAAGGTATTTCCCTCAAATCCAACCAGATGATAAGTTCCCTTATTTAATACCTCTTTCACTATGAAAGGTCTGAACAACATGGGTTTGAACTTGCCTTCCCCCAGGGGATCCTTGTCTTGATCATAGACCATAAAAATATATCCTTCAGAGAAAATTCAAGGATGAAAGAACTGATCATATTGACACTTGACTCGTTTCTTGTGAGTCTCATTGGTTGAGGCTGCATCACGACGTTTCTCATCGATCTGCTCGAGATAGAATAGGTGTTCCTCAAGCGGTGAAGTGTCTGGCAGTAACTCCACTGCCAACTTTAAAGATTGGATATGACACTCAATAGGAAAAACTGCTTCCATCTCCTAAATGAGTTGAAAATGTCAGAAACCAGTGGCAGTCTTTAAATATGTTCGGTAGGCCCATAATGCCAAGTACAACATCAAATGCCAATTCAACTTGGAAGAATTGATCGTTCGATTAAGAATAATATTGAGGGACTTATTCACAACTTCCACATGACCATTCTCTTGTGGGTAGTAGGGTGATGAATTTTCTTGCCTCAACCCAAGATTTGATGTTAACTCAGCCATCATTTTTTTCTAGAAGTGACTTCCATGGTCAATGAAAATATCCTTCGCGATGCTGAAGCTTGATACTATCTGGTTAAAAATGAAGAGAGTTGTTGTTTCTCCATCACTAGAGATATCTATTGGAATCGTTTTAGTGATACTCACCATATTACCCTCGGCATAAACTGTGTGCATAGCCTGAGGATTAATAGGACAATACCTATCTCCAGTCACAGTCAACACAAATTCACCTGCCCCTTTTCTTCTTAACTCTGGGAGGAAGTAAGATATGTGATGGAGATCATCCCAGGGTCTATCTGGACCCATCAATGCCTCAAGAATTGCCTCTTCTGAGGGAAAGGATAGGTCAAGAAATGGATCTAACTCTTGTGCAGGAGTTAGATCGGGGTTGGTCGAAGCTTGATGGACAATGTTGTATGAAAATTTGGTCCTAGACAAGGGAATGGCCATGCCAAAATGCCCTGTCCCTCCCATCAAGGCCGATGGGGAAGGAATATTCCATGGATCATGAAATTAAGTCATTTGGAATGATGAAATTTGAAATATTTCATCCTTAGGCTAGTCAGGGGCAGTTGATATAAGCTTGACATCACCAGAAGGAGGTGGGAAATCGAAAGTACCCATCAATGAGGGGCATAAACCAACCCCTACGTTGACAGTGTCAGGTTGAGGGTTATCAATCATCGGGACCATGGATGCCCCCGATGAAGGTTCAGGATGGGAGAAGGACAACTTATCAATGGTCACGATTCAACCCTCGTGTGGAAACAACAAGACCCGAAAAACTGTGGCAACCACTGCATGCATTGCATAGGTCCAAAACCTTCCTAACAGAAGGTTGTATTCGAGAGGCACATCAACCACTTCAACTTAGACACACATGGTGTTCCCTCTTAACTGCACGGGCAAAGAAGGAATTATTTCATGTGGTCTGAATGAATGACCGTTGAAAGAAGTAAGAAATGTAGGCGACGAAGACAAAATGGGTTGGTCAATGGCCTTCCAACACGCCAATGACATCACGCAAGTCGAGGAACCCCCGTCAACTATTGTACGAAAGATATTCCAAGTAAAATATTTTGTGTTGTAAGCCACTACTATCTGAAATGCAACATGGTAAGGAAGATGAGGTTTCAAGTTGGTTGGATCAAGAATGATTGCTCCCATGTTACACGTCTTTGAAAATCCCAAGGAGGATAACGAAGCCTTTCTTTGCGAAGGGAAAATCTGGAGGACCTCCAAAGTGAACATCGCGCAAGGGGTTTGTGCCAAACCTTCCACCACAGAGTGATTTTGGGCAGCCCTCGTGTTCATATTATGAGAATCTTTCTTGAACACCCCTTTCGGGATGTGTGTCATTGTTTCACCCATCGTCTTCTCGAACTGGAGATGAACATGTGGGTTTATGGTTTCTTTACCCTTTTCGACAGATTCCGACATTCTGTAATCTCATGCCCTGGTCAATATATGAGCATCACCTTTCAACATATAAACATTCACGATCGAGGTATTACCAGTAGACACGGTGGGCTCCTGACTTCCCCCTTCCGTGCTCGAATATGCTGAGGCTTGAGCCATGTTTTTCCCATGTGGAAATGGGTTCGTTAGCATAGAAGGTTGTTATTGCGCCAATAGCTTTTGGGTCTCTGCAAGTCGAGGGCACATGTGAGTTGGGTGGTCTTTCATGCAAAGGTTACATAGATACTTCGATTTTCTCTTGTTTGTGTTTCCCCCACCAACATTGTTATTAGGATTCTTATCCCCTTTACCCTTATTGTTTCGTTGTTTTTTCTTTCCTTCAGGCTGCTAGTTGGCCTTCGATTTCATCGACTACAAACTATGTATGTCTGATGTTTGGGTAGGGGGAACAACCGAACCGAAGGTTTGGCTGGCCGCTATCTGTTGTATCGACAATTGTTGCAATTTATTTGAAAACATATCAATGGACTTTCCTTGTGCTGAGCCAACTATACCATCGACATTTGGTCCAAAATTTTGTCTGGCCTTGTCGAGGATGGACCGTGGTGCATCTAGCAAGATCTCATGGAGTAAGCTAGAGTGAGAGTAAATCAGTTCGAGCTATTTCTCTCTCATTATCACCTCCTCCTATGAAAACACTCCCAAAGTTGCAACATCCTTGGATAAAACTGGTACCAATGACTTCAGGAACCACTCCAGCAAGAAAGTCGGTGGGAATTGTACCTTAATCAAGCTCTTATGACATTGCCATTCTTGGATGTGATATGAGCTATGATCAGCCTTAGTATGCTCAAAGTTGGCAAGCAATTTGGTGCCAACATCGTATCTCACGTGTAGTTGGAAATGGTTTAGGAAGACCATCGCCAAGTCGCTAAAGTAAGAATACCTTGAGCGGTCGAGCTCAATGTACCATTTTGTGACACCCCCGATAAGAGTGCATTGAAAGTGGCACAAATGTACGTAATTGTCTTGCACCGAGTTTGATGAGCACCATAGCTGGAAAGTTGTCACGTGATCACCCGGGTCTTCACCAGGATTTCCTTCGAATTTTGGAATATTTGAGGGAAACTTAGTCAGCATGGGGGGGCAACGTGGATCATGACAAATTGGGTCATTAAGAAACCTTGACAATTTTGGTAGATGTAGCGTTTCCAAAAATGATAGTTTGGGTTGGGTACTATGTACAGAGAAAAAGAAGGCCTGGAGTTTGACTAGAACCAGGTTGCTAGGAAAATTTGGGTTGCTAGCCAGGGCTTTGGTAGAAAATGTGGCCTTGACTAGTGTACAAAGACTACGTTTGTTGGGATATCTTCGGATTATTCCTGTAATTGAACGATGTGGGTTGGGCGGGGATTGATCCCTGCGTTGTGTTCCAAATATTTTGGAAGGGGATGCCCCCAGCCAATCCGATGGGAATAGGTATTGAGCCTTGCCCGAGGTTCCATTGACCATGGAAGGGGTTGCCCCTGATCGACATCCCTTGTGAGGGAACTGATCCCTGCGAAGGATTCCAAATTCCTTTTGAGGAGAAAACTTGTGTACTTTCCCCCTGTGTAGGAATAGTACCCTGCACATGATTATGTTGTCCAAAACCAGGGTTGCCCCCAACCGAGACTACAGTCGAAGAAAAAGTGTTATTACCAAACGCATCGAAAAAAGAGAACGACATGGATCCCACCGACATAGAGTAAGAAGAAGGTCCTAAATTTCCTGCTCCAAACAATCTATAGTTATCATTCCACCTAATGGGTTGTTGGAAAGAACCATCGAGTGAGGGGGACGAAGGAGGTATAGACCCCCACCATAATTGATATCATTGAAAGGGACTAAAGTGCCCCCAGTAGACCCTTGCATGGGATCATTTGAGCTCCCTGCCCCCAGACCCATGGTCTGTAAGGTGGAGTAGGTAAGGAATGAGTTCGAATCAAAGTTAGGTTTCCCATATGAAAATGGAGGGCCCGTCACACTCTGCGTAAATGGAGTAGTGGTCGTCGCGGATGACGGTATTAGATCACTACTCGAGGTAGAGGGGGTTGAGACCAGTGTGGTTCAGACCAATGAAGGTAGGTTAGGAGGAAACATACCCCTTGTGGTAGTAGCCAAAATGGGAGTATGAGGACTCTTGGATGAAGTAGTATCATTTGATTCTATGGTTTCTTGTAAGACTATCTAACGCTCGTAAGGTGTCACCCTCAGAGGGACAACTTGTACCAAGATTAGCGTCGACAAGTCAGTGATCAGAGGGTTGGCTGGCCCGAGAGATTTTTCTCCAAGGTAAGAAACAATAGGTTCCTTTGGATTCAAGTAATCTCCTCTCGGAGCAGGCTCAGGCACAGTTTCTTGTGGCTTGGTCACTTCGAATGACCCTTGTTGGTCAAGTCTTTGCTATAATGATGGAGGTGGTGGCTCTAATGCAATCGGCAGTAGGCCCTGAAGCCTTCGCGACCGACGAAGCTCTTGATATTCCACTTTGTGAAAATATCAACGACACGGTAAGTCTTTAAATAGCATTTAAAACCAAACACACACTAGAAAAATTCCTATAAGATAAACCAAGGAAACCACTATCTAGTTGGAAGAACATTTACACCAGCCAACACTAGAGAAACTTACCGGTGCAAGTGCAAATCGAACATGGAAGCACCCTCCGGGTATACTCTGCAAAGTGTGACCTGACGTCTGCCCTAGGTACCGCGGTATATCCCCTCAGTCACCTATGTAAGTCCCTAGAATATAGGAAACTAAGTTTCCATCTCGCAAAGAGTCACCAGGCAAGTACAGTCGACAGTCAGGTTGACCGCAATGAGCAGGATAAAAATTCAGAAACCTACCAAGGGTATCGAAATCAAGTGGTTTGGAAGACAACAGAGGATATCAAACAGATTCGAGGTCCATGAAGCTCCATAGGAAAATGAGAGAAATAGTATTCCCATGATAGATCCTCAATATGTGTTCCCCACTACATTTAGTCTGGCTTTGGAGGGGTTATCTTCGTTTCCTTTCCTCATGTGACCTCATGCTTAGCCCCTGTGTTAGAGGGGGGTCTTAGATAAATTTTACATCACTAGACTTTAACACTCCCTATCTCTGACTCCGATTTTTGTTTAATGACTTTGAAGAGTTTCATCTCCAACCTAATTCAAGGCCCTAACCCTAAACTAGTTAGTTGACCCTACAAACAAAAAAGTCTAATTAATTTTAGATTTAGCATTTGTTTTAATGGATTGATTAACTCAAACGATATGGCAGTGAAACTAGTGATGTTTAGAGAGATGAAAAAGAGGAGAAAAATATGAAAAATCTGAAATCAAAATTACTTCTAGTTAAAAGTAAAGATTTACAACTAACTCTTTGTAACCAACTTTTTCTGTAACTAACATTTTTTCAAGATTTTAAAAAAGAAGACCTAAAACAAAATTTCGCTTGACTACAAGCTACTTAAGTTTCAAGAAGTCAGTAAAGAACTTAAAAAATGAACTCTTTTTCCTATTCTAGTAAAAT
This sequence comes from Picea glauca, assembly GCA_000966675.3. Lineage (NCBI taxonomy): Eukaryota > Viridiplantae > Streptophyta > Pinopsida > Pinales > Pinaceae > Picea > Picea glauca. Next base: position 213,825 of record JZKD02S0541664.1, read on the forward strand.
AACAAACTCCAACTACTTTACCAAATTAAGAATGAAAAATCTTTTTTTTTGAAAATGTTTCAAATAGGAAAAACTTGAAATAAATATTTTTTTCTCTATTTTCAAAGCAAATGAAAGGGGGGAAAATAACTACAAGACAAGACTAAAATATACCTTCGGCACACTGCGGATCACAAGGAATCACTAAAGACACCAAACATGCCGATAAAAAATTCAAAGACTTGCTCAAAATCCTTTTAGAAGTAAACACAAGAAACTTTGAAAAGATAAGTAAACTGAATTCTAACCCAAGCTATGACTTTAAAAACAAAGACTTTGAACTACATCAAGAAACCCTGAGAAGTATAAACCTCAATCAGGAAAGAGGTTGGCTGCCTCTTTTTCCAAAACAATTTCTTGAACCAGGTACACTACTAATGCTTTAGCAGCCTGCGTATGTACGCAGGTTGTTTACTGCACAGGGTGTGTATGTACATAGGTTGATCCAAAGTAGGGCGCGTACACCTTTGTACTTCCTCAAAAAAAGAAAGAAAACAGATAGACTTATAGGGCAGGGAGAACTGGTATGGCACCAGAAGGTGACCAGAATCCCTTAAAAGACTTAGAAGACTCAACAGAAACTCGAAAGGCAAAAAAACCAATCAAACACCCAAAATCCCCGAAAGCCCTAGAGGCTTCCCCAGTATGGTCGCCATTTCTTCTAGCGGGACAAACCCCCCTATGACTACACCAGGGTTTAGAATGTAGGTATATCAATTAATCGTATAAAAGTCAACTACTTCTCTAAACTACCCCAAACATACCAAAACTCATACAAGAAAATAAAATATGAGAGGGATCGGGTAACTATATCTCTACTCCGCATCCGGTGATGATCCCCTCACGCTTGAAAGCTTCGTTGACTGCAAGCCTCCTTCAAAGGCCGACCTGCATTGAAAGATAGAAAAACAAAAAGCTACAAGCATGCTATTTCATATACAAATTAGGTTTATATGTTATAATGTCAAAACATAAATCATTAAAGGCATTCAATACACCATGATTTGGGATAGGAAAAGTAATTCTTTTATTAATAACTCAATGATTATGCCTTTACAACCAAATTCGATTACTGCTCCACGAACCTGGTCCAGGCTCCTCTTCACCAAGCTCCAAGTGCACCTTTGTATGGTTTCTCCTCTCAACCTTATGATCTCTTCTTGGGAAGTGAATGGGTTTTGATGGAGAAAGAAGAGCTAATTGGGAAATATTGAGGCAATTCTCACAAAAGGGCTGCAATAACTTGGGCAAGGAGGGGATGTGAAATGGGAAGAGTTTCATTGTTCTTATGTATATATGTAAAATGAGACCCCAACACCTCCTTTTAGATGACAAAAGGATGGTTATTCCGTTGGGTGACAGGCTATAGTAGGTGGATTAGTTGGGAAACTACCCAATATCCCGTAATCTCAATTAATTCCTTGCAAATTTTGCAAGCATATGCGAGTTTTAATGGTGGATCATGCATATGTACGTGGGATGTAGTGGTGAAACAAGCGTATGTACGCAAACAATATTGGTGCAGGGCACGCACATCTTCAAAAAATTGGTTTTTTAGAAGAGAAACTCAATAGTGCTTTGAAAAAAAATGCAAATAAGAGGGCCAAAGGCTAGGTATGCATGTGTAGAGAAATTTAGGGTTATAACATACCTCCTTTAGGTAGGTCCAACTACTAAATTTTCTCAGTCAGCATTGGAATATGGCTCTGGAGTTGTGCAAGATTTTTATCCTCGACAGGTCACATCATGCACAAGCTCTCCGGGTAGCCTGCCATTGCTTCAATTTTCATTTCCTATTCTAATGCTTCGGTGAAAGTGGTGAGTCTTTGTTAATTTATCGACATCCGAGTCAAAGGAAATAGCCCTTGAATGAACCATTCACACTGATGATTCTCATGAATTGAGTTTGCTAGCTTCCCAATTGCAAATTTTAATCGTCTGTTGTACTACCAAGTAGACTCCTTGTCTCGCTTCTTGATCTCCCACAACTTAAAGAGTGCATGCTATTCATATTGAGGTAGGAAAAAATATGCAATAAATATCTTTTTGACCTAAGCGATATTAAAGGGCTATCCTGGGGGGGTCCCTTGAGGATTCCTGGGCTCTATGGAATTCATGTACCATTTTAATTCTCTACCTCTCAATGTGGTCTGGAATTCGACTAGTTTATTGGAATCTAAAGTTCTTCGGGACCTCCATATAGCCTCACATAAGAACTAGTGTTGTTCTACACCCTCATCCACTTTACCCCAAAATTCTAGGTATCAGGTGAGTGAGACTACGTATTGCATTCCCATCAGAGAACTAGGGGATCCTATCAATATAAATCATAATGTTCCTGGATGTACTATAGCTGAAGAAATTTCTCCATGTCTGCTACTACTATAATTCGAACCTATTCTGTTATAACTGTGAGAAACAATAGAATATACTACGGGATTCGATGTATAATTTACAAGATTTGTAAAATGCGTTGAGGGAAGGGGTGATCCAAGGTTGTTTCCTTTTCTTTTGTAATGGAATTCTTTCATAGGGGGGGTCGCAGATCTTTGTAACACTATACCATTTTCTTGATAAGACTCAACATTTTCTGATGTATCAAGGCTCGAGGCTCCTACATATTCTTCAAGGGTTATGACTGAGTCTTGGTATCCTAAATTGGAATCATTCCTAAATCCCTCGTCTATCCTAACTCTTGATCATCTACTTCCTTCAGAAATTTCATCTTTCTCCCAAAATATTTCCTTCAACCAACAACTGGCCAGTCTTTCGCATATATGAAACTCCCTCAACTTCTCCAATTATTTCCTATGGTTACTCTCAAGGTCAATCATATTCCACAACTAATATGACCTCTTCATTGAATTTATCATCTACTTTCACCAATTCTTTTCAATCATAACAACCCTTCTTAGAGAATGTTCATATCTAGCACTTTTCTCACGATGACGATGACCCCCCATATTTCAAGAACTTCCTAACTCATGAACCCTTCACCTCAATCAACGACCCCTCATGCGTAGGGGTTTACACTACCATATCGTTCGACGGAACATGCAACATTCCTTCTTCCACCAAAAAAACCTTCATCCAAAGAGGAATATCCCTCAATAGTCTTCCTCTGGGAATTCATAAAACAACACTGCTACTTTAGAAAATGATGGGTGTTTCTCTGTATTAAATTCGATGATGTATCCTTCCAGCGTAGTCTTGACCCAAAAATATACTGAATGAAAAATAAGGTGATTCAATCGATGGAGGACAACTAGTTGTGCGATGTTCTAATGGAGCCTTCTCTTTACACGATATTTAAACTTGGATTCTTCTTGTAATTGATTGGGCCACTCAAATACTTCCTCTAGAAACTAGATACAAAATATTTCATACAAATCATTGGATGGATCAAAACAATAGACTGTTTCCTTTAGAACCCTCACATTATTTTGTCGTAACTCAATTTATTTAAATATAAACTCGTCACACCTTCTTTCCCAATACCAGTCAATGTTTGACTTGAAAATACGATGTTGCATCCTCCAAAATATTTCTCATAAATCAGGTCCCGACAATGGAACCATTTGTTGATACATGGTTGGAGACCAGGAATCTTGGAGATTTTCAGTAAAGGCACCACTGTATTCTATAGCACTAGCATATTCAACCTTCCAGAAGGGAAGGAGGTCTCACCCGAAGTGCTTCAAATACATGTATGAAATGGAGTGAGGTCAAAGAGAATGCAGTGGTGGAAAGAATGCAACCCAACCAAACCTAAAAATAGGAGTATAAAATATTATACGCATACATCATAACCATAATCGAATATTGAAATGCATAACCTGTGAGAAACTTCCTATGGTGAAAGTATTTGTAACATCCCCAGCCACCAACAGGTCAGGCAATGCTACCACGCAGAAATACATACATACATACATATAACATAATTTTTAATCGAATTAAAACACATAACATAGAGTTACTGCTACCATAGAGATTCAATGGAATTAACAACAATCCATACATGCAACGAGATACATGATAACATTCAAGTATCATAGACATGCATAACATAAGAATTAATCACATTAATAATACTTATCTTTTCAAACTAGATTAACACTATCAACTGCATGCAGACCTTCCACAAACCTCCCATCCTTAGACCACACTGCTCATCACTCTCAGCAGTAGGTCACCCCCGAGATGGGACTAAGATCCACTGAGAAAGGGAATTCTAGGCTAGGCAAGGTCAACAGGAAGACACACATTTTATGAGGAAGGATTATCTCCCAGGAGCCACTTACACACACCTCCCATAGACTCTCATTTCCCTCATGCCTGTCCCACCCCAGGAGTATACACCTTCACTATCCTAGAGTCCTTCGACCGCTAAAACTCCCTTTCCTTGGGCTTCAACAACAAGACAGACTGGAATTCTCTGAACTCTATGGCAGCTACAGGACCCCTTCCAGGAGTTCTCACTTCCTCCATGCACTCTCTCACTTGGAGAGCATCGCTCATAGGCCTGACAACCTGCCTATTCAACCACAACCACCTCCCTCACCTAAAGAGAGTGTTTCACATAGGCCTGCCAACTTGCTTCTTCAACTCTATTCCCGCACAAGGAGGACAACAAAAAGGCTCAACAAGGAACAAACGATAGCAACAAGCCACACTCATCCAAGGGACTGCATGGACACAACAACCAACAACTATGACACACACGACATAGACAATTACAGAATGCTTGAGCTTCATAGAATATGCAAATCAATCCGCAGTTCCCCCTGGGTTCACAGGACACACATGTCAGTTTTTCCCCCTTCCCGTGAGTGGTTTCTCGGGTGACCATGGATGTACAGAGGTCGTTGACAGAGACCAACGAGTTCAGATGGAGAATGGGAAAATGGAAGCACCAACAACCTTCACTGTGCGTGGTTATGTGTTACAAGTATGAACTAACTGAGAGCGGGGGGGTGAATCAGTTAGTGTAGATTATTAACAATTTCTCTTGTTTCAACTTTGAATCATTAATATTAGTGGCAGTGACTCTTTACTGTGAAGTTCAGATTTATAAACATAAAGCAGATAACATAAAGAATATAAACCACACACAACATTTACTCACAAGTATAAGACACAGATTTTTCAAGAGGAAACCCAACCAGGGAAAAAACCTTGTCTTCTTAAGATGTTAAGCAAGCTCCAACTGCATTAAATCTCATCTTTTACGAGCACCAACTCATAGAGGCTACAACCTCTGATTGCCAGCACCAACTGGCTGAGAGCACCAACTCCCACAGAATCCTAGCACCCACTGGGTGGAAGCACTGACTTCCTGTTTACTTCATCACCAACTGAGTGAAGGCACCAACCTTCAGATTCCTTTCTGCTGATCTACTCTGCCTTCTTCATTGTCTCTGATCTGCTGCTCTGCTTCACTGTCCTCCGTAGCCCATTCTCAGCTTCTCCTCTGTCACTCAGATTCTCCTCTTCCTTTTCTCACATTCAAAGCTCTCTCTCTCTCACTTCAACTACCCTTCCATCTTGGTTCCAGCGCATTATATTGTTTTTCCACATGCAGAGGTTTTCCTTGCTTTTCTCAACTCCCACTGCAGTTTCCCTTTCTTTCATTCTTTCTTCTGCTTTTCGCATGCCAGCATTCTCCCTGATTTTCTGAACTGGCTTTTTGCATGCCTCCTCTATGCATGCCACATCATGCAACGCTGTGTTCTTCCTGTCTTAACTGCCAGTCTAATTTTAGACTGAAAGTCCTTCCACCGTCCAGAGTGATTAGAGACACCCAACTGGAAAAATTTTCCAGACTTGTCAAAGCAGATGAAGGACCCCCGCCAAACTCTGGATTTAGCACTGTTAAGCTCCGTTGATTGTGCATTATAGCCATTTGATGCTAGCCACACCAATCGCGTTGTGATTGGCATCATTCATTTTTTTCTTAAAAAAACGATTGGTAACCCAAGGGCGTTGTGAATGGCATCATTCGTGATTTTCTTGATGCTGCTACTAGTCATGGCCGTGGCTAAGGGAGAGCCAACAGGAAATGGATGTATCCTTCTTGGTTTTATTAGCAAAGATCCCCATGGGCGAAGGCTGAACGGGAATGCCAAATGGGTCGCGTCTATCTTCGCCATTGCCTCTGTTTCTGTTTCAATGGG
>JZKD02S0541664.1:253274-267966 GCA_000966675.3 Picea glauca
TATAGATATAGATATAGATAGATAGATAGATAGATAGATAGATAGATAGATAGATATGTATGTATGTATGTATATAAGAAGCCAACTATTGTGGACGTATTCCATCTAGGGTGAACCACATTAAATCCTAGTGTATCTGTGTTATGATTTGTTTTCTATTCTATTTATTACGTGCATAGAATGTATGGTTAATATTAATGTGTTATATGTTCTGATGATTCTATTCACATGATATAATGTATAATGAACAAATGCTAAGTGTAATGGTTAGGATGAATTCCTCCCATTCCTTCATGAATGCATAAAATTGGTTTTTGCAGTCCTCGTAGATACCTTGGGTGAGACTTCACATGATTGTGGGTGATGCCGAAAGGGCCAGTATATTAGGGTTTTGTTGGTGAATTGATGTTGAAGCCTGGGTCTTCCCACTACGTGCCAACAAATGGTTCTGTTGTCAGGACCGATATCTACGACTGAGGGGAATGTGGAGGTCGACTAAGGAAGAGATCATATAGTGGTTAGAGGAAAATGATCATGATTTTTCTAGAGATAAGAATAAGAACCCGTAGATTAGTTCAGATAAGTGATTACAAAGGTATGTTTTTACATAATTACATGAGATTTTCTTCGTTGATTATCCAAATGTTTTGGCCAAGTGTATATAGAGGTTAGTAGAAAAGAACAGAACATACCCCATTGTTGTTCCAAGAAGTTGGACCCCTGATTTGGTCTAGAAATTTAATACTATAAGTAATTGGATCTCACATGTAGTTGATTTTTGGTTGGATATCATATTGGGGGGTTATATTACTGATTTTTCTATATATTGTATCCATTCTTATAGTGTTTCTGAAAGAGATTTATTTAAAGGTATGTGTGGAATATATTTGATATCATTGTCTGCTTGGATGAAAATGTTGTGTGATAACAAGGTTATGAATATGGAATCGGATTTCACTAGTATCTAAGAACCTTTGAATGCATAAGTGGATTGGGGGATGACTAGGGGATGGTATGAGTGTATAAAAGAGAGAGATGCAAGCAAGAATAAATGAGGAATAGATGGGATGAGGATGTTGAGAGAAGAGGAATGTGCGATGAAATAATCTATTGGAGTATTACACAGTGGAAAAATATTTCAGTATAGTTGGAAGAGGATTGTGGCTGATAGAGAAGAGAAACACAGTGAGGTTGAGGAAAGAGACACCCATGTAGTGCTCCAGATTGAGGGAATATTGCATACAAAGGAAAAGGAAAAATATTGTCAGTTCAATCCAACAGAAGGAGATCCATTACATCCCACTCAGGCCATAATCTGCATTGAACCCATGACCCTATTTGCATCTACGAGAACTGAGGTAAGATTTGAAACTTTGTCACTTGTAGTTAGTGAAGGAAGAAAATATAGCAGTAAAGGTAGTAAGAGTAGTGGAATTATTATGACAACACAAGTTCAGGTAGTGTCACCAAGGAAGAATGTGATGAAAAAATCACACAGTTGTTCATGGCATCCATAGACGACGCCTTACTCTGGTATATGAAGTATCAGTACATTACATTTATGGGACAAGAAAGAACATTGGAAGACATGAGGAAAGTCGTGTTAAAAGCATTTCAGAATCCAAAGTCTGATTCATAGTGTATTACAGAACTAAAAGAGATTAAGAAATTGTAGAATGAATTAGTATGGGATTTTGATCAAAGATTCAAGATATTGATGGATCAATTGACCTTCCAGATTATAGACGAACACCATAGAGAATGCCTCATTGTAGGATTGTTTCCACATATATGTTTTCCTTTGACGTAGCAGAATATTTTGTCACAGTCAGAAGCCCTAGAGATCTCCATGAAGTTGGAAGCATCTCCTATAGGAGAGAATGGCACAGGTTTGGCTCAAGTTCAGTCATAGTTAGAAATATTGAAAATTCAGTTTCCGGAACTTGCTAAAGGAAAGGAAAAGTGTGAAGAAGTCTAGTGTGTTACATGTAGAATGGAAGGTCATCATAAGAATGAGTGTCCATCTTTTAGAGAATATTTGGCTAGAGGATCCCTAAATCCCTTGGCACCAGAAGGATGATTCTATTGTGAGATATGTAGAATGATGGGTCATCACTTGACTTCTTGTCCTTTGATGCAAAAGCATTAGAGGACTGCCAAGAACTTATTTTATAATTTTTGTAAGTTTGTGGGACATGATGAAAAGGACTATCACTCACTTGATATAATTAGGGAACACATCGCGAATGCATATATATTCCAAGGGGAAGAAGGAATGGAAGGAGGAATACCGAAATATAATAATCTGAGAGGCTATATTCAAGGAGGAAGAGCATGATTCAGGGGTCGGGGTAGAGGAGGATTTAGTATAGGAACATGACCAATTATCTGTTATAATTGTAACCATACTGGGAATTCGGCACGAGATTGTCCGAATCCCTACATGACGTGTACATACTATAAAAATTTGGACCATGAAACAAAATATTGTCCGCAACTGATCATGAAATGGCAATAAAAGAGGAACACAAATTTTCAGATGATAGTAGCAAAAGAGACGATCAACCAAGAGTAGCAACAGTTACATGTAGAGGAGAAAAAACAAAAGTCGATGCAAAAGAACAATCGCAAGTTTTCCCATAATTTCTCATCAAATTATCAAGACCAATATCTTTAAATCATAAGGGTTGAAGATACCAACAACCTTATGTAGTGCACCCAAATATTTTGTGACTGTTCAAGAGGTTTTGGAATGCTATAATGTTGCTGGAGAAAACCAGGAAGACGAAGACCCGAGAAATTTGCAAATACCAAAAAATAAAGGAGAGCGCATAGTAGAGGGTCTCAAACTTGAGTCCATTGAGTATGCAAAGCCATTGGGAATGAACAAAGTGAATATTGGTATCAAGGATAACCCTAAGTTCACAAAAATTGCATATTATTGGAATGAAGAAACTGTCGAGGAGATTTTTTATTTACTATATGAATACCAGGACCTCTTTCCAACTACATTCTAAAAAATGAAAGGGATTGTTGGGGAGCTAGGGGATATGAAGATACTTTTGAGGTCGTATGATAAGCCAGTGAAGCAGAGACCGTATCGATTGAACCTAGTATATAAGAAAAAAGTGAAAGAAGAAATAGATAGAATATTGGAAGCTGAGATTATTGAACCTGTCGTAGAATCAGAATGGATCAGTCCGATGGTGATTCCGGAAAAGAAAAAAAGTGGAATCAGAATTTGTATGGATCTATGGAAATGGAATGATGCTTTCTTACATGACTAATTTCATACACTGTTTACAATTGAAGTTTTGGAAAATGTAGGAGGACATGAAGCTTAATCATTTACTGATGGATTCTATGGATATCACCATATTAATATTGTGTAGAAATATAGGAATAAGACAACGTTTGTGACATAATGGGGATTCTATCAATATTCATTCATTTTGGATTGAAATCTACACCAACAATATTCTCTCGATTTGTTGTTGTATATTTTAAAGATTTTATTGATAAGTTCCTAGAAGTCTATTTGGATGATTGGACAATGTTTAGTTTTCTAAAAGACCATGTTGAAACTCCATGCTTGATGTTGGATAGATGTAGACAATTGCAGATTATTTGAAATTGAAGAAGTGCATTTTTTGTGCACCATTTGGAATCTTTTTGGGTCATTTAGTATGTAAATAAGGACTTTTGGTTGATCCTGCAAAGATTGTTGTTATTGTGGATTTTCCACCACCTACTTCAGTGTGACAACTATGAGAAACATTGGGTCATACATGGTACTACAAATTTTTTATTAGGGGATATGTATAGATCGCAACCCCATTGGAGAAATTGTTGAAGAAGGAGGTTTCTTTTCAATGTAATCAGGAATTTCAACAAAGTTTGGATACCTTTAAGCAGAAACTGGTTACCGCGCCGATTTTAGTATTTCCATATTGGAAGAAGGAATTCATTGTCCATGTAGATGCATCATCTATAGTGTTAGGTGCAATTCGAGATCATCTAGGGGTAGGAGGTTTGAACCATCCCAATTCATTTTCCATCAAACAAATTTCAACTACTGAACATAATTACACTAATACATAGCGTGGAGGAATGGAAATGGTGTTTTCACTACATAATTTTAGGCATTATCTTCTAAGATCACATTTTTAGATGTATACAGATCATTCTGTGCTAAGATACCTAGACAATAAGAAATTGTTGGGGACAAAGATATGCAGATGGATATTACTATTTCAGGAGTATGAATTTGAAGTGATTGTGAAAATAGGGAAATTGAACTCGGGACCTGATCATTTGTCATGCATACTAACAGGGAAAGATGCATAAATTTTGGATGAAAGTCTACCAGATGTACACTTATTCAAAATACAGATGGTCAATGATTACTTCGTAGATAATGTCTAGTTCTTAAACACAGGAGTATCCCCACCTGACTTTGCAATTGGGTAGAAGAAATAGTTAGTATTAAAGGAAGAATATTATCATCTTATAGAGGGGAATTTGTATAAGTTAGGCATAGACAATATTCTTCAGTGATGTGTAATAGAGAATAAAAGGCCTATGATACTATCAGAAACAAATTAAGGAGTCACGAGAGGAAACTATGTAGGGAAAGCGACAAATCAAAATGTTTTTCACGTAGGATTTTGGTGGCCCACCCTTCATAAGGATGCTAAGGAGTTATGCTAGATCTGTGATGTTTTTCAGAGAGTTGGAAAGCTATATAGAAGAGACAAGATACCTTTAATACCACAATTTACATTGCAATACTTTGATAAATGGGTAGTTGATTTCGTTGGACGAATCAATCCACCAAAAAAAAGTTTAGGAGGAAGATATATAATCCCTACAACAGATTATTTGACCCGATGGGATGAAGCAAAACCTGTCATAGATTGTAGTGCGGAGACTACCACATGATTTCTCTTTGAGAATGTTGTTACGAGGTTTGGATGTATGAGAATCCTTATGAGTAATCAAGGGAATCATTTATTGAATGAAACATTGTTGCATTGAAAAAATAAATTCATATTCACCACCATAAGAGAACACCTTATCATTCTCAGGTAAATGGAACAATGGAAGCATTTAACAAGATCATACAACATGCACTAACGAAGATATGCAATGTAAGTTGAGATGAATGACACCTAAGGATTCCTAAAGTATTATGGGAATATAAGACCACATGTAATAATTTGACAGGACATACACCATTCCTATTAGTATATGGAGAGGAATCAACTATTCCCATGGAGTTCATTGTACCAAGTCTGCGTATTTTCGCATTGAAAAAGTTCAAGGTTTCTGGCGCAATATAGAAAAGATTGTCATAGTTAGTGGAACTAGAGGAAGACCGCTTCGTCAAAGGATTTCATCAACAAGTTTAGAAAGAACATGAAAAATCATGTCATGACAAACATATTAAATAGAAGAAGTTCTGTATAGAAGACCTAGTTTTTCTCTATGACAACAAGTTTTTGCAACACCCTGGAAAGTTCCAAACGCACTGGTTGGGTCCATATGTGATATGATTTGTGACAGAAGTAAGTGTTTCTCATTTGGAGAAATTGAATGGGGAAACCATGTAAGGGGTCATAAATGGTAGTCGGTTGAAACTGTATAAAGACAACTATGCTTCTGGACACTAGTTTGAGCGCACAATATGTGTACCATAGTATTTGTATTATATTGTATTATAGAAAGAAAAAAAAATGAGGAAATCCATAATAAAAATTTGAAGAGAAAAGAGAATTGAAGTTCTAAATTAGGAATTGTTCAAAGAATTAAACATGAATAGGAAAATTTCATGAGAAGGAAGGAAAATTGAACTACATGCAAAAAGGTGAATTGAAGAACCAGGATATAGACCTGCATAGAGGATGGGTAAAGAATTAAAGAGAAAAAATTATGGTAATAGGACGGGAACCCATAGTCATAAATGAAAAGAGATGAAAAATATCTTGACAGGATGGAGAATCTAGACCATGATCCATTGAAATTTACAAATTTAATGCAAAATATGGAAGGGATTGAATGAAAATACAATCATATGGGATTGTAAATTTTGGGCGTGAAGAGGAAGATAACAACTGGAAACATCTTATAAAATCATAATAGGAGATGATTAGTAAAGGTTATGGTTGCATGAACATTTGAAGAGAATAGAGAGCTAGAGGAGAGATAAATCATATGAAAGAGAGAGTTGAGTGTGTTGCAGACCGAATCAAAATACAAAGACATATGATGCCACCAAAGGCAAGAGCATCCACATCAGGAACAAATAAATTGTGCAATAAGAAGGAAGCAACACCGATACAGGAAGAAATCCCGAGAGAAGAAGCAACAAATACAAGCTTGGAAAACTTTTCGAGAGTGTATGTGCCACCTAGAAAGCCTACAACCAAGCAAGCCAGACTATAGAAAGAGAATAAATATGACCTTGTTACACCGATGATTCCACCCAGGTTCACTATCGAAGAAGATATGTTGGGCTCGGTAGGAAGCCTAAGGTTTTCAGACCACGACCTAACAGATCTAAAGAAATTTCCATAATTAGAACCAGAGAATTGCCAGCACACATCACTTAAAATAGATTCACTTATAGTCACAGTCGAGATGTAAGAATGCGCCACAAGACTGCAAAGAATAGGAATATTGAACCTGTTGGAGATTCCACATTTTGGTAGAAGTGTCGAGATAAACATCTACGCCAAATTATTGTTAAGATGTGTCAATGGAGGACTTTTATGGTTGGACATGGTAGTATCAATTGACACACAATATATTGTGCATAATACATGATTTCCATTAACAAGGAAATACCCACTACCGTTATTCATAGACAAGACGTAGGAAAAAGCCCTAATAGAAAGAATGAAGGAAAAATATGGCACATTCATAGGAGTGCACGGACTAGACATCGCAAGGATCAATGGTGATATAGTCATATTTGCGATGTAGATATTGGATTGCAAATTACTTAGGAAATTTCACCAAGATTAGGTTCTAGGAGGATTTATAGCAGCAACAAAGAAGTGCGCAATAGGCGTGATGATGAACTGGGAAACATTTATTGTGAATCAATTTTTAACCGACTGTAGATATGTAGAGGATAAAGGAACGAAGCTCCATTATGCATGGTTATTAATTTTGATAGCATTGGTTGCATGGAGGGAGCCAAAAGAGACACAGTTCCTATAAGGTATGTAGAAACCATACTTGGCAACAAGATATGTGTCATTGTGGCATACTGTGCACAAGAATTGATAGTTGGAAAACAACATTACCTTCTATGTGTACAAGGAGACAATCCGACAATGAATTGAGGATACACATCACATTCAATCATAGATACTGGAAGCATATAAATATATAGCATTATTCAAGACATGACCACACCATATGTATGTTTAGGCAAAGAGGCATCTGACTCAACAATGGTTACCAACACACGATAAGTTGACAGAAAAAGACATCATCCATATAGTAAACGACTGAGAAGATGAGTGGAAAATCCCAGAGACAGAAACAACACAAAAGGATACACAACAAATAGAGAAGGAGACACAAGAACCAAACAAGGATCAAGAAGAAGAAGAAGAGGAACAAGGGAATGGTGAAGGTGACACATAAAAAACAACACCACCCATTGGAGAAAAAAGAAAAGAACATCCAAAGGAGAGATCAATGTACAAACATAAGAAGGGGAAATCCTTCAAGGAAGTAGCCATCCAAGACTTGATTGAGGATGAATTAGAGAAAATAGGATATCAAGTGAAGAAAGTAATGAAAGAATAATTTATGCGAGCTATGCAAAAATAATAGGAGATGAACTCAAATGTGCAGGCGCAAATAGCTACATTGCGTCATATTTTGGAGGCAACCATGATAGCGCCAGTCAGAACAGGAGAAGAAGAAAAAACTTAGATTACAACCAAGACAACAAAGTCATAATCGAAAACATCACAACCACTATAAGGATCAATAGAGCATCGAATAATGAAGATATCAGTAGGGGAAATAGAGCTCCCCATGATATATATGCAGTAGCACACATAGGAACTAAGTCATATTAACTTAGTGTTGTCTCAGTTACCCATGAATGTGTTAGACAACTTTCATACAAGTGTTACACATAAAATTTAGTTGCACATAGAGTCAACTTCTATGGATGATCGAGGATCTTTTCATCGTGACTTATAAAGAATTGTATTAAATGAACATAAATTAAAGTGCACCATTAAAGAAGGGAAAATTTAAAAATGAAGAGACATAAGCATCAGATATGAACACAAAAACTTGATAATGGATTTCATCCTTGGTGGACTACGTCTCCGGGTCCTGCTCTCAAATGGGTAGTCTCTTTCATTAACTCAACAAAATAATTTGGAAAATACATGAATATACCTCATTTTGAAATCAAGCTACAGAAATAATGCTCATATCAGAAAACTACATCAGCACTAGATTTGTGGCATTGAATTACCCAAAAATTATTGTCTCCACACTCCGATCCGACTCTGGCACTCCCAGGCCTAAGAAGAACTATGTCTCGGTTTTTGTGCCCTCTGCAACCTGCAATTATGACAGTTCTGTCTTGAAATCCATGCCTGCAAGTCTATACGGTTCGCGCCTCTCCTATAGATCTGGGAGGATTACACCTTTTAACTAATAGGTGTGGGTGTATATACCAAGTGACACCTGTGGTGCATTGGTTATGGACGGAGTAGTTAAGGCATTGGGCATTGCAGAGGTTCCGGGGTCGGATCCCACCAGACTCCATTTTTTAACGTTGGTTTGTATATATATATATATATATTCTCCCTCCACTAATTTCAGCGTACCCTCTATAGATACTTCCACCGACTGCTAACATTGGCGTGGTCCGCCAGATTTGGTGGACCCGCCATATTTTTAAAACAAAATTCATTCACGGGTCAATATTGGGCATTTCCAAGATGCCATGTGTCTCTCGATGATTGGGCCATGTGGAACCCAATGATACATCTACCTGTATGCTGAAGTTTCTTCCCCATTGTAATTGACATGTGGTGCCACATGGCATCGCCTAGGGGTGCCACGTGACACTTTTCTATTGTTCCACATGGACCCCTGAAAATCCCATTGGTGAGTGACACGTGGCAGCCTATGGTACTTCCACATGGCATGCTAACATCAGTAACCTATATGATGATGTCACCCTACCATGTCAACTTCTGATGTCATGTTGATGTCAACAATACAGATGATGATGTGGCCCCCTACTGACTGGCCATGTTTGACCGCAACTTTGAATGAGAATATCTTTCAAACCGTAACTCTGTTTGACGATCCGTTTGCGTCATTAGAAATATTGCAACGTGATCTTCATGAGCATACAATTTTCACTGAGTTTTTGGAACTTTGTTTTTTTTCCCTTTCTCTGTTTGTTGGATTCATTCTAAGCATTCTAAGTTGCCCCTGTGAGTTTTGAGTTATTATTAGCCTTCCCTAGATCCTTTTCGGATAATGCCTTCCCACTGAGAGATTTTTGGACCACCAAAATATTTCATCAATAAACTAGTAAGTGAGGGAAAAATCCCCTCACTTTGTCCTTCTCGATCCACTTTGCCTTTCTTGGATGTGTTCCTTTTAAGCCTACTTGAAGATAATCAAAATCACCCGTGCGTGAATTCCTCGTCCTCTTGTCCAGGATAATAGCGTCCTATAGCTCATCCAAGTACTTAGGTGCAAAATCATCAACTGATGGTATTGAAACTTCCTCATCCTGATCCATGATCATGGGAGGCTCAAAAAGTTTCAAGTTCTCAACATTCACAACTGAGTAAATATGCATATAAGGTGGAATATCCAAACGAAAAGAATCGGTACCCCTTTTCTCCAAGATAGTGAAGGGTTCATAACGAATGGGCTTGAGTTTCTTGCCTTCACCCTTCAATCTCTCCTTGCTGATGTGAATCCATACCCGGTCTCCAACTTGGAACTGATGATAAACCCTGTGCTTGTCATGCCAAGATTTATATTGTTCTTGAATTTTCTCCAACTCTTCCCTGACTACTTGGTGTATTTGTTGAATCCTTTGGATGAACTTGCGAGCTCTGTCCTCTATTCTTTCTTCATTTACATCGACATCTCTCCCGTACATCAAGTCGAAAGGAACCTTTGGTAGGTACCCAAAATATGTCTCAAAAGGTGAACTCTGAGTGGATGAATGTAAATCTCAGTTGTACGCATCATGTACATAGGGTATCTGTTCATCCCATACCTTGGGATGCTTGTTGCAGTAGCCTCGAAGAAAAAGTACCAATGTTTGGTTTACCACCTCTGTCTGTCCGTCGGTATGTGGATGGAAAGAAATGATCCTCTTCAATTTGGTGTCCATCATTATCCACAATATAGTCCAAAAGTCCCCAAGGAATAGAGTATCTCTATCTGAGATGATAGATGTGGGTAATCCAAAGTGAACCCAAACATGTTGAAAGAAGAGATTAGTAGTCTTCTCAGCAATGATATTCTTTTTACAAGGCATCAAGATACACATCTTGCTGAACCTATCCACTAAAACATACAAATAATCATGATCTCCTTTGGTCATGGGTAAACCCCCCACAAAATCCATGGATATAATTTCCCATGGATAGGATGCAAGAGGAAGTGGTGAGTATAGCCCTAGTTTTCTATTAGTGGGCTTACAAGTAGAAGACATCACAAACCCCTTTACATATTTAGTTACAATTTATTTCATTTGAGGCCAGTAGAAAAACCTTTGGAAATGAGCCACAATTTTTCCTACCCCAAAATTCCCAGACATAAGAGAAGTATGAGCTTCTCGTATTACATGGACTCGTTCACTTGTAGGAATACATAGCTTTCCAAGATGGTAGAGTAACGTTCCTTGCAGAAAATAGTTCTCTACTTGTGCACCAAGGGTTAGCTTCATATATACTTATTTAAAATATTCATCAATGGAATATTGTTCTATGTAGCTATCATGAGATAAAGAAGCATTCTTAAAAATAAGAGAAGCAACAATAGGAGGTCTAGAAAGCATATCGACTACCTTGTTACTTGTACCCTTTTTGTACTTGATTACCCAGTGAAACTATTGTAGGAAACCCATCCACCTATAGTGTCGATATTTTTGCAATTTGGTCTGTGCTTGAAGAGACTGTAAGGGTTGGTCATATGTATGTATGATTGTTTCCTTCCCTAACAAGTAGTTCTTCCATTTCTTTACACTCTGGACTAATGCATACAACTCTTTATCATATGTAGGATAGTTAAAAACAACTTGGTTAAAAGTTTATGAGTGGTAACAGATAAGATTACGATATTTCATTAGTACTGCACCCATGGAATATCCGTTGGTATCTGTCTCGATCTCAAAAGGATGTTGAAGATTCGATAGTGCTAATACTGGTGCAGTATTGATCTTCCCCTTCAAAGTGTCAAAATATTTTTGTTACTTTTCTTCCCACTGAAAAGTGTTCTTCACAATGGTTAAGGCATGCAGAGGAGCTACTATGAAGGAGAAGTTGGGAATGAATCTCCTCCAATACTAGACTGTACCTAAGAAGCTTCGAACTTCGGTTACAATTTTTGGCTTAGGAAAATTTACAATTACATCAATTTTGGAAGGGTCAATTTTCAATTGTCCTCCTCCTACAATATGTCCTAAGTATACAAGTGCAGTATTTCCAAATTCACATTTAGACAATTTTACATACAACTTTTCCCTTTGCAAAGTATCCAATACTTGCTTTACATACCTCACATGCTCATCCCAAGTCCCGCTAAATACAAGAATGTTGTCTAAATATACAATCACAAAGTCATCTATGAAAGGCCTGAATACATCATTCATCACACACATGAAATTTGTCGAAGCATTACAAAGCCCAAACGACATAACAAACCACTCAAAAAATCTTTGTTTGGTTTTAAAGGAAATTTTCCATGCATCATGTTTTGCGACTCTGATTTGATGATATCCATTGCGCAAATCCAAATTAGTGAAATAGAAAACATTCTTCAATTGATCAAGTAAATCATCTATGCGAGGAAGAGGGTATCGATTTTTCACCATGATTTTATTTAAGGCCCAGTAATCAACACACATTCTCCATGTGCCATCTTTCTTTGGCACCATCATGATTGGAGAACCACAAGGAGATGAATTGGGCCTGATGACCCCTTGATCCAATAAGCCCTTTACCTTCTTATTTATCTTTTTCATCTCCAAAACTGATATCATGTACATGACCACATTAGGAAGAGAAGAATCTTGTTGAAGATGTATCTCATATTGGATTTCTCTCTTAGGAGGTAATCCATCTGGTTCCTGAAAAATATCATCATACCTAGAAACAATATCAATTAATTCATTTTTATGAGATGGATCACACCCTTGGAAAGCATAGGATGTCCCGACATCTTTCTCTCTGACGACCATGAGTACATATATCTTATTAGTGTTTATGATTCTTTTCATTTGACTTGTACTAACAAGTGTTGTATTTACCCTCATGTTGTGAGCTCTAACAATATATTCCACTCCCCCCTTAGTAAGGTGGTATTTGTTCTCATGACTAAAGAAGTTTGCTTTTATATCTTAAAGATAAGGACTTCCCAACACTATGCCACATATATCAAGTGGTACAACATCCAAATCCACTTCATCAATCAATTTTGAAGCAATAGAAAATCTAATCCTACATTGTTTGGTGTTTGCCACATACCCAACCAAGAGGATAAGGTTTTGGATCTGGTTTCGTTTCAAGACCCATTTTCTTAACAAGTGCTTCAGATATTAAGTTTACTTGGGAACCTGAATAAAATAATGTATCTATCTTAGTATGTTTAGATGCAAATCTTATGTGAAATAACTCATTCCTCTTTCGTTTATCAACATGAGATTCAACATTGGAACTAGAATTAGCATGAAGAAAATATTTACCTTGTACTCCAACTGTTGTGATTGTTCCTTCATATCCTGAATCGGAACCAAGATCTTGTTGTACCATAGCAACGATCTTTGTCTTCCCCTTTCCACCCAATTGTTTGGGTTTCTTTTCCGCATGAAGTTTCCAACAATGTTCTTCGTTGTGACCGCTCTTCTTGCAATGAGTGCAAGATGGTTTTCCTCCTTCTCTCATCACTGTAGCAGTATTCTTCATTTTAAACTTCTTAAAAGTCTTATGTGGGAAATTGGAAGGTTTATTTGTGGGATCTTCTTGAACATGTTTCCCCCTATTCTCAAGGTGAGTGGCTTGCACATAAACTTAGTCAAGACTAGTGGGTTTAAATAAGAGAGAATTATGTCGAATATAACTGTGAAGTGCACCAATATACTTCATTAAAGTTTCATAAGAATCCAAAGGAATATTCAATGCAAGAGCTTTCTTCCTAAATTCTTCTGTGAAACTTTGTACAATTTTTCCTTTACTTTGCCTTAAAGTTTTCCATTCCATCATTGCTTTATGTAAATATTCTAATGGATAAAATTGCTTCCTTATCATTGATTTAAATCTCGACCATGAGGAAAGAAGCTTACCACACTTACTTCTATCCTGAAGCTTGCTCTCCCACCATACAAGAGCAGTTCCTTCCAACCAAAGAGAAGCCAATTAAACTTTAACTTCCTCTTCATCAATATGATGGACATGAAAATATACTTCAACCTGTCAGATCCAATTATCTAGCTTTTCAGTATTAGCATCTCCATTAAACATAGGTAAAGAAAATTTTACAACAAGCTTTAATAATGGTTTCTTAAAAGAGGCTTTATGGCTAGAATGGTGAGAATGATGAGAATGCTCAGAGGAAGAAGAACTAGAAATCGAAGGTGAAGACGGAGGCTCAAGAGGATATCCTCCAACCCCTTGGTTTACTGAAGCATCATCATCTGCATGTGCTTCCTTTTTCTTCCCTTTTTTCTTCATCCTATTATTGTAATATCCATACATTCGCTCGACCATTTATGACATGCGATAAAAGACCATGTGAAATTTTTTCTCCTGTTCATCACGCTTGTCATATTCTGCCATTTTCTTCCTTCTGGATACACGACCAACTTCAGGATTGAAATTCTTAAGAGTTCCTTCACCCTAATTATGCTTGGCCCTAGTAAGAATTCACACTAAACAATTCAAGTCAAATATGATTTCTATGATACCAACATGATCCAAGATCTTTTCATCGTGACTTATAAAGAATTGTATTAAATGAGCATAAATTAAAGTGCACCATTAAAGAAGGGAAAACTTAAAAATTAATATACATAAGCATCATATATCAACATAAAAAACTGATAACGGAGTTCGTCCCTGGTGGACTACGTCTCCAGGTCCTTCTCTCAAATGGGTAGGCTCTTTCATTAACTCAACAAAAGAATTTGAAAAATACATGAATATACCTCATTCTGAAATCAAGCTGCATAAATAATGCTCATATCAGAAAACATACATCACCATTGGATTCATGGCATAAAATTACCCAAAAATGACTGTCTCCATGCTCCGATCCGACTCTGGCACTCCCAGGCCCAAGAAGAACTTTGTCTCTATTTTTGTTCCTTCTGCAACCTGTAGTTATCACAGTTATGTCTTGAAATTTGTGCCCTAAAGTCCATACAGTCCACACCTCTCCTCTCTCTCTCTCTCTCTCTCTC
>JZKD02S0541664.1:268149-285339 GCA_000966675.3 Picea glauca
CCGCCATATTTTTAAAACAAAATTCATTCACGGGTCAATATTGGGAATTTTCAGGATGCCACATGTTGCCCGATGATTTGGCCACATGGCGTCGACTTATAGATCCACCTGTACGATGACGTTTCTTCCCCGTCATACCTAACACATGGCGCTTCCTGGGTGGTGCCACGTGGCATCACCTAGGGGTGCCACGTGGCACTTTTCTACTGGTCTACATGGACCCTTGAAAATCCCATTAGTGGGTGACACGTGGAAGCCTCTGGTACTGCCACATGGCATACTCACATCAACAACCTGTATGATGATGTCACCCTTCCATGTCAGTTGCTGACATCAACAGTATGGATGATGATCTACCCCCTGATGAATGGCCCTGTTTGACCGCAACTTTGACTGTGAATATATTTCAAACCATAACTCCGTTTGATGAGTTGTTTGCACTATTAGAAAGCTTGCGATGCACAATTCACGATGATGTTGTTTTCACTGAGTTTTGGGAACTTTTAAATTTCCCCTTTCTCTGTCTATTGGAGACATTTTGAGCGTTCTAAGTTGCCTCTATGAGTTTTGAGTTATTCTTAGCCTTCCCTGTATCCTTTTTGGATCAATGGAGTTGGCCAAAGTGAATGACGAAAATCTAGCACTACACGCAGAATACAATACACTAGTGAAAGAACAGGACGATGATGCACATAGACAAGTGAGGTTGTACCAGGAAGTATAGGAAATATACGAAAACATACTAGAGGTATACATGGAATCATATGCCCCATTGGAAGTGCAAGTGACGAATATTAGTGAAGCTATTCAGGGCTTTCACATGAAGAATATTGAATTTGAAGATCACACTATGCCAGGTACTTCAACAGAAGAAAGAGAGCAGAGGGAGAGGAAAAAAATGACCACCACGGAGAAAATTATAAGTTTGTATGAAGAATGTGAAAATATTTATGAATAAGGCACACAAGTATAGACTCAGTTACTAGAGAATGAATAATTACAAGTGTTGGAGAAAAGCTTACAGACTGCACAGGAGAAGGAACATAAGATCAAAGATACAATGAAAACTCTACTACCAAAAACGTGGATGACTGCAATCATTGAGAATAGGTAGTTTAACCAAGATATAAACCAAATCAGAGAGGAACATCAAACTCTTGCGTAGAATCTTGAGCTTCTGCAGGAGGGAGCGTTTAGGGTGATAGAAGAAATTGTTGAAACATAAGGAATAGTAAAACAAGTTGCAAAAGATAGTGAAGAGAAGATGAATAACCCTATTACTACACATAAGACATACGTGATTTTGGTGTAGGAGGTAAAAGAAAAGGATAAGGTCGCAATTGCAAAGGATACAGGGGTTCTAAGTAGGGAGATTACAGGGGTTCCATTGGTTAACACTTTCATATCTTCATGAGTTTTACCCTACCCTTACGTGTGGTTGGAACTACGACTGTTCGCATGGTCATTGATTATTAGGTGGTAGCCTTAGTGACCATTCCTAGGGAGATACAAAGGTTATTATAGGTGGGACATGCATATAGTATCTGGGGTAGACGTGTGCTCATGGTCTCAGTTCCTCCAGAGGGTGCCCGCCTTAATAGAGGGTACCTGCACTGGTTAGGGTTGTTTCACGTAGATCATTATAGCCTCTCCTCATTCCTTTGATATCCAATCTTGTGGGGAATTCATATCCCCCATAGGGTTGGTTTTTGGGAGGCCCCTGATCCAATTGGTTTTCTTATTGTTATCCTATATTTGATTAAGGTGTGTCTTTGAGAGGGCCCCTCAACACACATCATGACATATCACTTGTGGTGAACATCCAAATCATTGATGGATGATAGTGTGAGACTGCATCTTTTCCATAGATCCATGGCCGGAGCCACCACCAAATGGTACATAGAACTAAAAATTTGGTTCCTTTAAAATCTTCAATGACCTGGTAATGGTGTTCTTAATGCATCACCAATTTCCCATACGATATGAGATAGGAACAAAGCTCTTGAATTCACTACATCAAAATAATGCCAGTCACATTTATGATCATATACATGAGTGGATATGAATACACAGGATGATTAAGACTCAAATTTTTTATCAACTCCTTATGGAGTGGTTCACCAAGTCCCTCTTACCACCCATTGCCAGAGATGTAGCTATGGCTAGGGTGCCATCGAGGAGTAGACCATTTTGCATGCCCAACACTTATATATGATGTATTCTTAGTCAGGAATACTTTATGACATAATTCCAAATGATCCTAGTCCATTGACTGATTCGAGGAAACCAAAAATATGACCTCATGCCGATGGTGTGGTTGGTTTTGTTTCGTATGAATTTGTAAATCGGTTACCAGATCATATGTTTCAAATGTCCATTAATTCACACCCATTATCTTATGGAACTAATGTTCATACTACTGCAGTCCCCTATTATCCCTCTTAGGTGAATTGGGTGCAGTCCATGCAACTGAAAAATCCTCAGCAACTTGGAGGAAAGAAGAAAAGGAAAAAAAAAGAAAAATTCAAATACTGAGAAAGGGACCACCTCCACCCAAAATACCCAGGAGGGAGGAAATAAGGAGAAAAGAAAGAGTTGTTTTCCCTGCACAATTAGTGGGGATGACCACCCTACTCACCAATCTCCTAGGAAGGATGAGGTCCATATATTTTTGGCACAGCAACGGGCCCCCAACAACATGTTGTATTAACCCATCATTTCCCCCCTCAACCTCAAAACATGGCTGCCACAAATCCTACCCCTCTGAAATGGGGCATGGTAGGTACCCCTCACCACGAGGGGTCTTCCTCAAATGCTACCATTTTCATGTGCGACCAAACAGTCAATTTGCAAATGTGAGCCAAGAATTACGACATTTCAGAGCCTTCTTATGATGTGCCCTAAGAAACATCTTCATCCCAGCGTGGTGGCCTTCTTCATATACATAATCCATCTTTTGACACACCGCTTCGCCCCCTAAAGGGAATTTTTCAATGTGCAACACATAATCTTAACACGTAGGCCTCCCACAACTATAATATTATGGAGGACTTAGCCCAAGCACCATGTGCCATTTCTATGCTTGAATTTCTCCAAGTATTCCTAGCATAGTGAAAATCCTTATTGTCTTCCATTGGTGGGGTTGATCCCTCCAAGTCGAGTTTTATGTACTTTAATTCTTCTTAGGTTACTCATAGGCTCTCCCATCAAGTGTCCTTTCATATCATAGTGCTATCATTGGGGAAAAATATCTACTAGACAATGGTGGATGAAGGATCCTCAACTTGAGTCATGTCTATTTATTGTTGGAAATCCCTTGGCTCCAGTAAGCTCAACACATATGCCATAGTGTTGAAAGAATTTGATGGTCACATGTTCCAACCTCGTGGAATAATCATTGCCTTACCCATAGAGTTAGGTGGTAATACTGTCTTTGTTGATGTGGAGGTTGTTGACGCAGCTCTTAGGTACAAGTTGTTACTCGAGTGTACTTGGTTCTAAAAGATGATTATAGTTGTCTCATTGGTCTTTAGGGTCCTATGCTTCCCTCACAAAGAGAAAAATGTTACGATCAATCAAATTGCATTATGTACCCCATACCATGGATCCAATGCGGGGTCAAATGTACCCTTTATCAGTGATATCACACAATCTCTTATCAATGTCAATGTGGGGATGTTAAAATATCCTTCACTGATGGGAATATTTCCCCTTCCCCCACCATCTCCCACTACCAATGTAACTCCTATCAACATGATTTCAACATTTACCATTGGATCCCTTGGGTCTATTGATCCTTGGGTGGTACCTCATCCCGAGGATGTTGAATCATTTGGAGAATTCATACCGCTCACCATGGTCAATATTGTTGATCCAAAAATCCCATCAACATCAGCTGATACTAGTCAACAACTCCATTCTCATATGGAGTGTGATATACCTAGTCTTTCTGAATGGTTGTTGACTCTCTCAGGTCACATGAATCCCTTGATTTTGAGTTTCCTTTGGAAGAGGACATCTTATAAGTCAAAAACTCCATTGATAAGCGCAGGGAAGATGAGAGTCATCAACAATCCATCCTCCTTGATTCAAAACTAATGAGAGTTAACATGATGAGTCTCGATTCGAGTCTGGGGGAATTTGTTGAGGCATCCAATAGACCTCCTAGTCTTGACCCCATTACTCCTTGGACTTGTTTTTAAGAACTTTCCACTAAATTTTGTGGTACCCCTTCCATATAAGATTCACGTTTTGTACTTCCTTCATGTATTTATGAAGCCCATCCAGGAGCTTCGCTAGCTCGAGAGACTGCTAACAATGAGTATCTTCGATTGCAGAATTTTTTTACCATGTGGCATGGCCCCATCATGGTATGCCATATGATTTCAACCATGGCTCATGAGTTATTTGATGATGAAAAGTATCCTCGAATTGATCCTATCCATGGTATCTACTTTGCGTAAATCATCAAGATGTGTAGTTCCTTTTACATAGGTTTGTGGTGTGGGTGATTTTGTTTGGCATTTATTATATCCAAAACATCCAATAATTTTTTTTTTTGATATTTCACTATGCATTTTGACCTTGGAATCTAGTTTACATGTGCTTGAAAGGATTCTAGGGAATTTTTTATGAATATGGATATTTCCACTACACTTGAGGTATATATTTCTAAAATGGCATATAGGGGTAGTTTTTTCCCTGCATTTTCTGCCTTGCATTATTAACCATCCTTACTGCTAGTGGTGTGCCTTAAGTTCAAACTCGGTTGGTTGCAACACTATCCACTCCTTTTGCACATCGTAACTGGTTCAGTAGTGCCTACCCTTCATAGGCACCCTAGTTATCACCTAGAATTACATTTGGTTCCCATGTTGTGTTTTCCTGTAGGCCCAAGAGCCCTCCTTTATCCCCACCATGACTTGAATATTGAGCCTCATTTTCCTCTCTTCATCTATATTCTATCCATATCTCGTGGGGGTTCCCAATTTTCTCTTAATGGTCCCCTATGCATTTTATTCTCACATCATTCCTCCCACTTCTATTCTATTGGTTTCCCATATCCCACTTACCACTATGCAGTATCCTTGGCCATCCACCTCTTGCATTATTTGGCCTCCATTTTACACCCACGTACCCAGGGAGAGAAAAACTGCTAAGAGTGGATCTCACTTCCAATACCATTTTCATTCCTCATTTCTTAGGTCAGTTCCATGCGTTTGGAACACATGAGCATGATTTTAAGCCACTCATTATCTCCTACCAAGTATACTTTTATCTCTTTTCTATACTTGTAAAATGACACAAAAATACACTATCAAGTACAATTTTATCTCTTTTTCAGGCGCATTAAAACTAAATGAAAAATACACCATTGCGCATACTCATGTCATTCTTTCATGCTCATTAAACCATGAAGGATAAAAAACAAAAGAGTGGGGGTTTTTCACCATTGATCTAACATGGCAACGTCGGTCGAGTCTCCCTTGAACATGGCACATGTTTGAGTCTTCATCATTTAGTTGGGTTTTATCTTTCCTAGGAGCCATCCTAGTAATATGAGTCAGAGATACTCCTTCGATTGGTTACTCTTCCAGTCATCATGGAGACTGCTTCAATGACTTCTATGTTGTCGCACTATATTCTTCCAACTCTTATGTCTTGCTGCCAACTTACCACTATGTTATGCCATATGTTCAAGGGAAGTTTAAGCTTGAGTCGTCCATCTATTGTTTTGTTGAATTTCTGAGTCGCCCATCACCGTGTCAGTTGTATTTTGCGATTCTTTCTCTTCACATAATCTCTCGATGTATGTTTCATGTCAATTGATGGGGGATACATCAAGGCCCTCCTTCAATGGATCTCTCCCTATTGACTTCAACACATTATCTAGGAGAGGGATATATAAACCATCTAGTATCTTGGAGCTTTCAGTCCTCAGTGGAAGGCATCCTCGTGATCAACAATGGGTTTACATCATTGACTCCTAATCAATTGATTCTATGAGTGTTTGACACCATCTCATCTATTCACACTCGTTAGATTGTACTAGGTACCTTGGGGTCCATATTCATCATCGGTGGGTCCCCTAGCGTCTGTTAATGGTATACATCAATGATTGGTAATCATATGGTTTCTACCATATTTCTCGACATCAACTCATCTATTCACATGATGTATATTCATACCATTGGGGTTTGGGACGAATACCTTGGGTTTGGGGCCACATAATTCCTTTACAACATCCCCTTCCAAGTTGTGATGGAGTATATCACTTGTATATGAGTGCTTTGAAGACTTCGGGGGAACTCTCTTCAATGCTCATTGTATTCTTGATATCTATATGATGTGTCATAGATCCACATTATATTTATTGGTGGATATGATTGTGTTCATGACGTAGATCCACATTGTACTCTTTCATGGCCATGGTCTAGAATTTTATTTCATGGATCCATGGTGTATTGTTTGAAGGCCATGCTCATTCAGATTCTGAGTATGTCTACCTAGGGGATTGGTCTATGTATACTCTCATCATTGGTTTTTTATTGTAGGACTTATTTGGCTTTTGAACCTCCTTTTCTCTCTCCTCACGTTGCCTCACATGGACACTATTTTATTGTAATGTATTTCGACCATCCATTCCTTTCCTGACCCCAGACATTAGGGGGCATCTTTTATAGCCTTAATTTTCACCCTACATGCCAGAATGAAATCTATAAGAGGATATAATCCAAAATACACTTTTTTCCTAAGATTTGATCCCTTTTGGAGGTATTTTGAATATCCTCACGAGACACATAGTAGAAAACAAGTGAGGATCCTTGCAGGACACATAGTAGACAACAAGTGAGGATCCTCGCGGGTCAATAGTATCTCAATAAGAGAGGCTCTGTAAAAATTCTAGACTCAAAGAGTTACAAGGTGATAGAAAAGAGAGTATTTGTATATTTGTGTCAATGGCCTAGGAACTCACATCATTCGAGTCTCTAGTGGTCTCTAGAATATCTAGAATCCTCTCCCAAGCCTCCTCCAAGAGTTATATAACAAAGAAAAGTCTTGGGAAATAAGAGGAATAATTTAGAGTAATATTATGTTGTCCAATTGTAGAGGTACTTGACCCATCTACCGTAGCTAGAAGTCAATGAAGCCTGTCCTGAATAAGGAGGTAAAGGAGGAGTAAGAAGCAAGGAGGTCAAGGGATAAAGCATCAACAACTAAGGTACGAGTTTTATGTATTCCTCTTACATTTATTAAGAGATCATTTGGTTTCCCTTGTAAAAGTTTGTAAATGATGAACAAATGTTTAGATATGATTCATTCTATTGTAGATATCATTAGAATCAAATTAGATCTAGGATTCTAATCCCAAGTATAGAGGTAGAAATTTTTTTCTTGTATTTTGTATGCAGGAAGTGGGTTGGGGAGCTTGGAGCTGGAGTTTCAAGAATGAAACAACCAAGGGATATGAAGGACACTCTCAAGAAAGGTATGAAAACTTCACCACTACTTAGGATAATCATGAATCTATGTGTTTGAATCTAGATATAGGAAAACCATAAGAATTCTAGCCCTCTTTCTGTCTAAGATTACTAGGCTATTCCTAGAGATATTTTTCTATGTATTCAACAAGAACCCTATGATATTCCCATAATAGAACTGGCGACTTCACTGAGGAAAAATTATTCTCTACTTTGAGTCTCTTGGCCAATCCTTCCCTCTATTTGATTATGTATATTTTTTATTATTCCTTTAATTGATCAAGAGCCTAGATCCAACAGATCAAAGACATCTGATATAGATCTAGAACAGATCCTTTGTTCTAAAAAAAAAAAATTATAGGCCCTCACATGTTGCATCCTTGGTGTCCAATGAGGCCCCTCGTCAGTTGACAAGCCTGTGTCCCGTGAGGCTATGTAAAAACTAGATATTTGCAGAGAAAATCCTAGAACTTTGAGGTTATGTCCATCCTCTGAGAAATATCATTTTTCTATGGATTGTTCTGATCTTTTCTCTGTTTATATTTGAGTGTTTTTGGTCACATACTTTGCTCTCAATTTCTTTGTTGAATTCTTGTGTGTGGTTTGTTTCCATTGTTGTCTGAGAATTTTAGTTAAGTTTGGAAGAGAACCCAACTGATCTGAAGTGATCTAGTAGTACTTGTCATTGGTTGTGTTAGTTATCCTTTTGAAATCATTGTTCATCACTAGATCTACCCTCCTAGGTGAGTTTTGGGTGAGGAATAAGTAGAGATATTCAAGTGGGATGATCCGGCCTCATTTCCAATCTCTTACAACCCACTTTCTTGTTGTTTATTGTTGGTTTCCATTTTCATTGTATTTTCTTTCATAGATCAAGAATATTTGTTTTATTTCAATGGAAAAACATTAAAAAGAAAAAAAAAATATTGCATGCTAGATTTTCCTTTGAAGCACTAGTGAAGAGAATGCATTAGGGGATTTGTTACCCTACCCTGACATGCAGTCGTACCTATGACTATTCGCCCGGTCATTGATTGTTAGGTGGTAGCCTTAGTGACCTTTTATAGGGAGATACAAAGTTGATTATAGGTGGGACATACCTGTAGTACCTAGGGAAGATGTTCGTTCATGGTCTTAGTTCCCTCAGAGTGTGCCCACATTAATAAAGGGTACCTGCAATGGTCATGGTTGTTTCATGTAGATCATTGTAACTACTCCTCATACCTTCACTAGTCAATCTTGTGGGGACTTCATCTCCCCCATAGGGTTAATTTTCAGAAGGCCCCTGAGCCAATTGGTTTGCTTGTTGTTAGCCTAGATTTGATTAGGGGTGTGGTATTTGAGTCCGAGTCTAAGTTGACCTTAGGTTGAATTGTGTTTTTATTTTAACATAGTATATTCAAAGTGGCTAAAATATCATGTCGGTCTTGTAGAGAACGAGGACTTGAACCCATTATAGAGGAACAACCACCTATCAAGTGATGTGAGATAGTTGACGAAGACTTTGAAGGGATTGAACTTTGGTTTGATGATACTGGTTTAGTCGAAGTAGAAGTGGTAGACGAGCATACTCCACAAAATTTTAATCTTCCTTTGATTGAGATAGACTCACCTCTACTAGTCCAAGTGCGAGAAATATTTAGTGATCCTTTTTCTTTGTTCAATCATCGTCCCACCATGTCAAGAAAAAGTGTTTTTTCTAGTGTAGTTAAGGCTACGGGCCCATCCTCAAGTGGTACAGGGAGCATCCCAATTATGTCTGTTTTTCCACCCCTTAGCTCCATTGGACCTACACCATCCATACCATTCTCTTTCAAATCCTCAATCTAGGGGATGCCAACCATGTCGTCATATCCATCCATTAGTTTACTGAGCGTTTCTACACCCATGTCATATATCCTGATGCCCACATTTGGATATTATTTCGGTGGGGGGGGAGATATTTGGTTTCATCATAGGGGGTGGAATTCCCTCCACCTCCACCACCCCTATGAGCATCCCGATATCATCAGGAATTAATTCACCTTTTGGGTGGAATATGTCTAGTCATTTTGGGGTTTTCCCTAGCCAGGATGGGGGTAGTAGTACATTAGGAGGTTTTATATTTCCATGGGTTAGAACACCTTTCCCTGGGGACACATCCCTTGGGAATATGTTTTCACCTTGGCGAGGTTTTCCCTTTATTACCACATCAGGTCCTGGGAGTTTATTCCCTAGGAATAACTTTGGGAATTTTTTTCCTGGAGGTTCCACATTTACCCTCAATGGAAACCCCCTTGGGGGAATATTTGGTTCTGGGAGTAGTCATGCTCCTAGAGGTGCTACCATCCTAATAGGCACTCACTCTTTAGGAGCTCCCCAACCCTCCAGTAGTATCACATAGGGGGACTGGAAGGTCCATTTGGGACAATAGAGACTTCACCTCCCTCCCAGTATTCATTTTCACATTTCATTTCCTCACAATGTTATATTTACCATATTTATCATGGTTAAAAAATGACCCTATTTCCCATGACCCATCATGGCCGACAATGCCTTTCAAGTTGCCATCAAATATTCTGAAATTTGACGAAAAACTAGGAGAGGACCCCTCCACATATGTTTAACCCTCGAGAAAGGTATGTAAACTTCACCACTCCTTAGGATAATCATGAATATATGTGTTTGAATCTAGATCTAGGAAAACCATAAACATTATAGCCCTCTTTCTGTTTAGGATTACTAGACCAATCCTAGGGATATTTTGTTGTGTATTCAACAAGATCCCTATGATATTTTATCCCATAACATTAATTCTCCCTATGTTGTGTAGGATAGGTATTGTGGGTACCAAATAAAAGTTCCATTTACAAGAATTTAGCAGTGGAATACATGGTAGTTTTCTTCTTACTCCTGAGATTGAGAGATTTCCCCGATAATTCAACATTATTCTTCTTCACCCTAGTGGTATCATAGCCTATCTAGGTGATGGTGTACAGAAAGGACTACCTACGATTGTGTGGAAAATTTATCTATCTCAGTTAGATTCTTGGTATTCAATATTCAAAATAGATAAGTTTATCTTTTCTCTAAAATTTTCTCATTATTTTTGGTATAATAATTGTTTTACTTCTGAATAATTGCAATTAATTCCTATTGGATTTTGTAAGTTATACATAGATATCTATGCCTTTGATGGTGAATTTTTTTTTCTTGTGTAGTATAATTCCAAACCAAATATTATATTCGCCTCATGATTACTTCTTTCCATTATCTATTTGTTCCCACCATGTCAGCTTGTTATATATCCCCTAGTCTTCTAAAAAGGAGGTGCTCTTTTTCTAGTGTAAGAAATGGTAAGTTACCAAAAATGTGCATGAATGAAAATGGTCTAGGTAAATAACTCACAATATAAATTTATTTATTGTCATCCATGTATTCGTATACTTGATTGCATCTCACACCATTGACTAGTGGAATCTATGGATCTTCTTGAACACAATTGTTGTTTTGGTGATTTTTATTTATAAATTTCCCAATATGCACATGCACAATGCCATCACAATTACTGTTACTCCATAGGATGGCACGAGAATTGAAAATGGAACCTCTATGTGTACATTTCAATGATATGAAAGTATGATCAATTTCCCCTTCAATGTTCATTTTAGACCGAAATTGATACATTAATAAACTAATTAATTAATCTTATATTTATTGAATTATGTTACAAATATCTAAGCACAAATGGTAGTGTAAATGCATTGATTCCATTTTTACTTAGAGAGCCGTGGAAAACATGCAATCCTTGCCCTTTTTTATTATTACTATAAAACTTGTACCAAGTATGTCATGAAATATAAAAAAATTGAACACGATTTATTTAGATTTAGTTTAGCTTTAAAAATGTCCTAACAAAAGATTTTCTAATGTAGTTTGTTACTTAATTCAAATTATTTAAATTTAACAATCCATGAAAAATATCCCTCATCCTTAAAATATGTGTGGCTATAATTTGGAGTGAAGTGGTGAATGAATAGATCTTATATTTATTGAACATTTCCTAGTCAGACAATGTACATAAGCCTCTCTTGCCAAATGCTCAAATGAGGTTGGAACAAATACTTAATTCTTTTGATGTTTTGAATTGATCTATATTGACCATGAGTATCCTTGTACCATACTCTTATTATTGCTAAACAAAGTTTGTGGCACTCTTATTCCATTGTATATATTGATTTTTATGTTGACAAACATAATTGTCTATATTAATTCCTATGTTGACAAACATAATTGATAAATATGAAAAATATAAACCACATTATATTCCATTCAAATATTCTTAATTTTTTAGTAAAACTAATTTATATTCCTTCATTATTAGTCCCTTCCCTTAGTGCAGTGACTTATAGTAATCGATTTTCCCTTTTTTGTTATTTTGGCACACAAACCAAAATTTTCAACCCAAAGTTTTATTTTTATATTTCTTCCACCACTTTTTCTTCACCTATAAATCACTTAGGATACCTTTCTGAACAAATGAGAAATTTTGAGGCCTTATTTGGCCTCATAGCAAGGCAAAACATGAGGCATTTCATTTAAAACTTAGGAAATGCCTATATAACATCTCTTCAGTTGGATTAATACTAGTCGTAATGTTAGCATTACTTTGTAGCATTAAATGTTTGTCTTCTATATATCCTAAGTTTTTCAAAACTACTTTAGAGGCACACTATGTATACCTAATTTTTTTCCAAATTTCTATGAAGAAACCATATGGCATGCATGCAAGGATCCTTGTAAGTGTTTTTCATTGAGTCACCATGTTGTATTTCAGTCTTTTAAGTACAACTGCAGTACCTTGGTTTCCCTGTGTCTTGCTCACTCGAGTGGAAGAAGGGTTGTCACTAGCTCAAGTGAAGGAAGAAGGGATTGCATGAAAGAAGTCCATGGATAACATCTTCCATATCACCCTGTGTGCCCGTCTTCGTGTAGACTCCAACCTCCATTTCCTCTATTGCCTGCAAACCCTATATACACAACCACAAGGTCACCACCAACATCATTCTGACTAGAAGGTAATAGTGACATGGCATTCAAAAACAGGTTAACATTAAATATTCTTTTCAACATTCCTGTTTTAATTTTTTTTATCACATGCAGACACAAAAATGTTAATGGATTTTAAAATTCATTTGAATAAATAGAGGTATGAAATACAAGTGTGAAGGATAAAATTTCTAAACCTAGCAAGGATTCATAGCCATTTTTGTTCTCTAGGTTTCCTTCTTGCGTCACCAATAGAGTTGCACTTGATGTTAATCTAATTTTTTTTTCTCCTCCTTTTCTAGTTAATCTAACTCTTATTTCTCCTGGTTTTCTTTTTCCTGCATCAAGAATGAATATTAGTCTATTCAAGGCCATAAGAAACTACCATCAAAATTCCTCTAATTCCTCTTGCTTTATCCTAGAAATATATGCGCCTTCATCACCCCTGGGGTTTTCTTTTGAAAGCATATGATGCTGGGGACTTTGTAATGTCCTGCATAATCAACTTGATCTTGTAAGGTTATGTACATTTTCTTGTGTAAGCTTGAAGAGGAACAACCACCCTAAGGGTTATCCCTCAATCTTTTCTTTTATTAATGGTTAACTTACTCACTAGAAACTAAACCAATGTATTTCAACTATTTCGGTTGCAGGAAGCTAAGTGAAAGCTCGCCTTGCTCTTGTTTGGGGTAGAGAAGGTGGCCACTTGGAACCGACAATTAGCAAACCTGATTCGAGTGGGAATATTATTCATCTCTGTATAGAACAGAGAAGGCTTAGAAATGTTGTAGCTACCTATTAGTTTTCTATAGGGTCATATGTCAATCCTACCTTCTCATTGTTCTTAGGAAAAACAATCCCCCCTTCCTATTTTATTGAATTAAAAGCATCTAAATATAAGTATGCAAATATTCTAGAACCTATCATTGAATTGCATGTTTTACATACCAATTGGGATCTGAGAATGTTGGGCTAGAAACCATGGAAATATCCTCTCAATCAAGTGGTCTAGAAGAAGCGCTCCTTCCTTGTGCCTCAACATCATGTCTCCACCATATATCTCATCTTCATTTTTCCCACTAGAGCCTAGCCCTAGAATATGAAAATATAACATATCGTTAGAAACCTAATTGAAACATTCGCCACCTTGGCTGCAAAATGAAATTGAAGAGGTAATAATGGAGATGGGTTCTCTAGAATTTACATTTGACAATTATTAGTTTATTGAAAATGGGCGTAGCAATAATATATACCCGAGAACGCAACAGGTTGCTCCATATTCACAATAGAAATGGTAGCCATCACTGTATATTCATTTTGTGTAACCATGCTAATTCAAGTCATAGTTGATTTATATTTACTCTATCTGTAATTAGGCTAATTTTTCAATCTGTAATTCCACTAATTTTGTAGTGTGAATGTCAATGAGAAGATTCAGATCAAGCCTCAAGACACAACACAATATGAGAGGAAGTATGGAAAAAGGTATCAATGGACATCCTCTCAAAAGAGTTCAACAGAAGGAGACACCTCAGCCATTGTATTAATGAATTATATATTTGTATGATTGTTTGTAGCCCTCGATCTAATCTTTATTAAAACGTATTAATTTGTTTGTATTATTAATTAAGAAGTGAGATTATTGGATAAAACTTATGAATGGAAAGTTATCTGAGACAAACTTAATCTCTCCACATCACTTTACAGTATAAAAATTATACTTAGACTTTTTGTGCATACAAGAATACCATAAATTTTGGGATGGTAGTAGTTTTAAGGAAAATGGTTTACAATTTTCCATGAACATGAGAATGAAGGCATAAAATATCATGGTAGCATGAAAACCTCATGAGCTGTTAGAAGGAGTTAAACTATCATGGGTGCTCATTAGAGAGCCATTAAACTTCTCATACTATGTCATCTAATAATTACTAGAATCAAACCATTGTTTTCACGAAGAGATGCTACAGGAACCATATCTTTTAGGTCTTGATCTATTGCTGCAAGAGGATCTATTGTTGCTGCTTTAACTATATTTTACCTTGGGACTGGATCTCTACCACAACGAGCACCATACTTTCCATCTATTTCATATCGGGAACCAGTTTAAGGAATAATCCCATTCCAAGGGGACCTATTAGTTTTTGAAACCACCAAACCCAAGATGTAGTCAAGTACCATCAACACTACCAACAAGAGCAGTCTCATGATTGCTATCTAATTCAGACTCTCTTAAAGATTAAATAATTATTACATACACTAGATTTTCTGGACAACAGTTGACCTGACCGTCTCTCATACATGTGTCAGGTTCTGTTATGTGACAGTGCCATTTTTTAGTGAAATAAACTATGACCTATGACACTAGGAACAAAGGAAGAAATATATGTGAAAATCATGGTATCGTGATCCCAATGAAAATCAGAAATATACATGGAAATCAAGATTAAATCCATTTTTCCTTCAAATCATGTGCTTGCAATTTTCGTTCAGAGCGATATCAGTGCTCCAAAGAGTGTTCTTGAAATTTTAGTTCAGAGCGATGTCAATGCGCTTAATTATATGTGCATTGAAACAACTTTATTATTTATATTTCACTGTGAATATTTTTATTTGTATTTCAAAGGTGAATATTTTTAAATTTCAATAAAGTCTAATGCTTCCCGTAAGTGGTGCACGTTTTAACAAAATCCAGTGGCATATGTATCCACTACAAAGCAACATGACTTTACTAAATTCTGATTACCTCTGCGTTGCTTGCCTTACTTCTGACATGGTGAAACTTGAGGTCTGGGTTTAATATAAAGATGGTAAATCAATAATTTGTCCCTAAAATCTCATTGTTAGGCTAGCTCTAGCTTCTCATGCTTTGCTAGTCGAATCCACTTTCAAAGCTTTGTGAGTTGAAACAACCATCCATAGGCCAACAACTCTTCCAAAGAAATCAACGTTTCAAAACCTAGAGATCCTCTACTTTCACACAGTTTTTCCAATGGGCATTGATTGAAGTTTTGACACACCACAAATCCCTCCTATTTTCCTCAATTGCTCAAATGATACCACTTCAACCCAAACATGTACGGTGACCAATAAATCTTGTATATCTAGTTTCAATGTAATTAAGTTCAAAAGGTATACAATTGGATGATATGAAGTTTCTAAAAAATAAAATTGACGCAATTACAATGTAGCAGGACCCATAAAACTTGTAAATTTGAATGGTATACAACTGGATGAAATGTAGTTTTTGGGTGGTTGAACTTAGTTCTTTGGATTGTAGCCTTCATAGTTAGCTCCAACATAATCTGCGACTTCCAACTTATTATGCAATTTAATACAAATTAATAAACAAAACAATAATCTGGATTGCTTCTGTCATTTGCAATGATTTATCAATAGTTGAGTCGTATATTCAATAAGAGTTGAAAGAGAAATTATTTTTGATCCTCGCCAAATTTTTCTTTGAGGTGTCATTATCTAAGAATTAGTGAACTCATAAACTTGAAGAAATTTGTCTCACGATACAGTGTCGGGTGGTGTTCATCAATGAAATCGAGCATAGGACCAATTTTTTCTTCGAAAGACATGCTCATCAAAGTTTCCATGGAAACACAAACATTCAC
Source organism: Picea glauca (assembly GCA_000966675.3). Lineage (NCBI taxonomy): Eukaryota > Viridiplantae > Streptophyta > Pinopsida > Pinales > Pinaceae > Picea > Picea glauca. The sequence continues at coordinate 284,282 of JZKD02S0541664.1, forward strand.
CACTACTCACACACCACACTTTTATAAGGCCTCATCCATGTTGAAGAGATTACTACAGAATGACTTCACGACTGAACTAAAATGATGTTTTATGTGAGTTGTTAAGCTACTAGAACCTTACTTCCTGCCTCTTCCATACAAAAAAACCAGGGGCAAGGACTTGTTTCCTAACAACCCATCTTGTTGCATTTGTCTTTAATGAACTAAAAAGTATACTCCATCAAACAAATCCATGGAGTTATATATATAGATGTTGTTTCACTTCATAATGCCCTTCCCTAAAGTCATCATATATATTATATATGTTCTATCTTATTATTTAATAGTTCAACAAGTATATTATAAATTGACATTTTGGAATGGAAATTTTTAAATTATGTACAATAATTAGAAATTGACAATGAAGCTTATCAAATACTCTTGCATTTTATGTTCTCATGGACAAAAGTTCTACACTCATATACTTTATAGACTTATTTTTGTTGAATATTGACATATATTGATATTTATATAATAAACTTATTTTTGTTGAATACTCATATTATTTTGTTGAATATTGTTATTATTTTATTGAATATCCTAAATAAAATAAAATAAATTATAAAATAAGATATTTATTTGGTTGATATATTTTGTTATTTATATATAGAATTTTTTTTAATATTGACATATATACTATGTTATGTATATAATATATATATTTTTTAATATTGACATATATAAATAATAAAGTATATACTTTGATATTTATATATTAATATTATTTGGTTGAATATTGATATTATTTTGTTGAATATTTAAAATAAAATAAAAAATTATAGAATAAGAGACTTATTTTGGATTAATAACAAAGTATATAGTATATATTTTGATATTTATATATTGATATTATTTTTGTTGAATATCGGTATTATTTTGTTGAATATTGATATTATATTGTTGAATATCCAAAATAAAATAAAAAAATTATAGAATAAGAGACTTATTTTGGTTCATATACTTTGTTATTTATATAATAGATTTTTTTTAATATTGACATATATATTATGCTATTTATA
>JZKD02S0541720.1:0-16522 GCA_000966675.3 Picea glauca
AGTAAGTATCCCACCAGTCTTTAACATGGGGAATGGCCTTGAGGAGTGAAAAAGTGATATTTTTCCTATCGAAAAAATTGTGGACCGAAAATACCCTTCAAGTAGATTCAACCATTTATCTACAACATCCACATCTATTAGTCCTTCAAATAATGGAATATAAAAATTTACCTATACCTTGAAGGGGGTTGCATGGCCACTTGATGAAGATGCTTCTCTTGTGGGCATCCATTGAAGGATCTACACAAAGTTTTCCATCATTTCGTTCCTTTGTCGCGCGAGGGATTCCTCGAGCAACATTTTAATAGGATCTCTTCCTCCATCATATTTATTTTTGTCCCCCATGGGTTTTTGTTGGGCTCAAAGTGATCGATATTGTAATGGATCGATTGGTTTGACTCCCAACTTCTTGTACCTAGGTCTTGTCGGGGACATGCATGAAAAAAAATAAATGAAGAACAGACCGCTCTGATACCACTGATCCAGATTTAGGAGCAGAACGAACTGATCAATAGAATAAATACAATGAACACAGAGAGATGAAGAATAACACAGATATATGAAGAATAAAACAGATATCCAGTGAACAATATATTCTATTGAATAATGAAATAGGTTGAAATTGTAAAACTACAGAACTGAAACACTTTCTCGAATGGTGGTAGCTATCTCTGAGAAGAGATGTATCTACTACGCGCATCTGTCTAAGAAGAATGAATTATAATGAGGCTCTAGAGGCCTTTTTGATATTACTCATGAATTCCAAAACCCTAGACATCCAAAAACCTAACACTAGGAGGTGAAACGTCAAAAGTGATGTGGGCCCCTATGGGTAAGTTGATACCTCAACTTCTTGGGGTCATAAGTTTTGCTTACGACCTCCGTTTTAGGTGCGTGATAGCCCGTTGGAAAGTTATTTCAGAGAACTACACATTCTATCATCAAACTTTGACTTTGTCTATAGTTTGACTGTGGTGAGACAAAAAACACTGTTTAGGACTCCAAAACGGCCCTGGAAGTACACCAAGATGTGTTAGACATGAAAACATTAAAAATAAGCTAGTTGGATTAGGCGAGAGGCCACCAATATCCACCTGGAATATGTGTGGGGATTCAGACAACCCCATAAGTGTAGAACCCACAATTACAAAGAAGTACAAAAGAATGTGTTGAACTAAAACGAACAAGAGGAGCCAATTGGAATAGGTGGGTGGCCACCAATATCCAACTGGATCAAGCTGGGATAAAATCAGGCTAATCATAATGCTTCTATAATTAGAGGAAATGTTTTTGTCCCCATTTTTAAAAACAAGAACAATGAGGTTTTGCGTCCAGGGTTTAGGGAAGCCCCGCTTGACTGCTAAATTGAAGAGATTGTGTATGTGAGGGATAAGGATTGCCCCTCCAATTTAAAAAAAATTAAGCTTGGTAGACTTCAATGTACTTAGCTTTCCCATTTGCAAGCCACTTAACCCCAAACTCTATGTCATCTAAAGAAAAAACTTCTTCCTTTGTAGGGACAATAAGAATGGTGTCCATGGAATTAGGGAACTCGTAAATACTTTTAAGGTAGGAATTCTAGTCCCTTAAGGGAATCCTATTATTTTCTTTAGTATTTCGTTTTAGAATTTGGCTCTAGAACTTCTTAGGATCTAGCATATATAGTTGTGAAAGTTTCTCTTTCCTTTTATTAATATAGTACTTTTTTCCCTTTTAATTAGAGATTTGTACATATTGATCTTATCGAGTTTTAATGACTCATTACAAACATCCCTAATGGATTTCCTAGAAATTTTACATTCTTTATCATACCAAGGGTTGGTCATTCTATCATTCTCTTTATAGGACACCTCAAAAGAGAACTTTTTAATAGAAGTGGAAAGGGTAGTTGTAAAATTATTAGAGTTCTTCAATGCCGTCCTTATAAGTTAGGAGATTTAATTTACTATTTAAATCCTTTAAGAAAATGTCAACTTTACTTTTGTCAAAGCGCAAATTCCTTTGATTACCGGAATACTCTTCAATGGTGATCTTATGCATGGAAAATTTTAGATTTATGGTTAAAGCTTTATGATCAGAGTCAGACTCATGGTCATTTAAAAGGTCAGATGTTGCTATTTGGTTGGAAACGAGGATATCAAATATCACATAATCTACAACACTACTACCTAGCCCATGAATACAAGTCATCTGGTTGGAGTTTGGTCACTTCATTACTCCATTGTAAATTATTAGGTCTTGAGAGTTGGAAAGCTTATTTTAGTAGCTATTAGATAAAACAAGGTCCTCATCTGGCCATAAAGGATTATGGTTGTAGTCATTACTTAAAAGAGTAGGTTGTTTAGTTTCATTCCTAACATTAAAGTCTCCTAGCAGGAGGATATTACCTTCATTTTTCAAACTATAAATATCTTGTTCTAAATTATTATAGGGACAATTGTTATNAGTAAGTATCCCACCAGTCTTTAACATGGGGAATGGCCTTGAGGAGTGAAAAAGTGATATTTTTCCTATCGAAAAAATTGTGGACCGAAAATACCCTTCAAGTAGATTCAACCATTTATCTACAACATCCACATCTATTAGTCCTTCAAATAATGGAATATAAAAATTTACCTATACCTTGAAGGGGGTTGCATGGCCACTTGATGAAGATGCTTCTCTTGTGGGCATCCATTGAAGGATCTACACAAAGTTTTCCATCATTTCGTTCCTTTGTCGCGCGAGGGATTCCTCGAGCAACATTTTAATAGGATCTCTTCCTCCATCATATTTATTTTTGTCCCCCATGGGTTTTTGTTGGGCTCAAAGTGATCGATATTGTAATGGATCGATTGGTTTGACTCCCAACTTCTTGTACCTAGGTCTTGTCGGGGACATGCATGAAAAAAAATAAATGAAGAACAGACCGCTCTGATACCACTGATCCAGATTTAGGAGCAGAACGAACTGATCAATAGAATAAATACAATGAACACAGAGAGATGAAGAATAACACAGATATATGAAGAATAAAACAGATATCCAGTGAACAATATATTCTATTGAATAATGAAATAGGTTGAAATTGTAAAACTACAGAACTGAAACACTTTCTCGAATGGTGGTAGCTATCTCTGAGAAGAGATGTATCTACTACGCGCATCTGTCTAAGAAGAATGAATTATAATGAGGCTCTAGAGGCCTTTTTGATATTACTCATGAATTCCAAAACCCTAGACATCCAAAAACCTAACACTAGGAGGTGAAACGTCAAAAGTGATGTGGGCCCCTATGGGTAAGTTGATACCTCAACTTCTTGGGGTCATAAGTTTTGCTTACGACCTCCGTTTTAGGTGCGTGATAGCCCGTTGGAAAGTTATTTCAGAGAACTACACATTCTATCATCAAACTTTGACTTTGTCTATAGTTTGACTGTGGTGAGACAAAAAACACTGTTTAGGACTCCAAAACGGCCCTGGAAGTACACCAAGATGTGTTAGACATGAAAACATTAAAAATAAGCTAGTTGGATTAGGTGAGAGGCCACCAATATCCACCTGGAATATGTGTGGGGATTCAGACAACCCCATAAGTGTAGAACCCACAATTACAAAGAATTACAAAAGAACATGTTGAACTAAAAACGAACAAGAGGAGCCAATTGGAATAGGTGGGTGGCCACCAATATCCAACTGGATCAAGCTTGGATAAAATCAGGCTAATCATAATGCTTCTATAATTAGAGGAAATTTTTTTGTCCCCATTTTTAAAAACAGGAACAATGAGGTTTTGCGTCTAGGGTTTAGGGAAGCCTCGCTTGACTGCTAAATTGAAGAGATTGTGTATGTGAGGGATAAGGATTGCCCCTCCAATTTAAAAAAAATTAATCTTGGTAGACTTCAATGTACTTAGCTTTCCCATTTGCAAGCCACTTAACCCCGAACTCTATGTCATCTAAAGAAAAAACTTCTTCCTTTGTAGGGACAATAAGAATGGTGTCCATGGAATTAGGGAACTCGTAAATACTTTTAAGGTAGGAATTCTAGTCCCTTAAGGGAATCCTATTATTTTCTTTAGTATTTCGTTTTAGAATTTGGCTCTAGAACTTCTTAGGATCTAGCATATATAGTTGTGAAAGTTTCTCTTTCCTTTTATTAATATAGTACTTTTTTCCCTTTTAATTAGAGATTTGTACATATTGATCTTATCGAGTTTTAATGACTCATTACAAACATCCCTAATGGATTTCCTAGAAATTTTACATTCTTTATCATACCAAGGGTTGGTCATTCTATCATTCTCTTTATAGGACACCTCAAAAGAGAACTTTTTAATAGAAGTGGAAAGGGTAGTTGTAAAATTATTAGAGTTCTTCAATGCCGTCCTTATAAGTTAGGAGATTTAATTTACTATTTAAATCCTTTAAGAAAATGTCAACTTTACTTTTGTCAAAGCGCAAATTCCTTTGATTACCGGAATACTCTTCAATGGTGATCTTATGCATGGAAAATTTTAGATTTATGGTTAAAGCTTTATGATCAGAGTCAGACTCATGGTCATTTAAAAGGTCAGATGTTGCTATTTGGTTGGAAACGAGGATATCAAATATCACATAATCTACAACACTACTACCTAGCCCATGAATACAAGTCATCTGGTTGGAGTTTGGTCACTTCATTACTCCATTGTAAATTATTAGGTCTTGAGAGTTGGAAAGCTTATTTTAGTAGCTATTAGATAAAACAAGGTCCTCATCTGGCCATAAAGGATTATGGTTGTAGTCATTACTTAAAAGAGTAGGTTGTTTAGTTTCATTCCTAACATTAAAGTCTCCTAGCAGGAGGATATTACCTTCATTTTTCAAACTATAAATATCTTGTTCTAAATTATTATAGGGACAATTGTTATNTTATAGTGGAAAATAGCTTTCGATAGACGAGCGCGAGTGCTCGTCTATCGAAAGCGGCAGGATCGATTGGTTGTTTTGGCAGTAGGAGAAAGGAAGGCCTGCTGCTCCTAGAGGCTGATGAGGATTCGAAGCAGCTGTGATTCGATCATCGGTTTGCTCATCGTATAGTCATGTCAGATGTCATGTCGCAGCATAGATGGAGCGACAGTAAGCCATCAGATCTATTGTTTCTGAGATCCCAGATGATCACGACCGAGAGCGGTCGCATGGCCTTCGCAGATGTAAAGCCGATAGACGAAATGGAAACAAAGAGAAGATCAAGGGCCGAGACAAAGAGACCGGGCGAACATTCATCGGCTGAAATCGACAGGAAGAGTATCCTAAAATTACTGAACTTTCTATCGCAAGTTTTTCCAACCAGCTCCGGGAGGTTGTAAAATCTTCAAAAAATAGTAAGCTTGTTATTAATGTTGCACATTTTTTCCATTATTCTTATTTGAATAGGTATATCGATGTGGAAGATTTGTTCGATCTTTGCTCGGATATTCCTATAGAGGATGAACGGGGTAGTGTCAAAAACGTGGGTCCTTAAAGATCCTCCTTCCTGCATTAATAAGAGCAGGAGAAAGCATTTGTCCTGCTACAATGGATAAGGTGCTAGGAGCTGCCTCCGTCTTTTAAGCAGAGTGTATCAAAATGCAAATGGTTGAAAATGGACTGCAAAGCCATAACCAGACTGTATAAGTATCTCCAGGCTTCAAAATGNATTCTCTTTCTAATATAACAAGCTATGCCTCCTATCCCTCTATGGTGGGATTTTTTGTTCCATGCTAACCACAAGAGAAACCCTTCTATGTTAGGGACCTTAGACTCCTCATGATACCAAATTTCAACTAGATAGATAATATCATTATCACTCAGGATCCAACTTATCATAGGACCTTTGCGTCATGGAAAGCCACGACAGTTCCAAAAAAGGATCCTGAGTGTCCCAAATTCCTATTTATTATTATCCTTCTGGTCTCTATCCTTAACAATAGCTTTTCGATTTCTAATTATTTTCCATTTTCCTTCTTGATCCAAATGGATACCGATGGCTTCCCACCTTTTCCAACTGGCTCAAAATAGTTTTCTGACATTTTTGGCAATTTACTATTTTTAGCAGTTTTAACTTCCAGGGCCATTTTGAGGACCTAAATGAAGTTTTTTCGGTATAATTCTCCTCAATTATAGTTGAAGGCATGATTGAGCCCCCAAAATTAATCTCCTCGACGATACCTTTCCAACGGGCTATCACATGCCTAAAACGAATATCGTATGCAAAAGTTACGACCCCGGGAAGTTGATGTACTAACTTACCCAAATGGGGCCCACATGACTTTTGGCCCTTCATCTCCTAGGGTTAGGTTTTTGGATGGCTAGGGTTTTTGGCATTCTTGATTATTGTAAAAATGCCTTCAGATCCTCATTGTAATCTTCTTCTTGCGAATGCATGCTGCCGTCACATCTCTTCTCAGAGATAATCCACCACCATTCCAACAAGCTTGTATCCGTTGCATTTTACAGTTTCAACTTATTTCGTTATTGAATAGAAAACTAGTTTTACTATATCTCTGTTATTTTGTGTTAAGCACCTGTTAATAACCTGTATTCATTTCATTCTGCTCATAAAATCCAGATCAGTGGTATCAGAGCGGTCTGCTCCTTGTCGTCTTAATGCATGTCCCCAACGAGGTCGGAGTATAAAGAGTTGGGTGTCGAGCTTGTTTCTCTTGAGGACAGAAGCTCTCACATGCCCAAACGACCTCCCATGGTAGGAGAAAAGAAATATGATGGGACAGGAGATCCTTTCAAACTGTTTATTGAGGAATCCCTCATGCAACAGAGGAACGAGATGATGGATAGATTTGCGCAAATCCTTCAGCGACTACCAACAGGTGACACATCTTCTTCGAACGGAGGTGCCGCCCCCTTCAAGGTACAAATAAGCTTTGATTTTCCTATATTTGAAGGTCAGATAGACACAGATGCTGTAGACAAGTGGTTGAATCTACTAGAAGGGTATTTTTATGTTCATAAATTTTTGAATAGAGAAAAGATTACTTTTGCGCTCCTCAAAGCCATTTCCCATGTCAAAGATTGGTGGGAAACTTTCTGTGAGAAAAAGGAAACAGAGGAAACCTCATTATTTTCAGTCACAACCACCTTGGAATCCTTCAGGGATACTATTAAGGAACAATACTACCCTATTAGAAGTTATGACGACCTGTATACCAAATGGACAACACTGCGGCAAAAAAGGGACCAAGCAGTGCTAGATTTCACAAATATCTTCCATACCTTGCACACCAAGTTGGGTATAAAAGATTCAGAGTGAAATATAGTGCTCATGTGTCATGGTGCTTTGCATAGATAAATCCAGACCGAAATGGAATTTTTGGACATCTCATCCTTGGGTGCGACCTACCGATATGTCGTCAAAATCGAGCAGAAGCTCAAACAAAAGATGCGGCAATTTGGGCCTGGGAACCCCTCACAAAAAAAGCCAGGAAAGGGTGGCCCCAACCCACCGAACAAAGGACAGAGAAAATATGGACAATATCAGGACAACCAGTACAAGCTGCAAGAAAAGAAGGACACCGAAAAGACAAAGAAAGATACTGGGAAGTGGTGCGACTTCCATAAGAGCCCTTGGCATACCACTGCTGATTGTCGCTCAAAGGAGTCATTGGTGGCCAAAGTGAAAGCCTCTGAATCAGATGCAGATTCTGACTCCAAGATAGAACCAGAAAGGGAAATATGGATCATTGACATGGAACCTAGTGCCACCGTTGCTACCACCAAGCTCCAGCCTGGTGAACCAGAAGAGCTAGAAGAAGGAGAGTGCATCTTCCATTCATAGATGTGGGTAAAAGGCACCCCGCTACACTTTATCGTTGATAGCGGTAGCCAGAATAACCTCATCTCAGTAGAGGTCATCAAGTGGATGGCCCTACTAACAACGCCGCACCCTCAACCCTACACCATTGGATGGCTCTGCCAAGGAAGCGATCTCCACATCAGCCAACAGTGCCAACTGTCGTATGACATCAAGCCCTTCAAAGACGATGTATTGTGTGATTTTTCTCCTCTCGAAGTTTGTGATTTTATTTTGAGCCAACCTTATTTATGGGAACATCATGCTGTATATGAGTCTAGGCCTCGTAGTGTTATTATTACTTTGAACAGAAAATTGTACAGGATACCCGAGGCAGTCCCACCTAGTGCTATTTCCTTGATCTCTGCTAAGCAATACAGGAAGGTCATCTCTCATATGGGGAAGTTTGTCTTCTTCATGATTCTCTTTAAAAGTATACCAATGTCCATTGCTGGAACTGCCATTCAAAAAGATCGAAGAAGAAAGAGGGGTTAGAGTGTGTAGTTTGTTTGAATAGATTCGAAGGTGAGGAGGTCTTGCGATTGCTGCCCAAGTGCCGACATGCCTTTCATGTCGACTGCGTGGATACCAGGATTGAATCTCACCCCACCTGCCCCTTGTGTCGACATAGGGTCTAGGCCCAGGACGTGATTATGGTCTATCGACATGATGAGAATGTCGAAGAAGCCAAGGGACTCGACGACAGGGCACCTCAGCTCCTGCAAGTCTTCGTGCAGGGAGAAAACGTCGAGAACGCGGGGGCAGAGCCTGAGTCCTCGGGATTTATAGTGGAAAATATCTTTCGATAGACGAGCGCGAGTGCTCTTCTATCTGAAGCGGCAGGATCGATTAGTTGTTTCGGCAGTAGGAGAAAGGAAGGCCTGTTGCTCCTAGAGGTTGATGAGGATTCGAAGCAGCTGTGATTCGATCGTCGGTTTGCTCATCGTATAGTCATGTCGGATGTCATGTCGCAGCATAGATGGAGTGACAGTAAGCCATCAGATCTATTGTTTCTGAGCTCCCAGATGATCACGACCGAGAGCGGTCGCATGGCCTTCGCAGATGTAAAGCCGATAGATGAAATGGAAACAAAGAGCAGATCAAGGGCCGAGACAAAGAGACCGGGCGAACATTCATCAGCTGAAATCGACAGGAAGAGTATCCTAAAATTACTGAACTTTCTATCGCAAGTTTTGCCAACCAGCTCCGGGAGGTTGTAAAAGCTTCAAAAAATAGTAAGCTTGTTATTAATGTTGCACATTTTTTCCATTATTCTTCTTTGAATAGGTATATCGATGTGGAAGATTTGTTCGATCTTTGCTCAGATATTCCTATAGAGGATGAACGGGGTAGTGTCAAAAACGTGGGTCCGTAAAGATCCTTCTTCCTGCATTAATAAGAGAAGGAGAAAGCATTTGTCCTGCTACAATGGATAAGGTGCTAGGAGCTGCCTCCATCTTTTAAGCAGAGTGTATCAAAATGCAAATGGTTGAAAATGGATTGCGAAGCCATAACCAGACTGTATAAGTATCTCTAGGCTTCAAAATGGGAGCCTTATGAAAGTGGGGTTTTACCAATTTGGATTCCAAATGAGCGAAAATGGATGTTGGCAGAATCTTGTGTAATTCTTGACGTAGATGGGCTTTTCAAATCGAGGTTGAAGATCCTGGAAAAATGGAAATGAACACAACGAAACCTCACTACATCAGATGTGTGAAACCAAATGGTGTCCTCAAGCCATGGATTTTTGAGAATTTCAATGTCTTGCAACAACTACGTTGTGGTGGTGTCCTGGGGAAAATTAGGATTAGTTGTGCTGATATCCTACTAAACGAACATTTGATGAATTCCTAGACCGTTTTGGCATGCTTGCCCCAGAAGTTTTGGTTGTGGATAACACTTTGACGAAAGAACTGCATGTGACAAGATTTGTGAAAAAATGGGTCTCAAAGTTTATCAGATAGGGAAAACAAAGGTTTTCCTAAGAGCTAGACAGATGGCTGAGTTAGATGCTCGAAGAATTGAAATATTGGGACATGCCACAAGACTCATCCAGCGCCAAGTTCGCACACATCTTTCTCAGAGAGAATTTGTTGCCATGCGCAAGGCTGTAGTTCATTTCCAAACTTTATGGAGAGGCTAGCTTGCTCGTAAGATTTATGAACACATGAAGAGGGAGGCTGTTGCAATATAAATACAAAAACATCTGCGTGGGTATCAAGCCAGGAAAACCTATGTCAAACTTCAGTTGTCAGCTATTCTTGTCCAGACAGGATTTCGACCAATGGCTTCCTGTAATGAATATCGATTTTCGTGGAAAAGTAAAGCTGCGATTATTATCCAGGCTAAATGGCGTGCACACAGAGCTCATGAGTCTTACAACAAGAAGAAGAGAGCAACACTTGATTTACAGTGTGCCTGGAGATCAAGGGTTGCAAGAAAGGAGCTTAAAAAACTCAANATTCTCTTTCTAATATAACAAGCTATGCCTCCTATCCCTCTATGGTGGGATTTTTTGTTCCATGCTAACCACAAGAGAAACCCTTCTATGTTAGGGACCTTAGACTCCTCATGATCCCAAATTTCAACTAGATAGATAATATCATTATCACTCAGGATCCAACTTATCATAGGACCTTTGCGTCATGGAAAGCCATGACAGTTCCAAAAAAGGATCCTGAGTGTCCCAAATTCCTATTTATTATTATCCTTCTGGTCTCTATCCTTAACAATAGCTTTTCGATTTCTAATTATTTTCCATTTTCCTTCTTTATCCAAATGGATACCGATGGCTGCCCACCTTTTCCAACTGGCTCAAAATAGTTTTCTGACATTTTTGGCAATTTACTATTTTTAGCAGTTTTAACTTCCAGGGCCATTTTGAGGACCTAAATGAAGTTTTTTCGGTATCATGCTCCTCAATGATAGTTGAAGGCATGATTGAGCTCTCAAAATGAATCTCCTCGACGATACCTTTCCAACGGGCTATCACATGCCTAAAGCGAATATCGTATGCAAAAGTTACGACCCCGGGAAGTTGATGTACTAACTTACCCAAACGGGGCCCACATGACTTTTGGCCCTTCATCTCCTAGGGTTAGGTTTTTGGATGTCTAGGTTTTTTGGCATTCTTGATTATTGTAAAAAGGCCTTCAGATCTTCATTGTAATCTTCTTCTTGCGAATGCATGCTGCCGTCACATCTCTTCTCAGAGATAAGCCACCACCATTCCAACAAGCTTGTATCCGTTGCATTTTACAGTTTCAACTTATTTCGTTATTGAATAGAAAACTAGTTTTACTATATCTCTGTTATTTTGTGTTAAGAACCTGTTAATAACCTGTATTCATTTCATTCTTCTCATAAAATCCAGATCAGTGGTATCAGAGCGGTCTGCTCCTTGTCGTCTTAATGCATGTCCCCAACGAGGTCGGAGTATAAAGAGTTGGGTCTCGAGCTTGTTTCTCTTGAGGACAGAAGCTCTCACATGCCCAAGCGACCTCTCATGGTAGGAGAAAATAAATATGATGGGACAGGAGATCCTTTCAAACTGTTTATTGAGGAAGACCTCATGCAACAGAGGAATGAGATGATGGATATTTTTGCGCAAATCCTTCGGCGACTACCAACAGGTGACACATCTTCTTCGAACGGAGGTGCCGCCCCCTTCAAGGTACAAATAAACTTTGATTTTCCTATATTTGAAGGTCAGATAGACACAGATGCTGTAGACAAGTGGTTGAATCTACTAGAAGGGTATTTCCCTAAATTTTTGAATAGAGAAAAGATTACTTTTGCGCTCCTCAAAGCCATTTCCCATGTCAAAGATTGGTGGGAAACTTTCTGTGATAAAAAGGAAACAGAGGAAACCTCATTATTTTCAGTCACAGCCACCTTGGAATCCTTCAGGGATACTATTAAGGAACAATACTACCCTATCGGAAGTTATGACGACCTGTATACCAAATGGACAACACTGCGGCAAAAAAGGGACCAAACAGTGCTAGATTTCAAAAATATCTTCCATACCTTGCGCACCAAGTTGGGTATAAAAGATTCAGAGCGAAATCTAGTGCTCATGTGTCATGGTGCTTTGCATAGATACATCCAGACCGAAATGGAATTTTTGGACATCTCATCCTTGGGCGCGACCTACCGATATGTCGTCAAAATCGAGCAGAAGCTCAAACAAAAGATGCGGCAATTTGGGCCTGGGAACCCCTCACAACAAAAGACAGGAAAGGGTGGCCCCAACCCACCGAACAAAGGACAGAGAAAAGATGGACAATATCAGGACAACCAGTACAAGCTGCAAGAAAAGAAGGACACCAAAAAGACAAAGAAAGATACTGGGAAGTGGTGCGACTTCCATAAGAGCCCTTGGCATACCACTGCTGATTGTCGCTCAAAGGAGTCACTGGTGGCCAAAGTGAAAGCCTCTGAATCAGATGCAGATTCTGACTCCGAGATAGAAACAGAAAGGGAAATATGGATCATTGACATGGAACCTAGTGCCACCGTTGCTACCACCAAGCTCCAGCCTGGTGAACCAGAAGAGCTAGAAGAAGGAGAGTGCATCTTCCATTCATAGATGTGGGTAAAAGGCACCCCGCTACACTTTATCGTTGATAGCGGTAGCCAGAATAACCTCATCTCAGTAGAGGTCATCAAGTGGATGGCCCTACTAACAACGCCGCACCCTCAACCCTACACCATTGGATGGCTCTGCCAAGGAAGCGATCTCCACATCAGCCAACAGTGCCAACTGTCGTATGACATCAAGCCCTTCAAAGACGATGTATTGTGTGATTTTTCTCCTCTCGAAGTTTGTGATTTTATTTTGAGCCAACCTTATTTATGGGAACATCATGCTGTATATGAGTCTAGGCCTCGTAGTGTTATTATTACTTTGAACAGAAAATTGTACAGGATACCCGAGGCAGTCCCACCTAGTGCTATTTCCTTGATCTCTGCTAAGCAATACAGGAAGGTCATCTCTCATATGGGGAAGTTTGTCTTCTTCATGATTCTCTTTAAAAGTATACCAATGTCCATTGCTGGAACTGCCATTCAAAAAGATCGAAGAAGAAAGAGGGGTTAGAGTGTGTAGTTTGTTTGAATAGATTCGAAGGTGAGGAGGTCTTGCGATTGCTGCCCAAGTGCCGACATGCCTTTCATGTCGACTGCGTGGATACCAGGATTGAATCTCACCCCACCTGCCCCTTGTGTCGACATAGGGTCTAGGCCCAGGACGTGATTATGGTCTATCGACATGATGAGAATGTCGAAGAAGCCAAGGGACTCGACGACAGGGCACCTCAGCTCCTGCAAGTCTTCGTGCAGGGAGAAAACGTCGAGAACGCGGGGGCAGAGCCTGAGTCCTCGGGATTTATAGTGGAAAATATCTTTCGATAGACGAGCGCGAGTGCTCTTCTATCTGAAGCGGCAGGATCGATTAGTTGTTTCGGCAGTAGGAGAAAGGAAGGCCTGTTGCTCCTAGAGGTTGATGAGGATTCGAAGCAGCTGTGATTCGATCGTCGGTTTGCTCATCGTATAGTCATGTCGGATGTCATGTCGCAGCATAGATGGAGTGACAGTAAGCCATCAGATCTATTGTTTCTGAGCTCCCAGATGATCACGACCGAGAGCGGTCGCATGGCCTTCGCAGATGTAAAGCCGATAGATGAAATGGAAACAAAGAGCAGATCAAGGGCCGAGACAAAGAGACCGGGCGAACATTCATCAGCTGAAATCGACAGGAAGAGTATCCTAAAATTACTGAACTTTCTATCGCAAGTTTTGCCAACCAGCTCCGGGAGGTTGTAAAAGCTTCAAAAAATAGTAAGCTTGTTATTAATGTTGCACATTTTTTCCATTATTCTTCTTTGAATAGGTATATCGATGTGGAAGATTTGTTCGATCTTTGCTCAGATATTCCTATAGAGGATGAACGGGGTAGTGTCAAAAACGTGGGTCCGTAAAGATCCTTCTTCCTGCATTAATAAGAGAAGGAGAAAGCATTTGTCCTGCTACAATGGATAAGGTGCTAGGAGCTGCCTCCATCTTTTAAGCAGAGTGTATCAAAATGCAAATGGTTGAAAATGGATTGCGAAGCCATAACCAGACTGTATAAGTATCTCTAGGCTTCAAAATGGGAGCCTTATGAAAGTGGGGTTTTACCAATTTGGATTCCAAATGAGCGAAAATGGATGTTGGCAGAATCTTGTGTAATTCTTGACGTAGATGGGCTTTTCAAATCGAGGTTGAAGATCCTGGAAAAATGGAAATGAACACAACGAAACCTCACTACATCAGATGTGTGAAACCAAATGGTGTCCTCAAGCCATGGATTTTTGAGAATTTCAATGTCTTGCAACAACTACGTTGTGGTGGTGTCCTGGGGAAAATTAGGATTAGTTGTGCTGATATCCTACTAAACGAACATTTGATGAATTCCTAGACCGTTTTGGCATGCTTGCCCCAGAAGTTTTGGTTGTGGATAACACTTTGACGAAAGAACTGCATGTGACAAGATTTGTGAAAAAATGGGTCTCAAAGTTTATCAGATAGGGAAAACAAAGGTTTTCCTAAGAGCTAGACAGATGGCTGAGTTAGATGCTCGAAGAATTGAAATATTGGGACATGCCACAAGACTCATCCAGCGCCAAGTTCGCACACATCTTTCTCAGAGAGAATTTGTTGCCATGCGCAAGGCTGTAGTTCATTTCCAAACTTTATGGAGAGGCTAGCTTGCTCGTAAGATTTATGAACACATGAAGAGGGAGGCTGTTGCAATATAAATACAAAAACATCTGCGTGGGTATCAAGCCAGGAAAACCTATGTCAAACTTCAGTTGTCAGCTATTCTTGTCCAGACAGGATTTCGACCAATGGCTTCCTGTAATGAATATCGATTTTCGTGGAAAAGTAAAGCTGCGATTATTATCCAGGCTAAATGGCGTGCACACAGAGCTCATGAGTCTTACAACAAGAAGAAGAGAGCAACACTTGATTTACAGTGTGCCTGGAGATCAAGGGTTGCAAGAAAGGAGCTTAAAAAACTCAATATGTTTGATAAGAAATCCAATGGGCACCATGATTTCGGGTAGGCTTCCTGAAATTTACGTTGAAGGCGTAACGCAGAAATCCCTGATCACTTGTCAGAGGATTCAAAACGCTGGTAGAGCATCTGGTAGTCGCAAAGTCCATGAAGGTGAAGCATTTCACATTTCTAGAAACCAACAACAATTTCCTCTAGATCATTTCTTGCAAACGCTGAGTTATTAGTGAGGTAACGAATTGCCAGAGGGTGGGAGTTAAATAATTGTTAGATGTAACAGAAAAAGGGGGAGCGCGAGTGCAGCGCTGGGGGGAAAACCTTTGTGAAGAGGGGTCCTTGTGTAATGCTGAGTTAATTTGTAAGCCAGATTGGAGAAATAAAGATGATTTTTTACTTGTGACTGTGAGATTCATCACGGTCGATTTCTTTCAGTATGTTCTTCTTCTTTTCAGCTGTGTTATATCTGTTTGGACTTCATTTATATGTTCTTTACCTGTAGTTGATATTGTTATTACCATATTGTTTATTTCTTCCTTATTCTGTCATGACTGCATTACAATTTCGTTTTCTTCTAACTGATGTGCTTCGTTATACTTTAGTACGACCACTACTATAGCGAATGGATTATGGTTTTTTGTAATTGTTTGCTGTCTTTCCTCTGCACCAGCTATCAACGGGTGTAAGACCAGCCTACACTTTCGAAATTCTGCATATATTCTCTGCTACATTGGCCTTTCCTTTCCTTTTTCTGCTACCGCATCATGACTATCGAAACGTTGAAAGATAGACTTACTTTGCCTCACTTTCCACAATTCATTTGATCACTGCTATTATCTCCTTTCTTTGGTTTTCATTTGACTCCATGCCCAATGGACCATTTCCTTGGTTTAACCCCCAAACTCTAAGAATCCAAGACCATCATTTACCCATAAATCTACCCACCATTTTGCATTTACTGAAGATTATTTTGTGACATTGTTCGAGAGATCCCTCTCGGGTTGGGGGAGGGCAGCTTCCAATCCAAAGTGGTTCGAGGTTACCTCGGGATTGATTTGCTGCAACCCATTTCAGTTTCGAGTGTCAACAGATGGAACCTGGCGACTCTGTATTGATAACCAGGCTCTGAATAAAATCACTGTTAGAAACCGGTACCTGATTCCCCGAATCGATGACCTCCTTGATCAACTCATGGGGGCCAAATAATTCAGTAAGATTGATATGAACTTTGGCTACCACCAGGTCCCGATAGAACAAACAGATGTATGGAAGACCACCTTCAAGTCAAAGGAAAGACTTTTTGAATGGTTGGTCATGCCCTTTGGTTTGACAAATGCTCCAGCCACTTTCATGAGGATGATGGACGATATCTTGCGACCATTCACCAATACTTTTGTAGTGGTGTATCTAGATGACATTCTAATTTACAGCAAGACTTGGGCCGAACACTTGCAGCATATTCAGTAGGTTCTGCACACCCTGCGGAAGCACAAGATATACGCCAACCTGGAAAAATGCTCCTTCGGCATGGACAGGGTCCATTACCTGGGCTACATCATTGATCAACATGGCATACATGTGGATCCAAGTCATCCGTGACTGGCCAGCTGTTGGGTATTTGTTATATTCTTTGCATGTGTGTGTGTGTGGGTGTGTC
>JZKD02S0541753.1:0-16522 GCA_000966675.3 Picea glauca
CACTATGGAAAGGTCTTTGGAAACAAAAATGCATCCCCAAAATTGATTTGTTTAACTGGTTGTTTTTCCACAATCGTGTGCTTACAACAGATAACCTAGTGAAGAAAGGCTTCCACAGCCCTTCCAGATGCTCTCTGTGATTGGGAAATGAAGAAACTGCCAATCACATTATGTTGGAATGCAGTTACGCTTTAGAAGTTTAGGGCAAAGTGTTAACCCACTGCAAAGTGAACACAATGCTTCCACCTTCTATTGTTGAATTACACACTAATTGGTTGCATCGCTATCCTAGAAATCTCCCAAACAATATTTGGTTCAAGGCCATGTGGATGGTTCCGCGAAAGTTGACCTGTTGGCAAATCTGGTTGGAGCGAAATAGTAGGACTTTCTAAGGAAAACACATAATGAAAAATTCATCATGACTAATATAATAGCCACTCTCAAAGAATTCTTGAATGAGCATATGCAGAGAATCACAGATAAAAATCTCTCCTCTCATGAGGTGGAGTGGGGAAGATCGTTGGGACTGAAATATTCCAACGTGAATATCCAAGTGGAAAAGAAAAAATATTGGCAAATTAGAATGTCAGAAGATAGCTTCAGAAATTGGAACAAGGAGATGGATTTCTACTCTTTATCCTTCGATGGGGCGACAAAAGGCAATCTGGGGAATGCAGGTGCAAGTGGAGTCATCAAGAACAAGCAAGGACAAACTAAGCACATGTATGCGTGGGGCCTAGGCCAAGACACCAACACCCAAGTAGAGGTGATGGAATTGCTTCAAGGCCTCAAGATTTTGCAAAAGACACGCATCAAGGAAGCAAAGATCATTGGAAATTCTCAGACTCTCATAAAAATGCTAGTGGAAAACTCAAATACTAAGGATCTTCGGCTTTCTAGATTGATGGAAAGAATTAAAAAGACTGTCAACTCCTAGAAAAAGATTAGTTATTTCCATGTTCTGAGGGGTAACAACAAAGAGGCGGACGCGGAAGCAAATAGAGTTGCTCTTCATCTTGCGGGCACTCTAGTTTGGAACGATAAGGAAAACTGGGATCCAATTCCTTAAATGTGTTCTTATATTTTTTTTCCTTTTGCTAAAGCAGTTTGTATGCGTCTTTAAGTTAGGGGAATTCGTGCTGCTAAAGGGATTTCTAAATTTCAATAAGCTCTGTTATGTAAGAATTAGAGACGGGGGGATCCTGACTATAGAGGAACATTGGGAGTTGTCCTGACAAATTGGAAAGATTGTAAATGGGCATTTATGCCAAGAATTTTAATACCAAAACACAATCGTTCTTGTTAAAAATATATATATATATTTGGTTGTCCTAGGAAAATAGTTACTGATAATGCTTAGGATTTTAAATCTATGGCAATGATCAATTTTTGTCATAAATACAATATTATTTTAGTTCATTCTACAACTTATTATCCTCAGGGAAGTGGGTTGGTTGAATCATCTAACAAGATTTTGATGACTATAATCAATAAAGTTTTGACAGAAAATAAAAAAGATTGGCATATACACTTAAAATACGACTTATTGGAAAACCGAATTAGCACCAAGAAATATATAGGTATGTCTCCTTTCCAATTAGTTTATGGTACTGATGTTATCCTTCCTATTAACCTTTCTCTTCTTGTGATGAAACTCTGGAAGGATGTGAATGAAGAACCAAATGATGTTACGAGAAGAATAAATCAGATCATCGAAGTTCAATAAAATAGAGTAGAAGTGGATGATAAGATCCAAAAATACCAGGATAATATGAAAGCCTTTTTTAATAAAAAAAGATAAAGATAGGGAGTTTCTTCCTAGCGATTTAGTTTTAAAATGGGAAGCTATAAAGGAAGATGCAGGGAAACATGGAAAATTCATTCATCTCTGGTTTGAACCTTTCAAAATTGCAGTTGTTGAGGGAAAACACTCATTCTCACTGGAAAACCTTAATGGAGAAATTCTTGACACTCCTATCAATGGGAGTTATTTAAAACATTTCATGCAATAGTTACATTTCAGATTTCCATTGTATATATCGGATTGGATTGACATTGGCAATTTTAATTTTCAATTTTTCTTTTCTTTTTATTTGACTCATTTGATCATTTGTTGTAAATATTTTCAATAATTTTATGACTTCTTGACATCATTTAAATAAAAAATAAAAAACATTTGTATCACATATCATCTCTATTCTATAGGATTATTTGATATTTTATATTTCATTCCTTTTGCAGAATAGATCTTGTTGAACAAGAGATGAGGCTGAATAAAAACTCGACACTCATATTTCAAGCATTTGATTTCTCTAAAAACATGTGATAAATAAATAATCTACCTTGCTGAAATTTCAAAAGGAAAATAAGGTATGAGTCCCTACTCTTCTTATAGTTCAAATAAAAATTAAAGACTCTTTTCGAAATGAATGTGAAGGAAGTTTTTCTCATGATAATATTATCACCTGACCAAAAATCAAAGATGTATAAAAATTTTAATTTGAAGTGTCATGTCATGCAGATAAATTCTAAAGCCATCTCTGAAATAAAAATAAAATAATGATAAATAAGCTCGAAGGAAGTATGAACTAAATACACAAACTTGTGTAGGATTAGGATATTTTTATTTTAGATCCTTCAAATGAGTGATTGGGTCAATTTTTACCTATCCCCAAGTTCTTATCCACTTCAGATTTTCTTTCTCCTTTCTTATTATCTTTTAGTCTTCATAAAAAGAAACAAACTTACCTTGACTCTAAAAACTTAAAAACATATTTTCAAAACAATATTAGGGAGAATTATTTATGTTCCTTTGATTTTAATTGTAAAAGTATGTCTAGGCTAATCCCGATAATTTTAGCTCTGCTATTGGACTTTAAATTGACTAATTCGCTCAAGGTTGATCCCTGAAAATATTAAAATTCCCATAAAACATTTTCCTATAGGCGAAGGTGTATTGAAAATTGGAAGAAAGTTAGTTTCAGAGTATTCTTAAAATTGTTGGCAGACCTTCTTTTCAAAAAAATTTAATAGATATCATCCCTTGTATGTTACATATAGATTGATTGCCCCCACTTCAAAATATAAAATATAAGATAGATGGTGAAAGGAAATTCATAATTTGATTGCCCCCATCTTTTTCAAAAGAGACGATGAAAGGAAATCTGTAGATCGATTTCCCTCATCTTAGCAAAATGCAAACGTGTTAATTAAAGTGGTGAAAGGAAATTCAATGGGAGAAGTAGATAACTTCACCCAAACACTGAACAGGCTCACTGGTAGTGAAGCAATATCTATGATATCTGTAAGGTTGTCATACATATCTATATATCATACTATGTTAGCTAGTTCTCTTTCTAGTGATATTTACATCCCCGAACCAATTAGGGATTCCCTAAATAAATATGTTACATCTTCTTAACCTTGAAGTGAACAAAGTCAGTCGAAGCTGATATTTTAGTTAAAATTATTTTGATTATCTTAAACAATTGTGAAATCCGTTTTAGGAAAAGGAAATTTTAATAGCCTAAATTGAGATCAAACATTAAGTATGTTTTGAAGGTTTTTGAGGTTTGGTTAAGTTCATTTTTCAATGTGTGATTAATTCTTAAATAAAACTAGAAAATATTTTTCAAAAAGAAATAATGACTCCATTTACCCAATAAAGGCACTTGGTATACTATTCTTTTGTGCCTCACAAGGAGCCACAATCCCTATATGGAGCCTATGTTAGATCACATATAATTTTGAGCTTTTGAACTTTAGATTTTGCCTCATAGAAATAAAAAAATTTACCCAAAAAGAAAAAAACTTAAAAAGTTGCCTTTTATATTTAAAATAAATCCATTGGTTGTTATTTATAAATAAGGCACTTACAATATATATCGCCGATGAGTTACTCTAATTTTCTCAAACATTCCTAATGATCTTTGAAGTTTAGAAGCTACCTGATTTTTAAAAGAAAGTCGTTAACGGTCGCTTCGTGCTTTGGATTTTCCAACAAATCTAAACAACAAAAACCCTGAAACTCTGAGGTCCTGAAGATAGTCACTCGTGATAATTCCTAAAGGACTTACGAACACGTCATGGGACACATGTCTTTTAAATTATTTTCTTGGGTTTACACGAGGCACTTATTTTTGACATTTATGTTGGATGATTCACACGTTTTCAAGTGACATGTGGCACCTCTCTTTTCTTGACACGTCATCAAGAATGATGTCATATCTGCCATGTCACTCCGGAAGATTTCCCTATTGGAGTTTTAACAAAGATTGAGTTCACAAACCCTCGAAATATCGAAGCACCAAAGTAATTACAAAAGTAAAAAGTGTTTTAAAGGTTTAGTAAAACATTTAATAACTTAATCATAATTAAGTGTTAATTAAGCACTCCGTAGTTCAAAATTCCGGAGATTTCCATCCTGTCACATCCAAAATTTCCAAAAGCCGAACCGGTGAAGTATTAATGAAATTTATGATTGATTAAAGCTAATAAATATTTTGAATCACCAGGTAATAAATTCCATTAAGTTTTTAATAAATTATTCTTCATTAAATATATACGAAGATCGATATATTTTTTTGAATAAAGCACTTTGAATTTCAAAATCATTTTACCATTTGCAATTAGCATATTTTTTTATTCGGTGTAGAGCTTATAGACTTCTCTTGTTACATGTATGCTAGTTCCATTTTCTTGAATATTATGGCACCAAAAAAAATGCAAAGAATCTTGACGCATCAGAAGATAATTCCAATTCAAATGCAGATGTTCTATCAGACACAACTTCGCAAGTCACGGGTGTCATTAAGTCTTGGAAGCAGGTTTTCAATATCTTAGAGCATGAAATTATTAACTGTCCAGAAGACTCTATTGAGGAAGACGACGAGTTCTTCTCAGCCAAGATTAAATTTGTAGCACAAACATAACTGCCTAATATCACTGCATGGCCCATAATTATACCCTACAATGATTTGATAAGTTGGTCTTTAGAACATGTCGACATCCAAAACAAAAGCATCATTAGCCACCAGCATACTGTCATCGTCTCTTTCCAATCAGAGAATCTCCAAGTAATTTACAAGCTTTCCCCTACCCCTAAATATACTTACAATGCAACATTTCTTCTATATTTTGAGAGAAGAGAATGCACTCAATATGGTACAAAGGGTCATGATGTAATCAAGACCTGGTGGGGGCATTCGAAAAAATTAAGGGTCGATGTTCATGGTATGTATGCCGCAGCATCCTTAGATGATCATATGTTATATATAGCCATGATTCTATGTCGTCTGTTTGGAAAGAAGAACCCTACACATTTCTCAGTTGAGTGGATAGCCATAATGAATGAAGTATCTAAGGCTTATACCTTCAATTGGGATAAAATGCTATTTGATAATTTATCCAAGGAAATTTCTAAGTATCAATCATCAAAATCAAAGGGGAAACCCACTTCTTTTTACATGTCATCATATATTATGGATGTCATTTGTTTCATGACCACATTCCCCCTGATGAACTAGAGTTGGACCTCGGACAGTTCTGAGCCAATACATTTCTACCACTCCAAATTATGGGAAGCAAATGCCAAAGATTTATTTTACAAAATATGGCACAATGTAGTGGTACCTATTCACATGGCTATCTATGGCCACCCGCCACCTAGGATTTCAGGAAAGATTATAGGGAATTTAGGAAAACTTGCAAACTGGTTCATCGAGGAGAATTTCTCCTACATTAGAGTATTTGGTTGTTTTATTCGTCCTCATGCCCTCCCATAGTTTTTACCTGACATACTGGTATGCAGAGAAGTGGCATACCAAATAGTAGCAGGAGCTATCAGCAAGGAGTTGAAAGCAACTCAGAAAAAGGTTTGGCCAACTTTTCCCATTCAAGTTGGTATGTTCACATTATTAGAATTTATTCATTCTAAATTTGAGGCCACATCCCTGGAATATGTTGAATTAGTTGAAATCGAATTAAAGAAGCATGATCCACATAAGATAGTGGAAATAATTTTTCTCAATTTAACATGAAGTGATACATCCATGATAATTCTCCTTATGATGAGATGTTAAGGGGAGTTAGATGTTATGAGGAAGTTCAAAGAAGATTCCAGACTCTGCCCATGACCAACAGGTTGGTTTCCTCAAATTTCAAAAGCATATACAAAACAATCTAACGAAGATATTGCAAGGAGAGTCAAAACCCTTGCCTTCTTCACAAGAAGCTAAACCGACATGATCTTATCCAAGTTGATCCACTAAGCACACAGTTGAAGAAATTACAAAAAGTATAGAAAAGTTGTTTCATGAAATAAAAAAATCACTGTCAGAACTGAATGATCCACAAGTATTAGCTTGGTTCGAAGCTTTCATGAATCTAAAACAAGTTGTTCCTCATTCCACATCAGCTACTTCTTCTGGAACCCCAAATACAACAGGACAAGAACATTCCACAACAATTATTTCTCCTATTACATCATTAACCCCTTTACAGACCATCTTTGGAAATCCTAGTTCCAAACTCATTTATGTAAGTTACCTTACTTCTATCTTACCTGAAGAGATGCCTCCCTCAAGTTTCTTTTTCAACAAGAAACGAAAGAATTTTATAAAAAATATAATCTCACCAAAAGGATGGATTAGTCACCAAAAGGAAAAGATTGGTGTATGATGGGAAAGACCAAGATGATCCTAAGTTTGCGAAGGAAGTTGTAGATTCACTAGGGGATTTTTCCACTGGCAATCAATGGTCGGTGAACAATTTAACCGAACAAATGCAACATAAATGCCTCTTGGTAGAGAAATTGTAGAATGAGATACATAGTACAGAACAACCTATTAGAAGCCGGATGAACCAGGACATTGAACAAATCAGGGCTAGTTATCAACATCAAATGAAGCAGTTACAGGATAACCTTGAGCTTCTCTACCAAAGTTCACAGACCAACAAAGGTTTGATCACTCAGCATGACAATTTGATTGAGTAGTTGCAGGCCAAATTGACCCTAATAGAGAACACAACAATAGATACTATTGCCTTCAAAACACAAGCATCAGAAATCAATGAGAAGTTGGAAGTTGCCTAGCAGGAGCTCTATCAAAAAGTAGATGTTATTCAGAAATGTTATCAGGCAGTAAACCTTTCCCAAAAAAGTCTTTATGTCAAGGAAAAAGAGGCTTGTGCAGCCAGGTCTAAGTTTCAGGAAGTTATCATATGGAAGAAGAGAGCTAATATCTTTGGTCTTACCCCTCTCTCACATTATGAACAAGTAAAAGGCGAAATGGCCCTAAAAGCATGGGGAAAAAATATGGAAGAAGGAAGGAAACTTGTCATAGATGTAAAAGAGTCTTTTCTGGAGGCATTATCTTCAATAAATAAAAATTTGATTGAATTCAAAGGAAATAATATATTAGAGGAATTGGGGCATATTGAAATAGAAATGAACTAGCAAAGCTCCACAAAGAACAAGGAAAATACTCAGGGGGGCATCCAATAGATGAGATAGAATGATTTACTTAAAATCAATGAAATTTTGGTTAATCCAAGTTCACAATATTAGGTCACAGTCCAAGAAGTGAACAAGATCCAGGAGAAGTTACCACAAATACAGAAGAAGATGTTTTCCTTTGAATTGAATGAAAGGATTATGCCTTCAATATTTGTGGTAGCATTGATGGACATGTGCACCCAATGCAATGAACAGAGAAAAGAAAGTGTAGCTAGGAGAAAATGAAAAAATGTACACAACATCCACTTCCTCCACCCACTCTAAATTTTTCCCTCCAACCTATCACACTCTACACGTCACTTACCCTGTCTATCCCTACCACCCACATTCTTGCATCCTCTCATCCCACCTCCTTATTTGACACTTGTCCCTACATCATCCTATTTGTGAACAATTACTCTTCCCCTTAATCATTATCCATCCCATAACGAGCCAACGTCGAGTTACCTATATAATTATCCCCCCATATATTAAACTGCAATTATTTATCCTAGTGAACGCATTCGAAAGGACAGATGGTAATGAGATCAAATGGAAAAGACAGTAAGAAAAATGATTTTGGTGGCCTTAATGAACATGTGTACCCAGTTTAAAGAAAAAAGGATAACGAGCGTGCCTGTGAACAAATGAAGGTACACATGAAGCGCCAACACATCTCAACACTATTTGCATGTTGTTATTTCATTCGGATTGTATTCTATTTTTAGGCAGATATTGTAGGAAGTCCAATGGTTTTCAGTTGTGACAATTTTTGTATAAATAGATAGATTTTAGATCTATTCGAGGTTTCTTCTTAGAGAATTTAAAAGAGAAAACTTATTTTTAAATATCAATACAAGTATAGACAGATATTCTAAGTTTCGTTCAATTTGAGTTATGTGTTTCCTCTGTGTTTCCATTTCTCTGAATTTCTTTCTGTAATTCTTAAAGAGTGAATGATTACAGTTTAGTACTACATCTACTATGATCATATTATATTAGAATTTCATCCAGTAACAATTTTTCCTCTATTGTTACTGTGAGTAAAACAAGACTTGTGATCTATCTGAATTACTTTTTCAAGGGTGCATCTTCTACTTTTCTTCTACTGCAAATAAGGTGATACTTATCTATAATTGATACCTGACTTTTTTTTAATAGTTTTTTAAATCATTTCTACATCATTTGACATTATAATTGTGACTCAAATAACAAGATATAGCCTCTATATCATCTTATCATTAATTTCATTTAAATATTATTTCTCAAAAAACTGAAGGTAGAAAAAGAACTCATAAAAACATTTCATTTAAAACCGTTCATGCCTGACATTAATCTTTGATCATTAGCATCAATATCATGAACAACACCAACTACAAAAATCCTCCATGGATGCAACTCAATAAAAATTTGATGTAGATGTTGATCTCTGTGCTCCTACCAAAATGCAAAATCTCTAGTAGATTCAAAATGCTTGTTTTCTCCACCCTGGTTGCCCACTCTTGTGGCTCTACTTTAACTGTCTATGAATCCAAGATTATTTTTTCATGCATGTACTTATATGGTGCTAAATTTGTAAACTTATTTACATCTACCAATTCATGGTCTACAAACTTCATATTTCCTAATCCACCTAACATATATCCTTCAATGATTACCCTTGGTGGGATCTCTAGTTTGACAAGTTCATACTTTGGCTCCTTTGGTAGCTTGACCTACTTCTTTGTTGGCTTCCTGGGTGGCACATAATATTTCATATAGTTAACCAGGGTTTTTTTGAATACATGTATTGATGTCTTCCTGGTGCATTGTTTCTTTTATTGTGATGAGGCTTCTCTTGTCTTCGGTGGCTTCATTGTTCTCTGCAAATAACTCATGTCTGCAACCTACTCACTCTAATATTTCTATCTTTCTGAATGCTCGAACAATAATAACCTTTTCCTGTTGACCCCTCATCTACTTTTATATCCCATCATCAGTTGTTTCCATTCTTCTTCAAACCCAAATTTCCATTCTAATCCACTTTCATAAACATTCAATTCTTTCCCTAACTCTTCATTAACTATGTATCATATGGCAGATCATACATTCGATTTTTTATCCTTTCCAAATCCTCTTTTCATTTTTCATTCATGGCTATGCATATCCACTACCTCACTATCATTTTTTATCTTTAATGTTTGTCCTATCATGTATGTTATTTAATGTTTTTCATGCCCTCTGCATAGGTCTTTGTCTCAATTCAATCCCCTTTCCTACACACAATTCCTTCTTCTTCTACATCTCTATGACATTTTCTGGTTCATCTCCTTACTAGTTTAATTGTTTGAACAATACCTTATGCATAACTTCAATCTTTTGTCTCTTTCCTCAACCTATTTTATTGTTTTTCTTCCTTTATTTTTATTTCTATAATAAAAATATTATTATACAAGTATTATAGTACACATTCAATGCACTCAAACTAGTGCACAGAAGCACAACTGTCCCTATACAATTTCAACCGACTACCATTTACCAGTCCTTCCATAATTTCCCCATTCAACTTCTCCAATTGAATAACACCTACCTCTGTGGCAAACCTTATCACATATGGACCCAACCAATGCATTTGGAACTTTCCAGGGTGTTTCAAAAACTTTTTGTCATAAATAAAAACTAATTATCATGTATGGAGCTTCTTCTATTTAATGTTTTTGTCATTTCATACTTTCTTGCATTCTTTCTGAACTTGTTGATGGAATCCTGTGAAAAAAAGGTCTTCCTCTAGTTCTACTAGTTCTGACAGTCTTCTTTCTACTGCACCTGAATAAGTAAGCTCTATCAACACAACAATGCGCAGAATCAGCATGATGAATTCCATAGGCATAACTTCTTCCTTACTATACACTAATCTAATTGGTGTATGTCTTGTCAAATTATTACTTGTTGTCCTATGTTCCCATAGCACTGTTGGAATCCTCAGGTCCCAATTATCTTGACTTACATTGCATACCTTCATCAGTTTATGCTCTAGCATCTTTTTGAATGCTTCCACCATTCCATTTTCCGGAGGATGATACAGTGTACTCTTATGATGATGGACCTAAAATTCCTCTGTCAAAGTAGCAATCATCTTATTCAAAAAATGAGTTCCCCGATCACTCATAAGGACTCTCAGACATCCAAACCTTGTCACCACATTCTCAAAAACAAATCATGTAGCAGTCTCCATGCTACAATCTCTGACAGGTTCTTCTTCAGCCTATCTGGTCAAGTAATCTGTTGGAGTAATGATGTATCTCTCTTCTGACCTTTTCGCTGGTGGATTGATCTGTCCAATAAAATCAACTACCCATTTATCAAAACATCATTTGTGCTACTAAATGCATTTCATCTCACCTAGATGGACCTAAAATTCCTCTGTCAAAGAAATAATCGTCTTATTCAAAAAATGAGTTCCCTGATCACTCATAAGGATTCTCAGACATCCAAACCTTGTCACCACATTCTCAAAAAGAAATCATGTGGCAGTCTTTGGAGGATGATACAGTGTACTCTTCTGATGATGGACCTAAAATTTCTCTGTCAAAGGAGAAATCATCTTATTCAAAAAATGAGTTTATTGATGACTCATAAGGATTCTCATACATCCAAACCTTGTCACCACATTCTCAAAAATAAATCATGTAGAAGTCTCCATGTTGCAATCTTTGACAGGTTCTGCTTCAACCTATCTAGTCAAGTAATATGCTGCAATAATGATGTATCTCGCTTCTGACCTTTTCTCTAGTGGATTGATGGGTCCAACAAAATCAACTACCCATTTATCAAAATCTTGCAACATCACTTTTGGTACTAAATGCATTTCATGCCTCCTAGAAGGCTTCCTAATTCTCTGATGGACATCACAGGTCTGACATAACTCCTTATCATCCTTATGAAGGGTGGGACACCATAGTACTATGTGAAAAATCTTATGAGATGTCTCTTTTCCTGCATAGTGACCTCCAACAACTCCTTTATGTGCCTATGATGATATCATATGTCTTTCATGCTCCAATACACATCATCGCACAATACCATATGTGCCTAACTTATACAAACTTCCTACTATTAGTTGATAGTATTTTTCCTTCACTACTAATTGCTTCTTCTTCACATCTATAAAATCAGGTGAGGCTATTCATGTACTCAAGAAATGGACTATATCTGCAAAATAGTCATCAATCATATGTACTGCAAATAAGTGTGCATATGGAAAGCTACCATCCAAATTTCCTGTATCTTCCCCTAATAGTATGTGTTATAAATGATATGGTCTAGAGTTTAACTTTCCTTGATTCACAGTCACTTCAAAGTCACACTCCTGGAATGGTAACAATCATATGCATATCTTCCCCCCCAACACTAGCTCATTGACCAAGTATCTCAACGCAAAATTATATGTGTACATTTTAAAGTGTGAACCCAATAAATAATGTTTAAACTTATGCAGTGCATATACCATTGCCAATCCTTCATGTTCTATAGTAGTATAATTTTATTCTGTAGTTGATAATTTCCTATTGGCAAATGCAATGGGGTCTTCTAAATCTCCTTCTCTTGGTTGTGCTAGAACTTCTCTTAATGCTACATATGATGCATCCACATGAACATGGAATTCCTTCTTCCAATGAGGAAATACCAAAATTGATGTCGTAACTAACTTCTTCTTCAAAGTATCCAAACTCTTCTGACATTCCTCTTTCCATTGAAATTTCACCTCCTTCTTCAACAAATTTTCCAATGGAGTTGCGATCTATGCATATCCTCTAATAAACTTCATGTAGTACCATGTATGACCCAACGTTACTCGTAAATATCACACTGAAGTAGGTGGTGGAAAATCAACAATTACAACAATCTTCGCAAGATCAACCAACAGTCCATGTTTACATACTACACGGCCCAAAAAAATACCAAACGATGCATACAAAATGCATGTTTTCAAATTGAACGAAATATGGAATTTTCTACATCTATCCAACAACAAGCGCATATATTGTCTTTCAACGAACTAAACATTGTCCATTCATCCAAGTATACTTCCAATAATTTATGAATAAACTATTTAAATGTTGCTACAACCACTCTAGAAAATATCACTAGTGCATTCTTCAATCCAAAAGGCATAACTGTGTACCAGTAACATCCCCATTCTATCGTGAATGTAGTCGTATGTCTATCTTCCATCACAATTTTAATCTGATGATACCCTAAAAATCCATCAGTGAACAAGTAGGCTTCATGTCCTCCTACATTCTCCAAGACTTCATATGTAAATGGAGTAGTAAATGGATCGTGTAAGAAAGCATCATTCAATTTCCTAAAATCTACACAAATTATGATTCCTCTTGTCTTCTTATCCTGAACCACCATTGAACTAATCCACTCTAAATCTGTGATAGGTTTAATAATTCATGCTTTCAGCATCCTGTCTATCTCTACTTTCACCTTTTTCTTATACACGGGATTCAGTCGATATGATCTCTACTTAACTATATTAGCATCAGGTTTCAAAGGGATCTACATCTCTCCTAACTCTCCATTAATCCCTTTCATCTCTGAAAATGTAGTTGGAAATTGATCTTGATATTCGCGCAGTAAATCAACAATATTTTCAACAGTCTCTTCATTCTAGTAATCTCCTATGTTCACAAACTTGGGATTATCCTCTATACCAATATTCACTTTGTGCATTCTCAATGTCTTTGCATATACAACATATTCAAGTTCTTGACCTTCTACTGTGTATTCTCCTTCAGTTTCTAGTACTTGTAAATTTCTCGGATCTTCATCCTCCTAGTATTTTCTAGTGACATTATAACATTCCAAAATGTCTCGAACTATCACAGAATATCAATGTGTGATACATACATGTATTATTTCTATTGATTCTTTTGATGTGAAAATCTTGTCCTTGATCTCCTGCAAATATGTATTTACTCTTCAAAACTTAAATTAACCTTGAATTTGTGAGTCAACTCTTCCCAATCCATTGTCTCTCTGCGCACTTCCATATCTAAGTACCAGTTCTTTGGAATCGTATCCAGAGTGTGTATAAACAAGTGCAACCATTCTTGCTTCAGCATTGATCTCCATGTCATAATGCACTATGTAACATGCTCTATAGGAAAACTCAACCATGTATATTTCCATGCAGTATATTCATTTACTTCTCCACATATGACCTGTAATAGCCTTTTTCATTGATTCCAATCCTCAATTATGTCCTTATGTGTGACCCACCATCTTGCAGAAGTCACTTTTAGTGTGACATATAAAGCTAACATTTTTGTTGGTCTAGTATCGACAATTCAAATTCATTTATAAAATAATCTATGGTTGTTAGTCCATCATAATTCGGGGGATCACATACCTCAGTTCTAATCCATCATAACACGCATGTAATATGAACACATATCCTTGTCGATACTTCATGTAATCTATCTTGCAAATGATCCAGTGCTTCTTCTAAATCAAATGCACAAGAAATAATACTCTTCCAACTGTTTGCACCATCAGTTGTAGGGTTCACATAATCATCCATCCATGTAGTCCCATTATACAGGTTATCGAGCTCTTTTCCCTTTGTCGGTTCCACATATCTTCTCCCCTCTGTGGGGTCCATAGGTGTAGTAACTTTCTAGTATCCTGCTTCAAATACCATATTTCTCTTCTTCAAATCAAGAAAGGTTTGGTTATCAAAATACCAATAAAGTCCTAGTAATGTTAGATAAGGCTTAATTCCATCTACTATCTCGATTATTTCAAAATCATTTATACTGTGCACTCCATCAATGCTAATGTTCACCCCTAATAATATTCCAATCAATTGCTAACCTCAAATGAATAGTTAACCATATTAAATTTGGTTTTCCCATCGTCTCCCAGGTCTGCTTCGGAAGGATATTCACATCAGATCTCAGGTCTAAAATTATAGTATCCATGTTATAATCTCCTATCTGTGCATTCAGTTGGAATTCCCTATTATCTCTTCTCTTGCGATGCACTTGGTTAACTACTAGTTTTACAATAGGTGTTTCCTTATCTTTCACACATTGATCAATTATTTTATGCAATGCTTTTAGTGTAGTCTCATCCTTCATTAATTCTAAACAACTCATCAATAAAATTCTCAGCATACTTACCATATCAACTTTCCTTTC
This sequence comes from Picea glauca, assembly GCA_000966675.3. Lineage (NCBI taxonomy): Eukaryota > Viridiplantae > Streptophyta > Pinopsida > Pinales > Pinaceae > Picea > Picea glauca. Next base: position 14,686 of record JZKD02S0541753.1, read on the forward strand.
TGAATGGTTATATACTGGAGACATATCATAGATAGGTGGCATGTCATACACTGGTGGCGCAGTTGAAGTTGATTCTATCCATTATGTATCCAAGAGTTCTTTCCTTGCTTTTTAGTACGTGTCTTTCTCCTTTCTAGGGTCAAACAATGGAGGAGGCTCTATTTCTTTCCTTACCCATTGCTCAGTCAACTTTCCTTGCTCTGTCGCATCATCTCCTATCCTCACTCCTCCATGCTTAACTACTGATACCTTAGGTCATTCGTCGCACTCCTCTGCAACTATCATCTACACATTCAGGTTCCTATTTTCTTGCCACTTCGCAATAAATTGTGTACAACCTTCTATCGTATGGTCTAATTGTCTATAATAAGTTCATGTCCTACAATGGTTTAGATAGTCTCATGCCAAGTGCGTAGGATGATTATAGTTATAACATGTGATCAAACCTCTTCCCCTAACAAATCCCCCTCTTCCATGACGTCTAAATCCTCCTCTTCCTCCTTGATTGTAAACTTGTTGGTAGCCAATCTGCATTTTTCCACTGTCTTATAAGCTGCCTACACCAATGTTGTGCAAACACCAATTTTTCGTCGCAATTTTTAAATAAACGAAACTTTTATTTTTGCGACATTTGCACATTTGCCTTCGTTTTGTTTTCACGACTGTAAGCGTGAAAACTTAGTCTTTCGAAGTCGCATTGAAATCATTGTTTGAACTGTCATGATCCTTCTTGTCAATATGCCTATTGCGCTTACATTTCACTTATTGTTATGTAGCTGGCAAAACGTTCGAACTATACTCATTGAACATTCTTGTATTGATTGTGTGATTTGGTTTCATTGAGTGTGTAATGCGTTGGCATTTGGATTTGGATTTTATTTTGACCTACTTGACCATTGGTTTCATGAAAATACATAGGGGTTATGATTAAATCCTTCATATATATCTTTTAATATAATGCCTATGTTCATGTTTTCATAACTATTGGTATGTTGATTATATGAAGACCCATCGACACATTGGTTAAACTCTTGATATGAGCTGATACATTGGTGCATGGTTAAATATTTGATATTAGTTTCAAATTGAATGTTGATGGTTTAAAACTATAGCACAACGTTGATTGTGCACGTTTCTTTATACACTTACCATTGGATTCATTGGTCGGCCAAGTGACATGATTGTTGAACTATTCTATAATGGGTAGAACAGCTATAAGCCGGTGGTTGTACTTTGGAATTAACTATTTTGCATGGCAGAGATAAACTCCACCACCTTCACACGATGGCATTTATGCCTATCCCTTATCCCCATTTACCTCTATTAGTTCGGGTGACTCTTCGTGCACTCTGCTCCTGTGTGTGTTATGATCCAAACCCTCGGCTTACCATGTGCTTGGCTCCATGGCACCAGTCATGCGAATCGAGCCAAATGGTAGCCAAGCCTTGTTAATGTTCGACAATGCCCGAAAGGACTTGGAGGATAACGGTTGGCTCACCTTTGTGCAGCGATTTGAGGGTTTTAATATAGTTGTGGCGCAACAGTTCTCCCTAACTTTCGATGGCTGTAGAGAAAAGGTGGGTGATATTCAGTTGGAAATCGATGAGGAATTTATCAGTTCTGCTACAAGGTTACCTGTCATGGGCCAGCGTTGGTTCAAAAATTCCAAGGTGGAAGAGGTTCCATGGCCACTACTATTCCTCTTGCGCAAAGTCACCTCTTGCGACAGAGGTATGCCCATATCCTTTCTTAAACCATGATGGCATGACCTTTTGATAATAGTCAAGAAATTCATGACTTGTGAAGGTCGATATGGACTCGTTTTTCTCTACCACCT
>JZKD02S0541764.1:0-16522 GCA_000966675.3 Picea glauca
GATGTGCGCATATGTTATCTTTAATTCCGGACCCCCCCCCCACCATTAAAGGTAGAACGGTTGGGGGGGGGGTCCGAAAAGATTTGTCAACCGTAGATCTGGGCGCGAACCTATGAGCCATTCATACTTGCGCTGTGCTTAATTGTGAGCACGACGGCGTATGTGTTCTGAAAACTTAGGATAAGCGCGATCGTGGGTTTTCCCAATCTTTCCGTGTTTTAATCACCAAGGGGTTAGACATCAAAACTTAAAACATCAAAGGTATGGTTCAACATCAATCATCATACTCATTTTATTGAAATAAAGAAAACTATCCTATGCTCTAACCTAATTACCTATGACAATTAGCCCAGATTAAACTGTTGGACTAAGAAATTACTCTATCCTGGGGCTATCTGACCAAGATTAGGTAGTCTGGTCAGATTTATTCACTAACTAACCTAAATTACTTGGCTAAGATTGAACAGTTTAGCCAAGATTATTCACTACTCCTATCAACATCAATTTAAAAGAACTTGGCCATGCTTGAAAGGTATGGACCAAGTTGTTGTTATTGCATGGGGCTCTATTGAATTTCTTTTATGCCCTCTTTTATTCTTTTTCTTTCTTTCTTTTTTCTTTTTCTTTTTCTTTTTTCTCAAATTATTTGCAGAAGGAAAAATCATTTGACAAAAAAAATTACTCAAAGAGATAACATTTCAGTCACCAGTTGATCCTATAAATTATAGGGTTATAACAACGGATCCACCTAGGGATGGTACTCTCCTTGTGAAGTGCCAAGAATCTCGATTCCTGATGTTCTGAAACTTTCTCCATAGTTGCCTTTGTTGCTTGATTGGTTTTATTTTTGAAAATTGGAAGACATTGTTCAGTAGCTTAGGGCCTTCTCTGCGAGCTTCAACCATCTGATCAGATTTATAACTCAAAAAATTGTAAACAAAATGAAAATGGTTTGTACAATGGAAAAGTGTGACTGCAGGTCCCTACTGCGGAGGTGAATAATGCTTCAACATTCTGCCATTTACAGGTCCTCCTGGCAGATTTGTCCCATCATTGTTGTTGAGAAAGAAGGAATTATTTCCTCTGAATGCTTGAATCATGTAAGGTCCCTTCCATAGAATGTCGAATTTTCCATGCTTCCCCTTATCTTAATTTCGGGCATCCCATCTCAGAACCAAGTCACCTAGCTCAAAGTCATCATCTTTAGTTCTTTTGTCAAAGATCTTTTTAATGCTTTCTTGGACAACCTCAGTTTTGTTGTATACTTCTTCTCTGGTCTGCTGCAATTGGATCATCTGGTTTATCCTTCTTTGGGATTCCTTCGGCTCGGCTTGCATCTCTTGCAGCAATTTCATGACAGGAACTCCTAAGGAAGTGGGAAAAACTACTTCAGTTCCATAGACAAGCTGATATGGTGACATACCAATTGACCTCTTGATGGTCAGTCTATCATCCCATAGTGCGAAAACCAACTTGTTATGCCATGATTTTTTGTTTTCTTGCAAAGTCTTCTTAATAATGTTCACCAGGGTCTTATTTGATGACTCTGCCAACCCATTTCCCTGAGGGTAATAAGTTGTGGAATGACCCAAACAATATGATACTGGTTGCAAAAGTCTATGAGCTTCTTAGATTGGAAAGAAACTGCATTGTCAGTTATAATCTTTCTAGGACATCCAAAACGAGACAAGATATTATTTTCAAGAAATTTAATAATGACAGAATCATTAGCTTGCCTGCTTGGTACAACTTCAATCCATTTTGTGAAATAGTCTATAGCAATGAGAATCCACCTGTGCTGGCCCAAAGAGGGAGGATGTATTTCTCCGATAAAGTCTAATCCCCATTGTTGGAAAGGAGCTTCCACAGAGATTGGTTTCAAGGGCAAAGGAAGAAGCTTCTTCTTTCCCTCGAAAACCTGACACTTATGACACGAAGTCACTTTCTTATGCACATTAGTGAACAACGTAGGCCAATAAAACCCAGATCTGAGAATTTTATTAGCTGTGGTCTTCCAGCTTAGATGACCACCACAGTCTCCTGCATGAAAATCCTGCAATACTCTGTCAGCTTCATCTTTTAACAGACAATTCAACAAAATATCTCCAGGATCCTTCCAATATAGATTGCCTTCTAGAATGCAAAATTTTAATGCTTTCAATTTCAAAAACCTAGCTTTAGTTTTGGTCAGACTAGGGGGAGCTTGTAAGTTATGCAAAAAAAATATCAGGTCTGTGTACCATGGAGAGTTCAGAAATACCTCTTTCATGCTTGGAGTCGCCTACTCTCCCTGTTCATCTACTGCAGCTAAGAAATTAATATCAAGAGCATGGAAATTGGATTCAACCATTAACTTTGCTAGACCTGACCTTTAATCAGTTTAGTAGGCTTAATCTCTATGTCATACTCCAGAATGATAGAAATCCATTTTCCTCTTCTGCCATCTGGATTGTCTTGAGTTAAAATGTCTTTTACTACCGTGTTCAGAACATATGCGATGGTGTGGGAATGGAGAATATATACTCTAAAATCCTTTATGGCTTTTACCAGGGCAAAATCTTGTTTCTCCATTATTTTATAATTCAAAGCAACATCTCTTAATGCCTTAATAAAAAAGGCTATGGACTGTTCATACCCTTCGCTATTTTTCTGTAGTAATACTGCTGCAATGGTATGTTCAGAAGCGAAAGAAAAAAGGTAAAAATCCTTGGTGAAATCAGGACTGATCAAGACTGGAGCATGTGTGAGTGCATGTTTGACTTGTTCAAAAGACTTCTTAGATTCAGTGTCCCATTTTATTTTTGTGTCCTTTTTTAACATGTTTGTGATGTTCCTGAGAAGCTTGAATAGGTTGGGTATGAATCTTCTCAAAAAGTTTATTTTTCCAATGAAAGACTGTAACTCCTTGATATTCCTTGGGTGTTCTAATTTTTGAATGGATTCTATTTTGCTGGGATCTATATTAATTTCGTCCTTAGAGATTATGTGCCCCAACTGTTTACCTTCCTCAAGTCCGAAAAGGCTTTTTTTAGGATTCAGAGAAATCCCAAATTTCCTGCATTTCTCAAATACTCGTCTGAGATGTTGTAAATGTTCATCATCGGATTGGGAAAACACAGTTACGTCGTCCAAATAAATGAAAATAAATTTGTCGAGTTATTCCACAAAAGCGATGTCCATCGCTCTCTGGAAAGTGGCCCCGGTGTCCATCAACCCAAAAGGCATTTTCACATACATGAAAGTACCCCATGGTGTTGTGAAAGTTGTTTTCTCTTAGTCATCTGGGTGAACAAGGACCTGGTTATAGCCTGAGAACCCAACCAGTAAGGAGATTTGGCTGGATCCAACTACCTTTTGTAATATGTGGTCCATTTTTGGCAATGGGTAGTTATCCTTTAGAGAAACTTTGTTCAGGTTTCATAAATCAATGCAAAGCCTGATTTCCCCAGACTTCTTTCGGGTTGGGACCAGATTTGAAATCCATTTGGAAAATCGTAAGGGAACTATTATTTTCGCATCATACATCTTTTTAATTTCTTTTTCTATCAGGGGAAGTAACTTGGGATTGATTCTCCTAAGTTTCTGCCTAAAAGGTTTTTGATCTTCTCTTATCGGGATCCTATGTTGTATGATGCTTGTGTCATAAGATTTTAAATCTTCGTAACCCCAAGAAAACACGTCTGCATATTTCTTGAAAAGTTCGATGTATTTGAGCTTCTGCTCAGGAGGTAAGGATTTAGAAAGTTTTACTATCCTGGGTTTCTCTTCTTTTCCTATGTTAACGTCTTCGGCCTCTTTACCACTAGGTTCAATTTTTGGTTTTTTAGCTACATCATTAAAATAAAAAAGGTCTTCTAAAGGAACTAAACCCCTAGGTAAAACATTACCTTTTAAATGCAAAACATCAGATTCTAACTCATCTTCACCTAACTCTCCTGAATCTATCTTATTCACACTATCATTTCCAAACTCAGATCTATTTACATTTTCATCCTCTTTTTCTAGGTCTATGTTTGTACACTCGAAATCATTTTTAAATTGTAGAAAATATTCAATTTGGTCATTGTTCCCAAATACCTGCCAGTATCTGATGTTGTCGGGGACAATTGGTCTGCACTTCACCTCCATCGTGTATGGGAGAGTGGAACGAAAAGGTATCTTGCACGTAGTTGCCGACGTAGCTAACCCATCTGCTAAAATATTCTATCCCCCGGGCATAACCTGTAAATCAACTTCAGTGAAACAATTAAGGGCATCCAAAACAACATTCCTGTAATCTCTGAGACAGGGATGTTTTGTTGCATACTCACCTTTGATTTTCTTGATAATTAATTCAGAGTCGCCTCTTACCATGATTTGTTTGGCACCAACTTTCTTTAGAAGTTTTAGACAAAGCATCAAAGCTTCATACTCGGCAATATTGTTAGTGCATTGAAAATTTAATTTGTAAGAATGGTTTTCCGAATACCTGGATTTGTGATTGTGTAACCAAACTCCTGCTCTAGCTCCTTCTTTTCTTACAACTCCATCGAAGTCCATGCTCCAGAAATCTGCTGGCAATTCTTCACTTATCACATTTTTCTTTCTTTCTTCCTCAGTGATTTCTTGGCCTTCGTTCGAATCAAATGTATCTTCTTCCAGCTGAATGATTTGTTCTCCCGTATCATCATCATTATATAGGATGAAGGAATCTAGGTCAAAATGTGCAGAGTACAGGGGATAGTTATGTAGCTTTTCTTCGCTGCTGACCATATACTTCATCAACATCTCTTTGTATAGTCTTCTCTGTTTCCCAAACACTGGGATGGTGGCATATGACATATCCAACTGCAAAGTACCTTTCAATTCCCCCCCCCCAAGACCTGGACAACAACATACCATATTTTGGGGGAATGTCTGCAACCACAACATCCATAACCATGCTTTTTGCTGGAATCTGAACTAGAGTGATACATAAGTCCTTGATCAATCCGATACATCTGACTTTGCTGGAGTCAAAAGAGTGTAAGTCCTTATAAGGTCTGGTGACCTCAAGTCCTAGTTTTTCCATCACTGCTTTAGGCATCAGGTTGTGGGAAGCACTTGAATCTAACATAGCATTATGCAGAATCAGGTCATGTATATGAAGGCTGATGTAAAAAGGAGAAACAACGCCATTTTCGGTTTGACCATCAACTTCAGGGCGAAACATGAGTTCGGGTTGATCATTGGTAAGATTTACAGTGTCTGAATGATTCGTCGATCCAACGGTTAAGGCCTTCATGCCTATATCAGGTTCAATGCTCAGTGCTTTGATCACCTATGATCGGTAAGCGTCCTTACTCATCAGCTCAGAAAGGGGAATGGGAATTTTCACTTTGGCTAATTCCCCTTCGAGGCTAAAAGGAGTAGGTGCTCTGCTTTGGCTCTGCAATTCTAATTTGTCCACCATAGTCTTCTGGGCAGAAGTATTTGGTGAATTGGTCGATGAAACCTCAGTCTGCAATGATATTTTTAGAATAGTAAGGTTTCTTTTTGCTGGAACTTCCACATTACCTTTCTCAGGGATCTTCTCGGTAGAAGGCTCAAGGGCTCTCTTGGTTTCGACTATTTTCTTCATTTCGGTTATCTTTTTTGGGGAAATTCCGTCTGTCTTTTTACTTCGCAGATTGTACTACCGATGTACCTCCATAATAGCATTTTCAAATGTGTGTTGTTCAGTATTTTCAACTTCTTCACTTACCTTTGTTTGAGAGAGAAGAAAAAGTTCTTGCTCTTCCTGGGTGAGGAAAATAGATTCATTATCGTGAATGCCCATGAGGTTTATGTGAGTATCCTCCAGTTCTTCAATTACTTCTTCTCCTTCATCGACATAATTTTCTTGTAGGGGCGGTCTAATCTGTTGATCAAGACCCCTCTGTTCTCTTTGATCCCTAGGATATCTCTGTCGGATTTGAGGAGGGTTTCTTCTGAAGTTAGGATTCTGAATTTGAGGAGTTGGTTGGTTTTCTCTAGGAGGATTTCTTTCAGATATAGTGAGTCTCTCCATCATGCTTTCCATTTATCTAGCTAAGGAATCCAATTTGGCATCAGAAAAAGATGTGGAAGGTTCTTCTTTAATAGTGACTCTTTTCGGTCCTCTGTCATGCCCTTTTACCCAATAGGTTGGCCTCCACACTTATTGCGCTTTTCTACATTTCTTCCAGGGTGGTGGAGTTTCTTTCCCTTAACTGATATGACATATCAGCTTCGAAACCGTCAAGGAATTTTATTAGTGCTAAACCTTGTGGGGGTTTAATATCGGCTGGAATTGCGTTGTATAGATTATTGAAGTGGGTGCAGTAATCTTGAACGGTCTCCCTTGATTCCTTCTGATGTTTTCGTATTCTGACAAGATTTGGAGAGGATTTTTCTTTACCTCCCATCTGTCTAGAAAACTTCTTTGAAACGTTGTAAGGTTGAGCATTGAGGCAACACATAAACCCTTGTACCATTTCTTAACGTCACCGATCAAACTCTATGCAAACAATCTCATTTGAATGTCAGCCTCATCTACTTCCTACAGATCAAAATAATCATTCATTTTATCAACGTGTTGTTGTGCACTCAAGGGTCCTGTTCCATCGAACTGTGGAAGTCTCATTTGATAATACTGGGGAATAGCATGTAGAGGTGCGGCCAACACCAAAGGAGCATATTTGGCTGCCATGATAGGTGGAGGGGGCGAGACAACAACTTGGATGATAGGTGTGGCAGTGACAGAAGATGACGAGGAGGATGGGATTGCTGGCACAGAGTGAGTGGTTTGAGGGTTCACAGTGGGAGATAGTATTTCAGGGGTTCGGGGTTGCAAGGTTTTTGGATCTAAAACGATTTCAGTCACAAAGCTATCAAATTTTGTTCTAAATAGGATTTTTTCAAAAATGGTGTCAAAGTTAAGATCTTGAAGGGTAACAAGTTCCTCTGGAAGGGCAGGGGACCTCTGAAGGGGACTATGACTTCTTGAAAATTCTAAGACAGTCTTCTTTCTAAGTAAATGTTCTGGATTATGAGTTGCTATTGCAGGTTCAGGGTCTGGGTGGGATCGAGTATAAGTTCTTTTAGGAGCCAGATTTCTTTTTTAATTATATATATATATATATTTAGTCTTATGAGTCCGAAAAATAATATGTACAAGCTTTAACAACCTCTAAACATTATTGCTTTTTTAGATTTATGATTTGTTTAGAAACAAAGCTTTCTTCTAAGGGAAAGAAAACACGGGGTTGAAAAATTCTTCCCCAGTATGGTCGCCACTATGTTAATGCTCTGTAAATTCCTATAGGTTATTAGGAAAGAAGAAATCTATGAGAGGTAACTTTATCCAACCACTTCAAAACTGGAATCTAACCCTACCAGCTTAAGAGAGGGATCTCTCTGTATGATTTAGATATCTTTTAAACTTAAGATATTAGGATAGCTAAATAAATAAGATTGAAAGGATTTGTTGTTTTTGTTGAGTTGGATGAAAGGGTTTTACGCATCCATTGGGCTATGGGGTTTGTGTTATAAGGATAAAAATCTAAAATAGAAACAAAATATTCTTTTCACGGGGCAGGATAATGCATTCGTTGGATTCTTTTAGCAGTAAACTGATGAAAGCAGAAAAGATGAGAATATCAATTAAAGTAAAGAAGCAGTTAAGAATTTCTTCATTGTAATATCAGAAGATAAACATTAAGATCTTTCAAAGTCTGAGACAGGGTATACAAAGATAAATACTGCAACATGCGTTACTTTTAAAAGATTTAGATTAGAAAACAATATGAAAACAGAGCAAGAAAACATTCAACATAGAAAAGGAAACATCACCAATGAATAACATGCGAGAATCCTATGAAAACGTCTCTTTGTATTAATGGAAGATCTCTGGAAAAAGATTACAGTCTTGTAGCTTGCAGGGCATAAAGATCAACCCTCAACACTTCAAAGTTTGAAGTATTTATAATTAAAATTACAAACAATCCTATCATTAAAGATCAGGACGTGGAAAATCTAAATTTAGCTAACTAACTTAACAAGATACAAAAATCTAAGAAACTGTTTGATGATGTGTCGAAACTACATGTTGTTTTTTGGGTGAACCGTTGGGGAGGCCTCCACACGACCTTGTCCGACTGGATAGTTGACTGGGCTTGGACAACTCATCGACTACTCGATCAAATTGCAAAGCTCTTCCCATCGAAGGTGACTGGGAATGCTGACTTTGACCAATCTACGATATACTTCATCCATTTCCGTGTACTTGGCAAAAGTTGGCTTGGTGATGAAGACGTACTGGATCTCATGATGTATGCTGATGTCTAACTGTAAAGCATCCAAGAATTCCTTACCAGTGATACTACCTTGTATTCCTGATAATTTTGAGCTATCCTTAGCCACAGTGGCTAGTCTCTTTTTATAATCGGGAAGTGTCATCAATTTGTCATTTATAACTCTCATACTAGGAAGGCCTTTCTTCTGTAGAGCTTCAATCTTGCTGAAAAATATTTGTACCCGTGCATCAATGGTCTAAACCTTTTCCTCCAGCTATAGCATCAATCCTCTCTTGGTCAGGACCCTCTTGACCTCGAGGATGGTCTCTGTCCTATCTTCAATCTTCAACTCCTTTAGCTCCTCTCTGGTTTTGGAATTTAGAAATTTGATGATCTCAGTAGCTTCTGTGGGCATCTCTCCCAGTTTCGCTCTTATCTTCTCGATGGCCTACTGACTTCTTTGCACTAGCTCGTTTTTCTCGAACAAGATTTGTATCATTGGCCATATTTCATTCATGGACTTGGTGATGTCCATCCAGACACTTTCTTTGACCTCAGCTAGTGTTTTGCCCGCCACTGTTTTCTTTTGAAGTTGTTGTAATTCTTGTTTAAGCTTGTCTGAAGTTTGTTTTTCCTTGGTGTAGCTTCTTGGAAGTAAGATTTGAGTTCCTGAAGGTTCTCAATCTCCTTTTTAAGCCTGCTAATCTCTATCTCTTGCAAATTCATGTGTTCCATGGATTTAGCCAGCTCGACTGTCTTCTCCATAGCTGTCAGTGGAGTTGTCGAGGGGATTTCTGCTACAGATGCTGTGCTCACTCCTGTGAGTGGAATGACCTCCATGGGCTTTGACTGCTCCTTTTCTTTCACTAGTTTTTCCAATTCCGCTTCTGTTTCCTTCAACTGTGCATTCTGCTCCATGATCAGTTTGAGCATCTCATCCTTTTCTCCTTTAGTCTCCGCTATTTTCTTCGCCTGTGAGTATTCTGTTGGTGGCAGTTTTAACTATTTCCTCAGAGATGCTATATCAACATTTTTCTTTTTGAGCATCTCCTCGATTGCTCTCACATTCGAGGGGTCGTAACCAATCTTGAGGACTAGTTCTTCCAACGTCTTTATCCTGCTATCCTTGGAAAAGGATGATATGTTTTCTAACTTCAGCTGCGTCTGGACGTTGTTCAGAGATACCTGTAACCTAGAGGCGGTAGTAGAAGCACTTGCCAATGTGGAGAAAACCATTTCTCCAGTTTGCCTGTGCAGATCCATTTGATCAGCTGGATGCACATCTTTAGTCTGAAATTCGAAAGTTTCCCTTTTGTAATCAGTGATTACTTTCGGGTCTGGCACCTGTGCTTGAAGAAACGCCATATGCATTCTACCCTTCTCAGTGTCGAATACAGATAACAATCTGTTTTGTGCAATTGATGTTTGTTTCTAGAATTGAGCATACGTGCTACTGGTCAACATCTGATTTCTCTTTTTAATCAGATCATATTTCTCAAAAATACTCAATTTTGGTCCTGTTTTGCTCAGCTGGTTGACTGGTGGAGTATCTGTAGGCTTCTTGGGCAACACTGTAGTCATGATTTGTTTGTTGCTTGTACTAATGAGTGACCGATCAACCTCTAGAGTTGTAGTGGATTGAATTCCATTTTCACCAGCCGTGTCAGGTGCCTGACTGGTCTTTGGCCTCTTTGTGTGCAATTGGAACTCTTCAAATGATACTTCAGTGATGGGAGGTGAAGTGTCCTTCCTGGGCCTTTTCTCCTTGGGAACTTGTGGTGTAGTCGTCTATGAAATAGTGACCGGAGGGTCCCGTTATTCTGTCTCAACCAAATTGTTTGGCTCCCATTCGGTCTGGTTAGAAAACTTCTCTACCTCATGCCTGGATGTGTGAACATACGAGATATTCTTATTTTTGACCGTCATCTCGAAAATTATCCTGCACAGATCATATGCCTTATGTACTCCAGGGCACAGGTAGATATTTGGGTAACTTGTACAGGGACAATTCGCACCCATACACTCTGATCTCTGTGTGGTCCTGGTACAAGTACCAGTCTCCCGTTTTTGCAAGATCCGAGAGGTGTAGGATCCTATGAATTTCCTCGTTTATTCTAGGTTTGGGTCTGTCGTTGAGCATACTCACCACTGGGTGGTAGAACTACTCGATAAACTATTTGAAACTGAATTCTGTAGAGTTATGTCTGAGCAACGAAATCCACGCTATCACTGCCTGTGGTCTCCCATCTTTATCCATCTTTTGCATTGAAAAGGAAAATTTGTTCGCTTGAAAGAAAACGAACAGGTAAGCTAGTATCGAAGAATACCAGAACATGCCTTCTATGGAGAAGTTAATGAATTGTTCATGAATGCTATCCACCAGGAACGTACTGTAGTTGAACTGAGTAGTGGGTCTCTCATCGGTGGAAAAAATAGATAGAAATCCCAAGATGGGTTCATCCACCCATTGATCCAAAAAATATCCAAGCAAGGCACATAGTGACGTGATGACCTGGTTTCCCTTTAGGAGGAAGGATAAGGGGGGTTTGTAGTGGGGATTTGAGCAGATTGTGGGAGGAAAAGCTCGAAAATATGAGGTATTTGGGGAAAATACAACTTCTGGTAGAGCTCCGTGATGATTTTGAGGTTGAAAGGTGAGGCAGATTCGACTTTGGGTATCTACATCATTTGGTCAATGGTTTCTGGTGTGATGAGGAAAAGAATTTCTCCGGACGAAGACATAATGGCTCTCTGTTTAGGGATATAATGGGTCTATCATTTGAGGGCGAATTCAGGAAAGTGGTGAATCTGGGGGAAAAGATACAGGGGAAGATTTGACTCCCATAGCCCAATTTCATCGCTCTGGTCAAGGAAAACCTCTTTGAGCCATGACTGCAAGTCTGCGAAGTCAATTTCACATTGGGTGTCTATGATTAAATGGTCTTTGTCCACCAGGGGGATCCTGTCGAGGTTGACAGGCGGCGGGAGGAAAGGATTTTCCTCAGCTTTTGTCCTCTTCGATTTTGGCACCATTGCTGTAAAAATACCTGCAAATCAAACAGTCATTAGTGGGGATGATGGTGGCTTGAGATGTTTGACTGAAACAGAGAGAAAATGGGGAAAAATTCTCAAGTGCGACGGGAAATGTATTTTCTGGTGAGACAACATAGTAAGCAATGGAAGAAAGAAGGGAGACGTTGGTTTTGAGTGAACGGATATCTGTTGGGCGTGGGGGACAGGTCAGCAGGCTAACGGATAAGTTAGCCAGTAATAAATTGCCAACGGATCATTTGGAGCATGAGATGGTAGGTAATAATGAATGACTAATACGACCAAACAACGTTGCGGAAGCTGATTGGGGAGTGACCTTGGTGAGAGGACTTGTAAAGGGAGGACAAGGGGAAAGGGACTGACAGAGTAATGAGACATGACCTCTAGGAAAAATGTGAATGATGACATCATGGGGTGACGGGGCATGTCATAAATGATAGGTGGTGGAAGTATGAACCAATGAATTTATGCCACGTAGAGGAAAAGGGCCCACTAGGGAATATTCCATTCCGGACCGCCCCCCTTCCGTTAAAGAATGATCGATCGAGGGGGTCCGAAAAACAACATGAGTTGTTGATTTGCGTGCTTTCTTCTCAACCACAGATCTGTGCGCAATATTTAAATAACATTCCGGACCCCCCCCACCGTTAAAGGTAGAACGGTCGGGGGGGGGGGGGTGGTTGGAAAGATTTGTCAATCGTAGATTTGGGCGCAAACATCTAAGTCGTTCATACCTGCGCTATGCTTAATTGTGAGCGCGACAACATATGTGTTATGATAACTTAGGATAAGCGCGATCATGGGTTTTCCCAAGCTTTCCATGTTTTAATCACCAAGGGGTTAGACATCAAAACTACAAATATCAAAGGTATGGTTCAACATCAATCATCATACTCGTTTTATTGAAATAAAGCAAACTATCCGATGCTCTAACCTAATTAGCTATGACAATTAGCCCAGATTAAATTGTTGGACTAAGAAATTACTCTATCCTGGGGCTATATGTCCAAGATTAGGTAGTCTAGTCAGATTTATTCACTAACCAACCTAAATTACTTGGCTAAGATTGAACAGTTTAGCCAAGCTTATTCACTACTCCTATCAACATCAATTTAAAAGAACTTGGCCATGCTTGAAAGGTATGGACCAAGTCGTTGTTATTGCATGGGGCTCTATTGAATTTATTTTATGCACTCTTTTATTCTTTTTCTTTCTTTCTTTTTTCTTTTCTTTTTCTTTTTTCTCAAATTATTTGCACAATGAAAAATCATTTGACAAACAAAAACACTTAAAGAGATAACATTTCAGTCACCAGTTGATCCTATAAATTATAGGGTTATAACATCACCTAAGATTTGGTTCGACCATATTCCATCCTATTTTGGGAGAGGTCCATAAACATGAAGATAAAAAAAAACCTAACTCAATGCACCAAATCCTCAACCATACTCCCTAATTACCCTATTGGTTAAGCCTCCCTAGTCCTATATAACCATGGCCATTCTTGGTGAAAGGAGGAGGATGGAGATTGAGATATAAAACCTCGGATATTAGGGGGAGAATTCCAAGACAATGAAACCTTTTCTCTAAAGATAAAATATCTAAGGAGTGCATTCAAGGGTTTGAAGAGGAGGGTTGAAGGAACGACTTCACCATCAGGTTGTAAACTTCTTGCTTCAGACTTTAATAAAAAACTTAGCCTATTTCCATACATCTATCTTATTCATCATTTCTTACATGAGTTTACTTGTGTTTCAAGTAGGATTGCTATCATCTGATATTTGGTAGTAGTAGTAGTAGTAGGGAGTTTGTCTATCATTTTTGTAGTTTCATCTTCACGTTCAAGGTGTGCCTCTGGAGCTCAAGCTTTGGAACAATGACGACATACTACAGGAAAAAGTACCATTTCCCTTTTTCATCTCTTTCTCTCTCTGTGAAAGTAAATAAATAGAGTAGATGGAGTTTGAATGTTAGTGTTTATTTGTTAGCAACTATCTCAATCATAGGAAACCCGATTGAAGGGGGTTCGACCTATCCGCAAGGGGATTTTTCCACAACAATGTTCAACAAATTGGTTTTATAGCATTGACAATAGTCTTGTTGAGCTCTCAAGGTTCTTCTTCATATTTTCCATAATATGGTCATATATTTGGACATGTTCCTTCAAGTGTTTGTTCTCTTCCTCAAATTGAGCATTGATATCCCTTAAGTCTTCCAACCTCTCTTTTTTTTCCTTACCCATATTAAGTCTCTGATCTCTTCAAATTTCTAGCAGTTGCACCACGGTCAAGGATTCAACTTATATGATACCTTATGATTCGTAAACAAAGGAATTAGAGCCCACACACTTCACCAACATGAATATTATATGTAAGTGTATTTACGAACTCTATCTCTTTATTCTTGATCTTATATAGAGAGCTATATCTTCATAAAGGCTACTAGAAATCTACTCTTGATGGAAGTTTGAGTGCAACACTAAGATTTGTCTTCTAAATGTCTATTAGGCCTTTGTTCTTAGTGTATCCTTCACACAATGACCAACTAACAATACAATAAAAATCAGACCATTAAAAATAAATAACTTGCTCTTACTCTGTCACTGATAACATTGTATAACATGCTTCAGACAAGTAGTGGCCAAGTAAGAACGCGACTTAGGATTCTTGTACTTTTTTCGAGTTGTAAGTGTATCTCCCACAAAAATTTTGAGTTGTTCAAGTCACTCGCTACTTTGAGAAGGAATCACTTCCTCACTTTGTCTTGTTTCTCCTTGATTCTTCAACCCAAAGAAACCTACATGTTTTCTAGAATCATACACACAATAATCTACTACTTTTTGAGCACCAACTTTTTCTTCCACAATAAGAGTATCATCTACTAGATGTCCTTTTTCAATGTCGTGAATCCTAATTAGAGGCATGAACAATGTGAAACTTCAATAAATTTGGTTTTCAACTTCTATGACAAAGAATGTCTTCTATGAAGGCATACCGACAAGCCCTTGTTCCTTTAACAATTGGAAAGCTTTTCTTATTAAATATGCTTTGGTGTGGTTGATGTGTTAATAACACACCCATATCAAAAAAATATTTAGACTTTTGCCAGTAGTGAAGCCATTATTATGTAATGGGTAGACAACTGCAGTCCAATGGTATCATAACTAAAATTGAAAGGATTATTGTGTCTATATCTGTGAATGTAATTATTCTTCATATCATACTCAATAGCCAAAAGTTGTTGCTCCAACATAAAACCTTGCCTCAAAATCTTTTAAAGTATCCTTCTTCATGAATAGTGTCATCATACCTCCACTAGTTAAAGACTTCGTGATAAGATACATATGCTCTTCATCCTGAAAGGAGAAATAGATTTTAACTATGCAATTATTGTCTTCCTCAACAAGAAGATTGCATCCACTATAAATCAATTTTTTTTTCCCTCCATAGCATTTTATCTTCCTTCTGTATGTATCGTTCTAGCTACCAAAAGGATGGTGCAATACCAAATCTTTTTGTTGTGTCAAAATGAAGGGAATTTTTACAAGTCTTTTTGAGCCAAATCAACTTCCCTTTCAACAAGTCAATTTGAGCAAGCCGACTTAACTTCTGCTAGGAATAATCATAATTTTTTCTTACCCTATGGATTTTTTTCTAATGCAATAAATTGAAATGTCCCAAATAACAACTAACTAATGCAATAAATTGAAAGGTCCCAAATAATAACCAACAGATGAATAAGATGTCCAGTTGATTGCATACCAATATCCCCTATTTCTAGGGATAACTAAGGAGATGGTGTCTCGAGGCCCTCACATTGTAGACATGGAGTACTGAGAAATAGATAACTAACGATGTCCACATGCACAAACATAGACCCACTTCACCACCACAAATCCTCGATTGATCATGATGGCATTCAACACATCTACTTGATTCCAGAAGACAATAGGTCTAGATCCATGAGGTACAAGTAAGGTATTGTGGTAAGTGTCATTTTAATACTTGAGGGATTTGGGTAGGTTGCATTTACAGTTGATTTTGATTATAGAACGTCTGCTTGGAAATTATACTCTTTGCATTGTTTCACCTTGGTGGTTGACTTTGTGCCCTAGTAAGTGGTCACCCTTGAGTATGGGTTTTCTACTAGGAGGTCCCCTTGACGAGTCATCAGGCCATTCTCGATCATACTTATTATTTTTCACACTTCATACTTTTTGTTTCCTGATCTTTTGGGATTTTCGGGTACACTGACCCAAGAAGGGATGGTACCTCATTTCATGGGAAGAAGGGGTTGAAGTCCCAGAGGCAATGTAGATGGAAAAAGATAAAAGACAAAATTATATCCTTCCATATGCTCACCCAAAGAGGTCTTGAGAATAATGAAATGTTTCTCCCAAAAAATCAAAGACATTCAAGAAACAATTCCATATATATAAATGTTCCACTAGTTGAGGGATCTACACAAGTGTGTTATACCCTTTGGTTTACCCACATGGAACTTTGTGTACCTCTGGCTTCAAGTGACATTGTTGTACTACCTCCAAGTCTTATGTTACCCATTTGGAGTACCCAATTGTTCTAGAATTAAATAAATTAATGATAGATAAATGTTCTTGGAAAAAGGATGCATTGAAAACAAAGATGCAACACACCCTGTACAAAGGAATCTATAAATGAGACAATATGAACCCTTGTATTTCATGAACCCCATGCCCAAAGGTCTTACCCCATCCACTTCATCTTCTCCACATGTCTTAGAGAGGGTCCAACTAGGAAGCACTCCTTGACTTAAGGAATGGCTCACCCAATAGGTCACCTTGACAACCTACACATACCTAAACTTGGAAATTGCATAGGGTCTTTAAGCACTTGTTTAATTTGATGAGGTAGTTTTGATGTGTTGGAAAATTGGTTGTCATTGTAAGAAGTTCAAAAGCCCTGTAGATTGGTTGAATAAAAATAACATGAAGGAAATTAAAAATCCATGTAGAACCCCCATGGATTGATAATCCTAGTTGATCTGTTTCCAATTATAGGTGGCACACCACATGGCTCCTCACGGTTGAGGAGATATGCCTTCTTGAATATGACAATGTGAATTGAAAACAAGAAATTATGGGTCGGCCCTGAAGTCAATTAAAGAAAATTGTTGCAAAATAAGAAATGATAGGTCAGATCTTAAGTTAAAAAAGGAAG
>JZKD02S0541775.1:0-25204 GCA_000966675.3 Picea glauca
CATATTGGAGGGTAGAAATTTGTGCTAACAAATTGGCGCCAATGTCAAGGACGCAAGCCTTGGCAAACGACATTCAATGAGTTTTCATTTATTGTTTTACTTTATTTTTCTCACCTGGCGAATCCACAGGATACATGGGTGACTTCACAAGGGACTGTACGCAGATCATCCCGGTTCGACCCCTCACAAGGGATTTACCCATCCCTTAGTGATCTGGAACACTTGTTCTGGAGTAGTTATTTTGTGACTCCTACAACTAGTCCTGCCCTCACAGTGGGTACAGTTGTTCTTCAATCAGTCCAAGTATCTCTCCCATTTACTTCTACAACCCCTAGCATTGTGGTAAGTACTTCAACACCTCAGGTATCATACTTCCCTTCCTCGACTCCTTTGGTTATAGTTCCAAATCAAAGTCCTTTGATTATTTCAAGTTCATCATCTGCTTCAAGTTCTAGTAACATGGTTGGACAAGTGACTAGGTGTACATTCAATACTTTTGGTCCTTTAGACATATCTAATATTCCAGGGCAACCTCATGCCTTACCTACCACTAACTATGTTAAAAAGATGCCTAAGTTTCAGGGAAACAATGCCATCAACGCATAGAACCATATTGACTTATTTTTTAAGCCATGTGAGGATGAGGGTGTTGAGCATAAAGATGCAGCTATGAAGATGTTCTTTGCTACACTTGAGGGAGATGCACGTGCTTGGTACAAGACTCTCATGGACAATTCCATCCAGGGGTTGAATCCATTTTTCGAGAAATTTTTGGATAGATGGGGCGACAAACATGATATCTCTTTCGTCCTTAGAAATTTTATTGATATCAATAAAAAAGAGAATGAAATTGTGTTAGAATTCAATACTCGTTTTGCAAAGGCTTATCATAGAATTCCTACTGCTCTTAGACCTAACATTGATTATGCTTTGATTTCATATCTAGAGAAATTTGATGGAATTCTTGGTGCTTTGATCAGGCAAAAGGAGCCCACTACGTTGGATGTTTCTTATCAGGTGGCCATCACCACAGAGAAACACCTCACCTTGGCCTCTAAAACACAAACCCCACTTAGTTTGTTGCTTGATCCTCAAGATAGGAGAACCTCCAACCACCTTGTGCAGCCATTGCCTGAGTCTAAATAGGAGGAAGGACCTTGCAAGGATGCAACCTTCAAGCTAGTAAATGGTCTGAGCAATAGGTTAGTGTAGATAGAAAAGAAACTTCAAAATCAATTGGTTATCTCTTAGCCTAAACCCATCAACCAAAGAAGGCCTTACCAGTATCCCAAGAGGAACGAGGAGCCCAAAGCCCCAGCATAAGCACCCAGGACAAACTACATTGACTATGCCTCATCCCCTCTTTATTACCGAGCTTGTCAACTTCCTCATGGTGAACCCTCCTGCGCTATCTTTGCCCAAACATACCACATGTATGAGCAGGAGAAGGAAGAGCCCTCTGGTACCCGAGACAATACCTTGAACATGGTGGCCAAATTTGAACCAATAGAAGACTTTGATGCTTTCCAAATCCCACACGAGCAGTGGAAAGCCTTGCAACCTCAGTTTCAGCACTTGTCATCTCGGCACGTGACTCAATAAGACATCCAAAAGGCCAATGAAGCAGCAGCAGTCAGAGTTGTAGAGATCACTCTGCAGTACGCACGCAAGGGTAAAGCTCAAGTTCCACCATATTTTCCTAGAGGGGAGGTTCCTACTGCACAGGTAAGAAAAACTCCTCCACCTCCTTTGTTTCCCATTCCAGTTCCAACTCGATCAGAAGAGGTGACTTGTCCACATATTAAGGGTAAACCACAAGACTAGGGGTCAACAACCCTAATCTTGAGTCTTGTGGTCAACAACCCTAATCTTGCCCCCTTTAACAAAGTAATATTAAAAAATTCTTTTAAAATTTCACTTTTGCACAAATAAAACCCTAATTTACATGGACGTCACCCCTTTAGGGGATGTTTTTCCACTTGGGACAAGTCGTTGGTGTTGGAGAAGCTACGGTAGGCCTCCAAAGGCCACATGTCAAGCATCTATGCGATCTCCTCATGGCCAAGGCTACATCCTCCTCAAAACGTCCATGTGTCAATGAGTGGTAACACCACCACCAAACCCTAGCCCCCAAATATGATGTTAAGCTAAAAAAGAAGACGTTTTACCCCTCCTGGGCAAATTGTTTGGCATGTGAGGGCTAGGTTGGGCTAAGTATTCCATATCATCTTCTAGGTCTCCAATACTTTGTCTCTGTGATCCGACATGTGGACCATTGGCATCCAACCTGTGGGCTTGTAGCCCCATGGGATCCCAAGCTAGGCTTGTTCTTCCAAAATTGTTCACCAACTAGGTCCTGCAAAGACAAATGAGCACGCCCTCCAAGGATCTCAAGTCATAACATCATGATAAATAAATCCAATCAATAAATGAGCCACCTAAGCATTGCATCAAAGATCACTATATTAAACAATTAATTGCTCAAAAATACTATGGGACTTGTCAAGCTTGAGTATGTGAGGGTTGACGAGGTGTCCTATTGGGTAGATCTTGCCCTAGGTCAAGGATAGTTTCCAAGAGATCCCTCTCTAAGCCATGTAAAGTGGGTGAAGTGGTTGGGGTCAAGACTCAATGGGCATAGGGCTTATGACATACAAGGGGTCATAGTGTCTCATTCATGGGTGCCTTTGTAGAGGGTGTGTGGTACCTTCGTCCGCAATGCACTTTTTCCAAGCCCATTATTTTCCATCCTTTATTCTTTCATAATTTTAACGAAAGGTTGAAGGTCATTGCCTTGGCGTGGTGTCCAGATAATGGCAATGTCACCCACAAACACCTAGTGGAAATGAGAAGGTTGGCTCATGATGAGACCCCCTTTCTCTTAGCCATGCAACTCAGAGCCATTACCCTGGTTTGGTGACTAGATAATGACAATGTCATACCACTAGATATTCATGGACATGATAAGTCGGCTCGTGATGAGACCTCCTATCCTTCAACTAACCCTTTAAGCATTATTTATCATATTGTGGGTCCCTTTTACTCAAAGATAATCGTTTCACTGCTTTCTTGGGTGATCCCTAGGCGAAGCATCTAGAAGGTTCATACAAGGATTTTATCTTTTACCCAACATCAATCCCTCTGGGCCTTCAACCCCTTCTTCCCATAGAATGATGGGCAACCCCTTCTTGGGTCAATACACCCTAAAATCCCAAGAGATAAGGAAATGGAGGGGAACAATGATGGAAAGTGGTAAGTATGGTCGGGAACGATACGATGGCTCTTTAAGGGAGTTCCTAGTAGCAAACCCATCCCCAAGGAAGACCACTTACTAGGGCACAATATCAACCACCAAGGTGAAGCAGGGAAAAATGCATAATGTCCAAGCATATATCATGAAATCTAGAGCAATCTAAAGATACAACATACTCAAATGGCTTAAATATTGAAATGATGCTCACCATAATGCTGACTTGTACCTCATGGAGCAAGGCCCACTGCCTTCTGGAAGCCAACTGATGTGGTGGATACCATCTGGAAATCTGTGGCCATCTGTGGTGGTGAGAGGGGTTTCCAACTGTGCAAAAGGGCACTGCTGACCATGTAGTCTTTCGGTACCGGTACTCCATATCTGCAATTTGAGGGCCTCGAGACATGATCTCCTTAGTTATCCACAAAATGGGGATAACATCTGGCTCCTACTTGGGGACATGTGCTTGTCGTAGAGTGCATGCGAACCACAACATCTCTTGGTAGACCCGTGCCTGCCAAAAACTCAGATAAGGGGAAGAAAGCATCTAGGGTGGTGCTATCACCTTTCATCCATATATATATAAATCCAAAATGAAAACTAATCTAGGAAAGAAAAATTTTGACATTTTTTTTTTTAAATTTCTAAACTAAGCATGAAATCAATATGCATGTAGAGAAAAATGAAAATGAAATGCATCTAGACTAATATGAGCAATCAAGATGCAAATGCAAGGGAAAACAAGATGACTTACCTACTTACTTGGGGCATGGGCCCTGAAGAAGTCATGTGACCTGGATGTGAGGTTGGAGAAGAGATCCATCTACTGGTAGTGGCATCTTCCTCTCGTCTAATGCTGTCAAATAGTATCTTTCTTTGTCAGACTTCTTGATGATGTAAGGGCCAAGCCATGATTTGTTATCTCACTGGTCATATTTAGGCTTGCCCCTTTTCTTGTCCCACATGAGCAGAAGAATTCCTTAAGTAAAATCGATGCAAGGTGTATTTTCAACGCATGGAGGCTTTGTGTGGACTGTCTCTTTGACAATTTATTCATGTCTCTCATCTTCTTCTTGCATAATTTGAATAGACCCCAGCTCCTTCCCATGGTACTTTGTAATGTTCTTCTTATCTGTCCATGGGAGAAACATCTCTATGGAGTCTTCCCGTATGAAGGGTAACTCGGATGGATCATACTCAATAACTTGTGGAGGCATATCATAGTAGTGTTCACTGACATAATTAGGGCCCCTCATATCCATCACATGTGTATCTTTATTTTCCTTGTTATGTAAGATCTCATATGTGCCATCGCCCATGGGAATATATGCATGTGTAAGGTTCATGCTAAGGAAACCTCCAAGGGATGAGGACCAGGTCTTTGACAAGAGCATCCCCCAGGCATCTGGAACATTGATCACCAATATGTCCATGAGGATACTGATATGTGGAAAATCTATCAAAAATACCTCAACGTCTTCACACACCCCCAAAACCTCGACCGTTAGTGAATCAATACCACAAACATTGCCATAAGGTCGGGTTGTCTTCAAACCAAGTTGTTTCATTACCTTCAACGACATGACATCTGTTGACGGCCCTGAATCAAGCATGCAGTTGTTCAAGTAGAGGCCATTCATGCCTAATGAAAGATAGAAAGGAGGGTTCTTGTCCCTTGGTCGATCGAGATACATAGTGTTCAAAATGATGGGAGGATCCTCCTTGGTTTGCACCTGTAAGAATTTCAAAATTTCCCTTTTCACAGAAGGGATCTTACACATCTCTATCACTGGGACCATCATATTCAGTTTTCCAAACATGCTTGCAACATCTATATTTAACTGAATGTCATCTGTAGTTGTTGGCTTAGGAAGCAACTCACATACTATTGGTGGAGGTGGTGGAGCCACCTTTTCTACTAATGGAAGAGGAGTATCAGGCTCTGACGGAGGCGTTGAAGCGTTATTTCTTCTAGTGTAGGTCATAATTTCCCTCCTCCTTAATTCCTTCTTCTAATCATTTGTCAATTTATTTAAGGCCCAAAGTCTCCCCTCTTTCTCCTCTTCTTCTGGCTTCATTGATTTTCTCTTGGGTAACTTGTTCATCTTCGAAATTGCAAATCATATCAATGAAGTTTATATCGTCAGGATAATCTTCGTTTTGTCTGGGGCACTCATCTTCCCTATGGGGTTCTTGGCATGGGAGGCACCAAGCTTCTATATCAATTGTCCCAATAGGTTTCAAAGTATTTGGGGCCTTTGCCTCTAGTTGAGGTCTTGGTTTCCAACTAGTGGAATCTCTTTGTTGTCTGGAAAACTAAGGTCTAGGAGCAGATTGATTTCTTTCCACTGTAGTCATACAGTTCATAAGCTGATTTTGCACCTGGACAAACTGAGTATTCATTTGGTCTATCTTCTGATTTAGGAGAGTAATCAGATCAAGAGCATTGTTGTTGGAAACCTTCGTTTTTGCTTATGCTTTGGCACGAGGGTACTGAAAAGGTTCCACTTTTGAATCAAGGAGATTCTCTTCAATATCGATACTGAATTCTTTAGCTTCTGTCAATGATGTGGGATTTTTATATTTTAGAATGAATCGAAACTGCCCTTCAAAAGAATTCATGTAAAGGAGACGAACCGATGATGCCGTAGGACGGTAATTTGTTGGAATTTGATTGTACAACTTGTCAAATCTGGCAATGAATTCCTTTACTTTTTCATTTTCCTTTTTCTTTACCTGATTGAACTGAGCCCCAAGTGTCCCACCATCTGCCTTTTTCGACCATCTGCGCTTGAATAAGTTGGAAAAAGAATCATAGACATGAGATGATTGTTAGGGAGTCCTGTGAACCAATCAAGGGCTTCTTCAGTCAATGATGAGGCAAATAACTTCATGGCCACATCTTCATGTTCAATACATGCATTGTTTGTGTCCCGACCCATGGCATAAATGTGGTCCTCAACAGTTATCACATTATTTCCTCGAAACTTTGGCAACCACTTGTTGACTTCTTTTGGCATTGTATTAGGGTAACCTTGGATATTGTGCTAAGAGGTTTGTAGAGGTCCCTTTCCCAAGGGTGAGCCATTGGAGCAAGAGGAAGGGTATTATGGAAAAGGGTTTTAACAACGAGAGACTTGAGAGGAGGCCTTCTTTGGTAAACCTTAGAAGTTTTGAATCTTCCAGGAGGAAAAGGTTTGGGAAAGGAAGGGTTTTGGGAAGGTGGAGTCGCTAGATGAGCTTCAAGATGAGCTCATCAAGAAAAGTGGAAAGGGAACGTCCCTTGGGTGGAGTCACTTGGCAAGCTAAGGGAAAGGCTTTGGGATAGCTTACCAAAGTGTCGTCAGCATACGAAGAAGATTCAAAATCTTCCCCAGCAATGCCCCCAATATGTTACAACACAAGTTGTAGGTTGGGCAAATCCCGACCCAACCACAAAAGCAAGTGCTAAAACTAGGAAATCCTACACCCAATGTCACCTTGATGTAGGTATTGCACTTCAAGGATGACTAGGTCACTCTAGGGAGGCGATCCTGGTGACCCTAGGGGGAATGAGATGTAGATGGATGGATGATGAAAGTGGAACCCTTAGAAGTCAAATCTAAGTGGAATGAGAAGTGGAAAGATATGCCTTGTAAACCTAACAAGTGTTGCCCCAAAGGTGTAGTACTTCTTCAGATGATTGTACGTGCTCGAGACACAAATAAAGACACCTTGCAATGATATATGTTAGTATGGATCAACAAGTTAAGCTTGTTGTGCCTAATTTGCAGCAACAGATAACAATTTATATCAGCAAGTAAAGCATCTAAATCAACATGTAAAAGCATAAGATCAACCAACAATACTATCAATGAATTTGGCAATCAATTAGGGCTTGAATATAGCACTTTGAGAATGAATAAAACAAGCTGTTATAAAAGTGATTTTCTGCAGTAAATTATCAACCTTATGGCTGTAGCATTCAATGACATGCAACAACAAAATCAACCATAAAAAATTGCCAAGAACTATCCCAAAAAGTGCACCCTAGTTAGTAGACTAGGTGAGTGAAGTTAGAGAAAATTCTTAGGGTTAGTTTGTGAGATAAAAAAGATTTATCAGCTAGGGTTATGCAACCCTAACAGATGTAGGTTAATGTTTACAACAACAATCATAGTAGTGGGAGAAGAGGGATGCCTTAATGAGGCAAGAGAGCTCAAGGCTCAAGGAACACTTCTCCAAAAAGATAAACTTGAAACTAGCAAAAATCGGTCTTCCCAAGGCAACGATTTTATATCTCCAATGCAAAAAAGAAATGACTAGTGCCTTCAAATATTGGGTTAATGAAGTCAATTAAATGAACTAGAGATGCTACTTCCTTGGGGGTGTAAACCCTCTTACTTCCCAAGGCAAGTATCTCTAGTTAGGGTTTGAGAATGAGGGGTGTAAATCCTCTTACTTCCTCAAACAAACCCTTGCAACATCAATAAACTTCAAGCAATAAATGATGAAGACTAGACTGGGGGTGTAAATGATCTTACTTCCCACTTAGCTCCTAGTAAGATAATCCTTGACTTGAAACAAATGATAACGTAAGAGTAAAAACCATACCAAATCAAGAAGATGCTAAGATAATCCACCATAAAAGCTAGAAACCATTCATCCAAGGCTAGCGCCTCACTCCTCCATCAACCATTCACCAAAGATAGCCATAAAGAAGAGCACAAGAGACAAATATGCCGAGTGTAGCGAAAATTTTAGATCAAGTCTTCTCACAAGAGGGAGAGTTATATCCAAATGAGTTCTTATGATCTCTTATTTAAATACAAAATGTGACCAAGGTGACTTGTCCACATATTAAGGGGAAAACCACAAGACTAGGGGTCAACAACCCTAATCTTGCCCCATTTAACAAAGTAATATTAAACAATTCATTTAAAATTTCACTTTTGCACAAATAAAACCCTAATTTACATGGACATCACCCCTTTAGGGGACGTTTTGCCACTTGGGACAAGTTGTTGGTGTTGGAGAAGCTATGGTAGGCCTCCAAAGGAGACATGTCAAGCATCTATGCAATCTCCTCATGGCCAAGGCCTCCTCCTCCTCAAAACGTCCATGTGTCAATCAGTGGTAACACCACCACCAAACCCTAGCCCCCAAATATGACGTCAAGCTCAAAAAGAAGATGTTTTTCCCCTTGTGGGAAAATTGTTTGGCATGTTAGGGTTGGGTTGGGCTAAGTCTTCCATATCATCTTCTAGGTCTCCAATACTTCATCTCTGTGATCCGGCATGTGGACCCTTGGCATCCAACCTGTGGGCTTGCAGCACCATGAGAGCCCAAGCTAGGCTTGTTCTTCCAAAATTGTCCACCAACTAGGTCCTGCAAAGACAAATGAGCACGCCCTCCAAGGATCTCAAGTCATAACATCATGATAAATAAATCCAATCAATAAATGAGCCACCTAAGCATGTGCATCAAAGATCACTATATCAGACAATTAATTGCTCAAAGACACTATGCGACTTGTCAAGCTTGCGTATGGGAGGGTTGACGAGGTGTCCTATTGGGTAGATCTTGCCTTAGGTCAAGGAGAGTTTCTAAGAGATCCCTCTCTAAGCCATGTAAAGTGGTTGGGGTCAAGACTCAAAATGGGCATAGGGATCATGACATACAAGGGGTCGTAGTGTCTCATTCATGGGTGCCTTTGTAGAGGGTGTGTGGTACCTTTGTCTGCAATGCACTTTTTCCAAGCCCATTATTTTCCATCCTTTATTCCTTCATACTTTTAAGGAAAGGTTGAAGGTCACTGCCCTGGCGTGGTGTCCAGATAATGACAATGTCACCCACAAACACCTAGTGGAAATGAGAAGGTTGGCTCGTGATGAGACCCCCTTTCTCTCAGCCATGCAACTGAGAGCCATTACCTTGGTTTGGTGACCAGATGATGGCAATGTCATACCACTAGATATTCATGGACGTGATAGGTCGGCTCGTGATGAGACCTCCTATCCTTCAACTAACCCTTTAAGCATTCTTTATCATATTTTGGGTCCCCTTTACTCAAAGATAAGTGTTTCACTACTTTCTTGGGTGATCCTTGGGCGAAGCATCTAGAAGGTTCATACAAGGCTTTTATATTTTACCCAACATCAATCCCTCTGGGCCTTCAGCCCCTTTTTCCGATTGAATGAGGGACAACCTCTTCTTGGGTCAATACACCCTAAAATCCCAAGAGATAAGGAAATGGAGGGGAACAATGATGGAAAGTGGTAAGTATGGTCGAAAACGGTACAATGGCTCTTTAAAAGAGTTCCTAGTAGCAAACCCATCCCCAAGGAAGACTACTTACAAGGGCACAATGTCAACCACCAAGGTGAAGCAGGGCGAAAGACATAATGTCTAAGCATATATCATGAAATCTAGAGCAATCTAAGATACAACATACTCAAATGGATTAAATATTGAAATGATGCTCACCATAATATTGACTTGTACCTCATGGAGCAAGGCCCACTACCTTTCGGAAGCTAGTTGATGTGGTGGATACCATCTGGAAATCTGTGACCATCTGTGGTGGTGAGAGGGGTTTCCAACTGTGCAAAAGGGCACTATTGGCCATCTAGTCTTCTTGGTACTCTAGATCTGCAACCTGAGGGCCTCGAGACATAATCTCCTTAGTTATCCACAAAATGGGGATAACACTTCTAGCGTTGGAAACTCCTTTCTTGTATTCATGCTTGTAGCAAATGCATCCCATGATCTAGAAAGACCATTAAGTGTTATTCACAATTTCCTTTTCCGGAATAACTTCTTCAATAGCTTGTAGTTGATCTCTCAACTAAGAGATCCTCACAAAGTATGAGGCTACAGTGTCATCCTTAGTCATCTTTGTGTCACGAAGCTCATTCTTCAGACTCATCACTTGTCCAATATTTCTAACTGTAAAAAGGTTAGTTAGGGCATCATACATCTTCTTGGATGAGTCAAGATTGGATATGTAGGGTATCAAGTGATCTTTGACATAGTCCTTGAACTTCATTGTCCTTGTCATTGTCATTGTCCTTGAACTTCTCCATTGCTGCAACATTCTGAGGTTCATTTTCTTTCCTTGCTTCAAACTGTGGTTCCACGATCTTGCCCTTCACGATATCTAGAACCTTGTTCTTGGCAAGGATGAGGTCAATCGTTGTCTTCCATGCTCTGAAGTTTGAAGCTCCTTTTAGCTTGTTTTTTGTCTTCATGGAGTATGTCATGACTGTCTTTGACTCTGACTTTGACCCAAAAATTCAACCTTGATGTTTTTGCTCACTGAAGGTACCAAGAGGTGTGCTAGGCTAAGGCGCACTAGAATGTCCAGGAATTATGCCAAACGTCTCATTTGAAATTCCCATAGAGTTAGGTTAGGGTTTGTTGTAGCTACAAAATCAAAAACCCTAGTTGCAGTTGCAACTAGTGCCACAACGAACTTAATAAAGAACTGCCACTTTACCTTCCAACAGTTAGACTGTCCTGAAGGTGATGTGGGCCCATAATCTGTTAAAATGTTCGATGTGCTTGTTTAACCATAAACAATATCACAATATTGTCACCCAACCATAGGCACACAACCACCCCCAAGCACTGTAACCTTTGACAAATAGAATGATTATGGAAGCAACACTAGACCCAAGAGATAACCAAGAGCGCACCTTTCTCCAAAGATAGCGCACCAAGCAGAATGTCCCAAACCACAGACCAAGACCAATACCCAACTACAGTTGTTGCAGTTGCACTCCTCCTCTAGACTTGCGCACTACTTATCTTGAGTGTGAGAGTGTGTGTCTCCAAATGAGGTCAAGCACCATCTATTTATAGTGCTCCTTGTCAACTGTCTCAATCGACTTCTCTTTCTAGAGGCTAATACTTTAGTATTAATTCTTTTACTGAACTGACTTGTCTTCTAGTGTTCTTACACATTTGTTTAGGGATTTTCTTGGCTTCTGGAATATTCTATTCTACTCAGAGGATACACATGGAGGTTGATACCTCCCGCAACTACCATAATATCAACAAAATCAACTCGAGATAAGTGAACCTTCCTAAAATAAACTGGCTGTCTACCTCCTCATGTAAGAAAATCACCCTCTCTTGCCAATAATAGTTGGTGAGTCATCCACTAAAGATAGAATTGATGCATGCAACCCAATTTTATCTCACTGCCAAATTTAGTAAAGGGAGGAAATGATGATGCCACATGTCATGATGCATGGTGTCCTCAGCTACTGCCACATGTCATGTTGCATGGCACCCACACTTGTTAATAATAGCACTGCTAAAAGTAAACATGCTAAAAATAACAATCCTCCTAAAAATAGGAAAAAACAAAAAATGTAGGGAACTACTAGGAGATCACTGCCAAATATAGCATGCCTAAAAATAGGCTTTGCTAAAAATAACAACTTGCGTGTCAATGTAATTAGGCTCATCAGATTCGATTTTCCTCAAGGAATCCATATATATGCTTAGAATCCTCATACGAGCCTTGAA
Organism: Picea glauca; assembly: GCA_000966675.3. Lineage (NCBI taxonomy): Eukaryota > Viridiplantae > Streptophyta > Pinopsida > Pinales > Pinaceae > Picea > Picea glauca. Next base: position 11,765 of record JZKD02S0541775.1, read on the forward strand.
ACCCTAATTGCTAAAAATAGCAGTGTCTCACATGTCACTCGAAAAAGGCTCATCGGTATTGTGAGCTCACAAGGATCCCAAATATGTAATCATATCTGACCTATGGACCTCTGAACTCTGGCTCCTAAAATATAGGAAGAATGCTAAAAATAACAATTTTCCACAAAACCAATGAATATACCTCTGAAATGCCTCTGCCTCTACAATGAACTCCAGTCCTTGGAAAACTTGTCTCTAATCTCTATGAAACTTGTCCTTGACTACCAACTTGATGAAAATTAGCTAGATCTTAACCCTCTATTTGCATAGGTAAATTTGGGGGTTAATAGGACCGAGGCTCTATCCATGTGAATAGCCATATGAAGTACATCGTCCAAGGAGGTGCTCATGTGGTCAAATGTATCTATCAAAACCAAGAGGCACGTACATAAGTCAAATGCAACATAAAAAGTGAGTCATGTCAATGTAAATGCCATTTGACAAATCAGATTAAGTATCCTCTTCAAACTTCACACTAGTTCATAAACTTATACAATTTACCAAGTTTAGGTATGGGAGGATCATCATTAAACCCTATTAGGTGTGCCAGTACTCAAGAAAAGAAGTTTTTCCCAAGAAACCCGTCAAGGAGTATCTGTAATGACATATGGTATGGTTTGGGGTTTACTTCATGGGTGGTGGCATAGTCATGTGAGGTTATGTATGATAGTCATCCTCACGAGCGCCTTTGTATGAGGGAACACTTAGGCAATGAGTTTCCCTTTCCTTGGTACTGTGTCTTTCCAAACCCCTACTTGCCTTTTTCTTTGTTTATTCAACCTTTTTTGGCTTTTGATTTTTTCTAAGTCCTTTTTGTTAGGTATGCATTCATTGCATAGGACTTGGGGTGATGGCCTCTTAACAAGGGGGTAGATCTCTTTCCAAACCCCTACTTTCCTTTTTCTTTATTTATTCAACCTTTTTTGGCTTTTGATTTTTTCTAAGTCCTTTTTGTTAGGTATGCATTCATTGCATAGGACTTGGGGTGATGGCCTCTTAGCGAGGGGGTAGATCTCATGCTTCTTTATTCTTTCTTGGTTCTTGACTTTGTTTTTCTTTCTTCTTTGCTTTGCTTTTCACTTTGAGTTTAGCATTTTCTCTTTCTCTCTCTATATATATTCTTTTATATCAAGATGCATCAACCATAGTATTAAAAACTGGTCTACTCAGACTCAGATTCGGCTGAGTTAATTGAGCCAACCCTAAGCTGGTTTGACTCGGTCGTTCTGGTGACTTGGCCGACCAGTTTGGTACCGAACCAACCGAGTCAAGGCTTGACTTGGTCGGTTCGGTAACAAACCAGTCAACTCGATCGAGTGTTTAACCTCTAGATTTTCACCTTTGAAAATCTCGAGGGTTAAGGGCCAAACTGCACTATTTTTGCTGGCATTTTGAGATTCTCCCAGAGTTTAGCACTTGTGTTGAGCAAGAGGTTGGTTCCCATCAGAGACAGATATATTATCGGTACATGGTTGTTTTTGGTCAGAGTTAGAGCTAGCTTGTTTTCCTTTACATTTGAGAGAGACATCTACATACAACAAGTGTTGCTACTTTTTAGGAGACACAAATTGAGTGGGTCTCTTAACGGTTTGGAGCAATTCTGAGCATATAGGGATGGTCCTTGCATGATTCTAAGCCCAATGGCACTTTTCTGGGCGACATGCAAGAACTTTCTATTTTTAGTAGTTTGAGCTCTAGGCCCCAGATTCAGATTCTGAGTGCACATTGTGGATCCTTAAAACATTCTGAGTCTTTTGGACCTCTCCTGAGATGATTTGTCACCGATTTCTATTTTTAGTAGGTTGAACACCGAGGCTCGCATGTCAATTCTGATTGCGGATTTGGAATCCTCTCGTAAAACTGAATCTGATGAGTATGATATCATTGACATGCGAGCACATTCTATTTTTAGTAGTGTCTATTTTTAGATAGTTGACATGTGGCGATGTTCTCCTAGTCATCCCAAGCATTTTTGGAGAGTTTGGATGAGTTTCAATGAGTTTTAAATTTTTGTGACCGGACGACCATTTTTGGAAACTTCTATTTTTAGTAGTGGTCATCATCTCCAGCAGTGACAAGTCATGGCAGGCTTAGATTCCAACATGTGGTAGAGTTTCAATGTGATGTGGCATTTATGTGGCATGAAGTGATGAGGGGCGCACTTTCCAAGGCAAAGGTAAATGAAGTCAACAAAGAATTAGAATAAAGTGAAAGCATGGCGCATTAGGATGAGGTGGCACTTCATGAAGATGATTTAGCCAATCAAGGCTAATTTTTCTCACTAATTTCCCTCACTTTACATATCTTCACTTTCCATCCATTAATTTTCCAAAATTCCCCTTAAATTGCTTTTAAATGCTAATTTCCTAAAATTTAGGAAAATCCCTAAAAAATAGGGCGAATTCCTCTTCCTTGGCTAGCACATTCATAATTAGCGTGTGTAGATGTGTTTTAGTTAACTAAACACTCAACTCACTCTCACCTTCACTTAACTTCCTTTCCCTCACTTAACTCACTTTATTCCTCACTTCACTCACCATTATCTCAATTTCCATGCATTAACTTCTTCTTATCCTCACACATGCGCCACTCCTTTACTTAACTATCCCTCACACTCTCACACGTGTGATCCTTTAGCTCACCATGCACACACACTCTCACTAATTACTCACTCACACTTATTCCCTCATGCACATTAATTCCTAAATTACTCATTCACATGTCCTCATCTTCTCCTTTTGGGAAGTGTGCCTTAATCTCTATATAATGGAGAAGTTTATTCATTATTACAGTCGGATTTTGGCAGCAACTAGTACACTCTTCTCGCATTCCTCTCTCATTGTCTAGTCTAGTTACTCCATCTTTGAGCAAAGTGATCATTGTACCAGTTGGGGACTTGTCAATTGTGACGTAGCCAATCCTCTTGCAAGCCTATCAATAAATAAATTTTGTGTTTGTGTTCTAACCTTGTTTCTTGATGGTACTTTGTGAATTTTTGCAATTAAATTAGTTTCTTTCCTTGTTGTTCATTGTGGTTTATATTGATATTTTGAGCAATTTCTTTCTTTATTTATCGTATATATTTTGTATGCTAACCTTGTAGGATCCCTCCAAGCAAACAAATTATTTTTTCCAAGTGTTTTGGACAGTTTTAACACGCTGTCCAAAACATAACAGCGGTTGTTTTTGGTCATTAAACGCAAAAAATCAGACTTATGACAATGACAAATCATCTTAGGGACTCCCTCCTAAGGCTAGCAAGCACTAGTCCAAATGGAAAGGGGTGTAGCCCATGACAATTTGGGGCTTTTCTCCTTGAATCAACCAAGTTTTCATCGTTGTTATAATAGGTTTATCAACGTAATTGGAGGGTGAAACTTTGTGCTAACACTGAGTCAAACCCTCGAACCCACCGCGGCCGGTAGGATAAAAAGAATATTTTTTTTATTGAAGTTTGGTTTCTAAAACCGTATAAGAACCCTCCTAAACCCTAAATGAACACTATAAAGATAGCACTGCTCCTCTATTTTCCTCACACAATCACACTTCTCTCATTGAGCATTTGTGAGCATTTGGAGTTTTGGAGCAACATTGAAGAACAATGATTTAGAGTGAGCTTGGAGCTGGTTTGGCAGTGATCTTGGTTGTTTTGGGTATATAGTATACGGTATGTTAAATGATAAATGTGTTCCTAGGTTTTCCTCTCATTAAATTACAGATCTGAATTTTGAAATCGATCTTTAAAGTTTTGTCTTTCAGCTTTCAACTAGTTTGAACTTTGAATTTTGAAGTATGAACTTTTCATATCAAGAATTTAAGATTGGGTTTACTTCTTGCAATCTTGCATATTTGAATTTGCAGATTGAAATTTTACCATGGCTGCCACCCCAAGAGTAAAAGACCCTATATGGATCCATGCTGATCTTGTGTATGAGGAGATTTATTGCAAATATTGCAAGAAATGCATAAGGGGGGGTGGGGGAGGGGCCGAGATTCATAGGTTGAAAGAACACTTGGCTGGTAGAAGAGGCCAAGTTGCCCCATGCATGGCTCCATTAGAGGAGATTGGACAGATTAGTTTGGAATTGGAAAATCATCTTGCAAAATTTGAGAAGACAAGACTAGGAAAAAAGAGACTGTTGTAGCATGTTTTTCAGACTCTATAAAGCCTAGAATCTAAAGGCCATTTAGAGGCTAGAGTCTTGTTAGCACAAATTTCTACCCTCCAATCTGAGTTGATAAACCTGTTATGACAGCGGTAAAAGATAGCTAATTATAGGATAAATAGCCCCAGATGTCACGGGCTAAACCCCTCTCCGTTTGGACTAGTGCTTGCTAGCCTCTGGGGGAGTCCCTAGGCACAATGAAGCACCTTGTTGGCTGATCTGAGGTCTGATTTCTGCATTAAAACTAAAAAATCAGCGAGTTGTTTTATCTTGTACAGTGTGTGAAAGCGATCCAAAACAATGAGAAAATTGATCTTATATGCTTGGAGGGAACCTGTAGGGTTAGCACAATGTAGATAAACTAGAAAGAAGATGAAAAATATTCAAAATGATCGAAATTAACCATGATAAACAGTTCAAAAAATGATATATGAGATTACAAATTTACCATAATATTGCCAAGAAAAGAGGTTTGAATGAAAAACACACACTTCTTTATTGATAAAGCTTCCAAGAGAGATGATTGTGCCACACTTGACAAGCCTACAACCGATACAATGACTACTTTTCTCAAAGATGAGCTACTAGAGTAGAGAAAGAGAAAAGAGAATGAGAGAGACATTATGTTGCTACTGCAAGAACCAACAAAATAAGCCAAGGCAAGCCTCCAATATATAGCTAGTGAGGGCACACATCCGAAGGAAGAAAAAGAGCACATGAGAGGGGTAAAAATAGAGTCTAAATGAGACGACTGAGAGTGAGTATGAGTTTTGAATGCCCATGAGTGAGTGAATGGCGATTTAAATCAATGAGAAGAGGGTGAAGTGAGGCGCATGGCATGCATGGGAGGAGGTAATTTTAGAAACTCATGCGACCTCTCCTTCCATCATAAATTAATTATCATATGCTCCAATTTTAGGAATATGTGCCCTAGCTTAGGTGGATGCCACATCACTGCCACATGGCATTGCATGGACGATGATTGGACCTACTAAATATAGAGGCAGCTAAAAATAGAACAACTAAAAATAGAACCTTTAAAAATAGGGTTCTCTAAAAATAGATTCTTGGTTCTATTTTTAGAAACACTGTGCACATACATACTGCCAAAAATAGAAATTCGTCTGAATATTCTTGACTTTATACTCATTAATCTCGTCTTTCTGCAAGGGATCCGAATATGCCATCATAACTGTCATGCAAGCCCTGATGCTCATCTTGCTAAAAATAGCAATTTGGGTGAGATCATCTGGAAAAAAGGTCCAAAGGCCTCTGGATGCCTCAAGGATCAATACTGCGCTCTCGTAATTTGAATCTAGGCCCTGAATCACAACCTGCCAAATATAGCAAGTTCCTGCATGTCGCCCGAAAAAATGTCATCGACCCTAGGATTCTGCAAGGACTCATACTATATGCTCTGAACTATCTCAAACTGCCAGGAGAGCCACTCAAACCATGCCTCCTAAAAAGTAGCAACACATGTATACATCTCTCTCTCTCTCTCTCTCAATAATGCATTGAAACCAAGTAGACTGTGACTCTTGAACTAAGTATCCATGTACTGATCATGTACCTTCCTCGTGTGTGAACCAACCTCCTGGTCAACGTAAGTGCTAAAACCATGGGAAAATCTCAGTATGCCAACCACAGTGTTGCATGCTGGCTCTTAACCCTCAAGACTTTCAAGGGTGAAAATGTAGGGGTTAAAAATGGTGACTCAAGGGGACGGGATCCCCCTATGGGATGTTGAGAACCATAAGAATCTCGGTGTTCATATAATCAAATTGATGCTCTGTGAGAACTGAGGAATGTGTACCAAAAGTATCCCTATAACTGTGTGGAAGGATAGAAAGGCCCTGTAATCTGATGAAGAACAACTTGTAATTTGACCTGTAGTACCAAAGTCTATCCAATGGGCCATGGAGTGAAAATATATAATCCTCCCACTGAAAGATGAAAACCAAGGGGTCTCATCTGAATCTGCTACCTGCTACCACCAGATAATGTACACTCCTCCCCGTGGTAAATGCGTTGATGTTGACACAAGGGAGAAAGTCACTTCATCAGATGTCAATAATGTAAAAACATGTGAAGTGCGAAGCAACACCACCAATAATGTCAATGGGTTCTAAGATACGAGCACAACCTGACACTGTGAAAGATGTTCTGAAGTCGAACAGTGACAAGGATCATCCAATTAAGGCCCAATGATGCTCAACCTTGTCGGATGCGAAATAAGCGCCAATGAGGCTAACGACTAGTAAGGTGCTCTACTTCTAGGTCATCTGTAGATAATGTGTCAAAGTCGATACAAGATGACCTACTAATAAGAAGAGCAATGATGTTTCTCTTCCCTCAGCGTGAAGTGATAACTCAAGAAGATCGAGATGAAGGAACCAGGTACCATATCCCTACACTGTATGGGGGGACAACTGACTCAAAGCGGAAGACTGAATGATAAGAGATGAGGAGACAAGACATAAGATGACTCGAGACACTCCTATGTCTCCTCAAAACTACCCATCCTAAAGGCTAAATGCTTCGGGAACAATGACAAATGGAACCCCCATCCAGGCTCACTCTAATAATAAACACAAAGGCTTGACATGCATAAGATATACATTGAAATTTTGACCCAGGAATAACATTTATGGATAGCCATTTATTCAAAAAAAAGGAAAGACGCACAAGACTCGACCACATGCTGATATAACTAGGATAAAATCAACGACACTTGTGCAAAGACTGAAAAGTAAATACTGAAGTGGAAGACACTTGCAACGAAACGTAAATTGTTGTCTTAAAACTGTAAAAAATCAACAAGCATAAATGATGAATGCGAAAAGGAGAAGACCTACTCTAACATCGCCCAAAAACCAAAATTGTTTGGGACTAAGTCCTTCATTGGAAAAAGAACTTTAAGCGTTGCCCATTAACAGGCAACCCTATAAGTTCACCCTCCAAATCAACGAGCTGAAAAGTGTTAGTCCCTATTGATGAATCGATGATGTATGGGCCCAACCAAAGACTTTCGAACTTGTCGTGGACACCTGATTTCTCATTTTTCTTGTCCCATAACAACACCATGTCACCAACCTGAAACCGCTTACCCTTTGCCTTTCTGTCAAATACCTTTTTGACATGTGCCTGATTATCTGTAAATTGTTTATAGGCCATAAGTCTTTCTTCCTCCAGTTGCACCAACTCATCAATACGGTTATGCAATGCTTCCTTGTTGGCGGAGAACTGTCCCAATAGCTTATATGCAGGACATTTCATGTTCACGGGTAAAATTGCATCTAATTTGTAGACCAACTCAAAAGGGCTCTTACCAGTTGATCTCTTCCGTATGATTCGGTCTTCCCATAAAGAAAATTTGAGACAAATGTCCCAAGCTCTGTTATTATCCCCAAATGTCTTTCTGATTATCCTGATCAAATTCTTATTACTTGATTTGGCCAAACCAATTCCTTATGGGTAGTAATTGGACGCATGAGCCAAAGTAATACCATAATGAGAACAAAAGGCCAATAACTCAACTGATCGGAATACACTAGCATTATCAGTCGTAATATTCCGTGGGACACTGAATCTGGTGAGGATATTGTCCTCCAAAAACCTAATAATAGTAGCATTGGAATATGTTCCAAGTGGAATTGCCTCCACCCATTGGGTAAAATAATCGGTGGCTACTAATATCCATGTATGACCTGCATTGGAACTCTGTGAAAACTGCCCAATAAAATCGAGACCCCACTGCTGGAAAGGAGCCTCTACAATCACTGGATCTAAAGGCAAAGTGGGAAGCTTCTGCTTTCCTTCAAATATCTGGCATGTCTCACATGCTCAGACAAAATAGTGCGCATATCTAAAAAGTGTTGGCCAATAATAGCCTGCGTGCATAATCTTATGTGTTGTGGTTCGAGCTGAAAAATGTCCACCACACACCCCAGAATGCAGCTCTTTTAAGATCTCCTTGGACTCATCCAAGTCTACATAACGCAAGATGACTCCTGCAGGACTCCTCCATCCTAATTGTCCCTGCCACACACAGTACTTGGCAGCCCGAAGCTGTAAAGATCGCCTCTGTGTCTTGGTAAAGTTAGGGGGAAAAGACAAATTCTCCAAATATAAAATGATATCCTGATACCAATCTGAACCCCTAAATGGATCGGTTAAGAGATTTACCTGAGCACTTACTTGCCGATTCTCAATAGCCTCCAAATTATTCTTCGTCATCATCCTTGCTAAACCTTGGCCCCTTACCAATTTGGTAGGTCTCACTTCTAAGTCATACTCTTAAATCTTAGAGATCCACCTCCCCCTGGTTCCATTACAATCCTTTTGAACCAAAATTTCTTTGACCATGGGGTGGGGAACATAGGCAATGATATGTGAGTTCCAAAAGTAAGGCCTAAAGTGGGCCAACCCTTTCACGAGAGCATAGGCTTGCTTCTCCATTAGTTTGTAGTCCAATTTAGCTCCTTGCAAGGCCTTACTCATGAAGGCTATGGGCTGCTCTAATCCATCTTCATTTTTCTGTAATAACGCAACAACCATAGTTGAATCAAAAGCAAAGGAGAAAATTTGAAAATCTTTAGCATAATCGGGATTAATGAGAACAAGTGAGTGACACAAAGCCTGTTTAATATCATTGAAATCCTTCTTGGCTTCATCGCTCCACTTGAGGTTATGATCTTTCTTCAACATATTAGATATGGGCTTGGTTATCTCTGCAAACTTGGGCACAAAACGCCTCAAAAAGTTAATACTATCAAAAATTGACTGGGTTTCGTTTCGACTAGATGGGAGTGGAATCTCCATGATGCCTTTGATCCTTTCAGGGTCTATCCTCACTCCTTCCTTAAACACAATGTGCTCGAGCAACTTTCCCTCAAACACCCCAAGAATTGACTTCTTTGAGTTAAGAGAGATACCAAGAGACCTGCACCTGTCAAAAACCTTTCATAAATGAGAAACATGATCATCTCTAGTCTTGGAATAAACTGTCAAGTCATCTTGATATACTACTATGAATTTGAACAAATAATATGAAAAAGCATAATCCATAGCACGTTGGAAAGTTGCACCAACATTCATCAAACTGAAAGACATACAAATATATGAATAAGTTCCCTAAGGAGTAATGAAGGTAGTCTTATACATGTCCTGCTTGTCAACCAATACTTTATTGTACCTGAAGAAACCATCTAGCATAGACATCATACCTGATCCGGTCACTGCTTGAAGAATATGTTCCATGCTAGGCAAGGGGTAATTATCCTTTAGACACACACAATTTAAATTTCCGAAATCAATACAAATGTGAATCTCACCTGATTTTTTCCTTACCGGTACACAGTTGGCTACCCAGTTGGAATACCTGATTGGTTCAATGATACTTGCTTCCTACAACTTCTGTAGTTCCTTCTAAATTGTGGGCGCCACCTTTGGGTTCATGTATCTCAATATTTGTCTGAAAGCTTTGACGTGCTCTAATAGTGGTATTGCATGGTTAATGATCTTCGGATTGTATGCTTTGAGCTTGTCATAAGACCATGCAAATGCGTCCCTGTACTCTCTTACCAACGCAACAATTTTGATTTTCTTTTCTGGTGTGCATGCATTACCAATTTTGATGATCCTTGAGGTATCCCCACTGCCAATGTTCACCTTTTAAACCTAATCATCAAGGGAAGATTTATTAGTTCCTTGAAAAGTATCTGACCTATCAAATAACTGTTTTAATGGTACTAAACATGGATGATTTTAAGGATGGAAATTTATATTAAAATGTAGAAACCTGGGCTAATATTACTAGTCCTTAATATGCAAAATGTAAAATGTTTAGCGATAGTTTTGTAAAAATAGTCAAATTTCTAAGGATTTAATATAGTTTCTATAAAATTTTGGCGATTTTTAAGGTAAAATAATTTTATTCTATGGAATTTGGGTGAATTGTTTTTAGAAAAAATGGAAATTGGTGAATCGTTTTTTTGGAAAAAACATAGAAAATTAGCCCATTTGCGAAATTTAGCCTCTAAAATCATCTATGGTACTAAACCCTTTGGAATCTTGTTACTTTTTAGTTGAATTATTGGGATCTCCTCGCCCTCATGTATCTCATTTAAGAAATTCAAAATATATGTAAGGGTTGGTCACCCAAGATGTAAACAAGGTAGCAGTAGCTAAAGAATCAACCTTTTCATTCAGATTCTTATCAATATGAGAAATGTTAAATGCATCAAAACACTCAATCTCATCCCACATTGCATGTCTATACCTTTTCAGTTGTTGGTTCCGAGCTTCACACTTCATTGTTACCTGATTCACGATAAGCTCATAATCACCTTCCACCTTTAGTTGTTTGATACCCATCTTCCTAGCTTTCTGTAAACCAAATAACAAAGCCTCGTACTCTGTCATGTTAGTACAATCAAACTCTAAACGTGAAGAAAATGGAAATATCATACCTGAAGGAGCAATGATGACCACTCCAACACCTGATCCCTGTCATGAACTCGCGCCATCAAAAGTCTTGGATCACACCTGTGAATGCTCAAGTTCATTCTCTGGTACAAAAGGCCTAGGTGTTTTAGGAATCTCTGAAAGCATGTACATGCCCAAATCTGTCTCCCGTGCCTCTTGATCTTTTATGCCAGGGTAAAGGTAACAATTGTCTCTGGCATAGGGATCCTCAACATTGTGCAACATCTTTGGTTCTCTAAAAAGTCTTACCTTATCAACCTAGGAGATAGGAATGTCTGCATAAGATAAGTCCATCTGCATGGAACCCCCCACATCTGCAGACCATTGTCTTGAAAGAAGCATACCCCACTGTGTTGGCAATCTATGACTAGCACATCCATGACTAAATTCTTCTTTGCGACCACCTTCAAACATACCTGCAAATCCTTGATAACCCCACAATAGGGTACCTCCCTAGCATCTACTGCCCGCATGTTCCGACAAGGCTTGGTAATCTGTAACCCAAGCTCACGCATAACCTTAAGAGTGATGATATTGTTAGATGCACCAGAATCTAGCATGTAGTTTCATAGAATGCGACCATTAACCAACAATGAGCAATAAAAAGGGGTAGGATTGTTGTGTGCCTTACTTAGGCCAAGAAAAACATGCAGACACTCATCTGCAAGGTTAACCTCACTCTTAATTCCTAAAAATATGTCAACAAGCTCTTTGTGAGTAGGCATGCGCATTATCTCCTTTAAAGGAAAAGGAATCTCACCTTGGTGACATTTTGTATAAATAAGAGATCATAAGTTCTCATTTCGATATAATTGTCTCTTGTGCTCATGTTAATGGCTATCTTTGGTGAATGGTTGATGGAGGAGTGAGGCGATGGCCTTGGATGAATGGTTTCTAGCTTTATGGTGGATTATCTTAGCATCTTCTTGATTTGGTATGGTTTTTACTCTTATGTTATCATTTGTTTCAAGTCAAGGATTATATTGCTAGGAGCTAAGTGTGAAGTAAGAGCATTTAAACCCCCAGTCTAGTCTTCATCATTTATTGCTTGAAGTTTATTGTTGTTGCAAAGGTTTGTTTGAGGAAGTAAGAGGATTTACACCCCTCATTCTCAAAACCTAACTAGAGATACATGCCTTGGGAAGTAAGAGGATTTACACCCCCAAGGAAGTAGCATCTCTAGTTCATTTACTTGACTTCATTAACCCAATATTTAAAGGCACTAGTCATTTCTTTTTTGCATTGGAGATATAAAATCGTTGCCTTGGGAAGACTGATTTTTGCTAGTTTCAAGTTTATCTTTTTGGAGAAGTGTTCCTTGAGCCTTGAGCTCTTTTGCCTCACTGAGGCATCCCTATTCTCCCACTACTTTGATTGTTGTTGTAAACATTAACCTACAGCTGATAGGGTTGCATAACCCTAGCTGATAAATCTATTTTATCTTACAAACTAACCCTAAGAATTTTCTCTAACGTCACTCACCTAGTCTACTAACTAGGGCTCACGTTTTGGGCTAGTTCTTGGCACTTTTCTATGGTTGATTTTGTTGTTGCATGTAATTGAATGCTACAGCCATAAGGCTGATAATTTACTACAGAAAATCAATTTTATAACAACTTGCTTTATTCATTCTCAAAGTGTTATATTCAAGCCCTAATTGATTGTCAAATTCATTGATAGTATTGTTGGTTGATCTTATGCTTTTGCATGTTGATTTAGATGCTTTATTTGTTGATATAAACTATTATATGTTGCTGCAAATTAGGGACAGCAAGCTTAACTTGTTGATCCATAATAGCATATATCATTGCAAGGTGTCTTTCTTTGTGTCTCGGGCAGGTACAATCATTCGGAGAAGTACTACACCTTTGGGGCAACACTTGTTGGGTTTACAGGGAATCTTTTTCCACTTCTCATTCCACTTAGATTTGACTTCTAGGGGTTCCACTTTCATCATCCATCCATCTACATCTCATTCCCCCTAGGGTCACCGGGATCGCCTCCCTAGAGTGACCTAGTCACCCTTGAAGTGTGGGACCTACATCGAGGTGACATTGGGTGTAGGATTTTCTAGTTTTAGCACTTGTTTTTGTGGTTGGATCGGGCTTTTCCCAACCTACAACTTGTGTTATAACAGGAAGAACTTTGGACCTGTTGCGCATAAGAAGAGACAAAGATAAACTCAAAAGGAATATGATGCTCAAGCCTATGCAACAAAGTTCAAGAGACATGAAGGTAATAAAAGATTTGGTTCAAGAAAGAAATTTAGTCATAAGAGAGATATGTCAAAAGTACAATGTTTTGGTTGTCATGAATATGGCCACTACAAAAGGGATTGTCCTAAACTAACAAAGAAGAGAAAGGAAAGACACCATGCGTCAGCTGCCAATGATGAAGAACCTTCAGAGAAATCCAAGCATGAAGAAACAGATTTCTTCTACTACTCATCTCCTACATGATCCTTTGAAGACGACGTGTCGTTGCTCGATAGTGGAGCTTCAAGACATATCACTAGTGATCGTGAAAATCTCTCAAGCATGAAGGAAAAGGAAACCTCTCATAAAGTAGAACTTGGAGACAATAACTCTTATGGAGTCAAGGGTGTAAATGTGTTGAACCTGCACAGAATATATCTAGCTAGAAAATACCACACACATTTGCAGAGAGAAATTGAGAAAGAAGAAGAAAGAGAGAAAGAATGAAAGAATTCTCATTAACCGTATTCCACACTCAAAGAGTGAATAAT
>JZKD02S0541775.1:42322-65966 GCA_000966675.3 Picea glauca
TTCYYYARYGAGYTCRRTRTCCTAATGRCTATGYTYCCTTCCARYGTTTAGACTGAATGAAGGAGRWGTGGGCCCATAACYTRTTAGAATATGAAAGGATGTGCTCGTTTTACCATTGACAATATCACTATTGTCACCCAACCATAGGCCGAAGCCACCCTCCGAGCACCTTGACCTTGACAGTGAGAAGAATCCTAGTAGTAATCTAATAGCCAAGCAAGGCTAATGCACCAAGCAAGAAAGTAACCAAAGTTGATCAGATAGTCCAACCCAAAACTGGCGCAACACCTTCCCCAGAACTTGCGCAGAAGACTTCCAGACTGCAGTGCGCACACCTGACTTCTGCAATGCTGAGAATGTGTCAAATGAGAGACTGGCGCCCTGTATTTATAGTATTCCTGGCAGACTTGCCTGGGCCGACTTCTCCTTCTGGGTACTAATTAATTCATATTAATTATCTTTCTTCAACCGACATCTTGTCTAGGGTTACATTCATTTATTTGCTTCCTTCCAGAATATTCTAATCTTGGCAAAGGTCACAATAGAGGTTCATACCTCCTGAAGCTACCATAATATCAACATGTAGCCCATTGCAGGGCATTCAACATCTGTTGGAACAATTGTTCTTCTAGGACATATGTCTGAATTAGAAGAATGGTTCATGTATCACTCTGTTGAGTGAGTGACTTATGTGAGACACTTTGTTGAGTGCGTTGAGTCCAGCACATGACTTATTTAGCATCATACCCGATTACTCAGGTGGAGTATGGCCTCGAGAGATGATGCAAACGATGATATATTTTGATGCCAGGATTCTATCAGATGATACTGATAGTGATGATAATGCTGGTGACTTGATCTGCATGATCATGAGATAGCATGTGTGGCTATGATGATGCTACTTGTAGAATGGTCTGCTTGAGACCATTACAGTTAATAAATCCCTAGCTAGGACGGAGTGTTGATATTATAGTAGTTGCGGGAGGTATCAACCTCCATGTGTAACCTCTGACTAGAATAGAATATTTCGGAAGCCAAGAAAAACCCTAAACAGATGTGTAAGAACCCTAGAAGACAAGTCGGCTCAGTAAAAGAATTAATATTAAACTATTAGCCTCTAGAAAGAGAAGTTGGCCTAGACAATTGACAAGGAGCATTATAAATAGAGGGTGCTTGAGCTCATTTGGAGACACACACTCTCACACTCAAGATAAGTAGTGCGCAAGTCTAGAAGAGTGCAATTGCAACAACTGCAATTAGGTATTGGTCTTGGTCTGTGGTTTGGGACTGTCTGCTTGGTGCGCTATCTTTGGAGAAAGGTGCGCTCTTGGTTATCTGTTGGGTCTAGTGTTGCTTTCGGAATCATTCTATATGTCAAAGGTTACAGTGCTCGGGGGTGGCTGTGTGTCTATGGTTGGGTGACAATATTGTGATATTGTCTATGGTTAAACAAGCACATCGAACATTTTAACAGAGTCAACACTGCATGGAGGGCACATGACCTAGGATGATTTTGGAACAGTTTATTTTCAATTCATCTTCAATTTAGTGAACACCACATGGAGAGGTAAGGGCACATGAGCTTAGCCAAATATAGAACAAGGTATCTCCTTCTTAGTGAGAGTTAGAGGTTTATTCATGGGAAATAGGTGGTTGATTTTAGCAATTTATTTATTTATTACAGACACTTAACTTTGGAAGTGTTATTGCATGACTAAGTCACCTTCTTTAGAGAGCTCAAGGATCTATAAAGGAAGGGTGAATGACCCTTTTTTGGAAGAAACTTTTGGAGTGAGCAACGAGTAGCCTTTCTTTTCCATCTTCTCTTCTTCTCTTCTTGCTTCTTGTACTTTGCGCAGATACATATTATTGTGATCAATCCTGTACTTCGTCTTTGTTATCGCACAAGTTGTAGGTTGGGCAAAGCCTACCCCAACTACCAAATGGCGACAACTTAGAGAACACCTACCCACTTTCACCGTAGGCAAGTATTCTCGTCACTTTAGAGATGAGAGAATCACCTCAAGGGGGTAATCCTGGTGACCTTGGGGGAAATGAGATGGAAAGTGAAGAAATGAAGGAAGGTCCCCCTAAAAGTCAAGATAGAGAATGTGGAAGGGCTTGAGAAAGAGTCTAAGTGGTAGCCAAAAGTTGCCAAGAGATAAGAGCACCTACAAGGAGTGATTGTACCTGCCTAAGACACAAGAACAAGCCAGATATATATGTATAATGTTAGGTGGACAAGAAAATTAAGCTTGTTGTCCCTAATTGCAACAGTAAGAAAAGATATATATCAGCAAAAAAATAAGTGTTAGAGTTGCTAAACAATTGCTAAAATTCCAACAAATGATGTAAGAGATAAGCTAGATAAACACTAGTAATACTTAAGGATGAAAGCACAAGACTTTAGCAATGAAACAATGTTGTAGATAAAAGTGCTTGCAGAGATATTTTGCAGCCTTTCGCTGTAGCAAACAAGTTATTACAGTAGTAAATCCAACCATCAAAATTTACAAAGAGTCCACCCAAAAGTTGTGCTAGACCTAGTAGTAGATTATCTTGGCAAACTTTAAGCAAATTCTGACGGTTGAAAAACAAGTTATAAGTAAATAAAGAGAGCTTTTGTTGCAGCCCTAATGCCTGCAGCTTTTAATGAGCTGTAACTCTAAGAAGACTTTGCCAATCAAGACACCCTAGTGGCCTTGACAAGCCCTTAGCATGCAGAAAGTTATCCAATTGAAACAAGATTAGTATCTCATCAAATCACGTTTACCGAGGCAAAGAATTTATTTCTCCAATGCAAAAAGAATCAGATTAGTGCCTTTATAATTGGGTGAATGGGGTCTTTAAGACACAAGTTGGATCAACAAGATCCATAGGGTGTAAATCCTCTTACTCCCTAGGGTATGCCAACCAACTTAGGGTAAATCTAGGAGGGTGTACACACTTGTACTTCTCCTAGCAACGCTTGTTCAAAAATGACTTATAACTTTTACAAGAAGATGAAGCATAAATGGGAGGTGTATCCAACATACTCCTCCTAGGGTTTCCACCATAAATAACCAAGAATGAGCAAGAAAAAACTAACATTTGCAGATTTTTCCTTACCAATTACAAGAAAAGAGATATCAAACCCTAGTTCATCATGCAAATTATCATCCAAGAGCCAAAGAGTAAGCCTTCAAGAGGTGTGCATCACTTCACTTCATCCATTCACCAAGAACTAAGACCATAAACCATCTGCAAGAAAAAGAGATACCAAAAATTTCAGCCATAGAGTCTTCTCATAATGGGAGAGTTATGTTATGAAATGAGATTCACATGATCTCTATTTATACAAAATGTTTAAAACATAGTTTGTCCACTTAATTAGGGTAAAACATAAGTTAAGGGGTCAACAACCCTTATCTTACCCTTTACACAAATAATAATATTTAATTTGCACTTTTGCACATTAGAAACCCTAAAACAAGATGGCGTCCCTTTAGGGAGACGTTTTGACACTTTTCCAAGTCGTTGGAGAAGAAGGTGGAGGTCGTTGGGGCTCCTAAAGCCTCCTCTTCATGTGTTGTAATGTCCCCATTTTTGGACATTATTCCATTACAAAGTGTTATGCCTACCAGAGTAGTCAGATAGGGATGACAGAGAGTTTGGGAGATATTGAGGGTTTTATTGGGCCCGACTTGCATCGTTCATCATCAAGATCCATTACACACAGCTTGGCTTTGGTTCTGTTGCATTCTGACAATTTCCATAATTTTGAGCTATTATGGGTCATATCTTAATTAAATTCACTAAGAAGGTCATAATGGGCATATTACTTGGAGAAACCTCTTAGTGTAATAGCTTATCGGAATTGGGAGGAAGAGCATTACAGTATAAGATGATGAGAAGTGACTTTCAGTGGTCGAAGAAGCCATAAGGATGGATAAATCACTTTTTAGAGGTAAAATGGTTAATTAATTAATTAATTAAGTGATTTAATCAAGGAATAATAAAATAAAGTAAAAGTCACTTGGAGGGAAAAGGTCAACAACGAATTAGGGTTTCGAGAAGCTATAAAGGAAAGGTAAAACAACCTAATTCATCATTATGTAGATTTTGACTTGTCATTGAGGAGAGAAGCGCATCTCAGGAGAGATAGTTCAGTAGATTCCAGGAGGAAGACACCAGTTCTCTGATTTCGGTGTTGAGAGACACCCTAGTCACCGGGAAGAACATCAAGGCCTTCCATCATTCTTCAGTAGCAGTTAAACAAGTTCCAACAGCAAGGGCACACTTATTCAGAGTGAGGGCGCAACTTCTAAGGAGGTTCAGTGGATCGACTTATCCCATCCATGGAGAGTTCAGATATTCCCCTCCGACCCAGTTGAGAGGAAGGCAAGGTGCATCTTTTTCATGGTTTCTCGTCAGATTCCAACGTTAGAATCATCTGGGCTGCATTTTCTAGACTTGGGAGTGCGGCACTTTGGGCTGACACATTCGAGGTTCCCGAGCGATCATCAGATCAGATTCAGGGAAACCCTTTCGACCCATTTCACAGTAGGCCAATGTGATCATTTTGAGACACATCTCAGCCGATTCTGACGATGGAACCACTAGGGCGCATTTTTCCTGTGAGAGAGGGGTGCATTCCCCCAGGGGGATCCATCCGAGGTCTAGACACACCAGCAGAGGGGTCGGTAAGTCACCAACACTGAGAGATAGAGTAGGGCGCACCATTTGGGACAATTTCTAGGCCATTCCGAGAGGTTTAGCCACCAAGGCAAACTTTCCAGACTTTCAGCAGTTACCGTGTGAGTTGCCATAGTTCCAACTCAACCATTGATCCCGCAATGCTCATCTATTATCGGGTATTATCATTTAGTTTGCTTATTGTATTCTGGCTAAGATCCTTTTGTCATTTGATCTAGCCGAGTGATTCATTTTTATTCATCTGCATGCGGCATTGTACTCACAAAGATATCATAATATAAGATTTGTAGTCTTTTGTCTCATTTATCATCTATATAGTCATTTATATGTTGTAACAATGAATTATCTACAGTAGATACATCAGATTATCAATGTTTCCCAGACTAGTCAAGTTAGGAACATTACATGTGCCAAGGTCAATCCATGCCTCCTTCGGTCAAATCATGCCAAGTGTCAATGAACAACAACTCCATCACCACCAACCCTAGCCCTAGGTGACGTCAAACCCCAAAGAGTGGCGTTTTTTCCCCTCCTAGGAAATTCGTTTGGCATGTGAGGGCTAGGCTAGGTCCTCCAAGGTGCTTTCTAGGCCTCCAAAGATAAGTCATCGTGATCCGGCATGTGGGCCCTTGGTATCCAACCTGTGGGCTTCAAGCCCCATGGAAGCCCAAGCTAGGCTTGTTCCTCCAAAATTGTCCACCAAACAAGGTCCTGCAAAACAAATGGGTACGCCCTCCAAAGATCTCAAGTCAAAATATCATAGCAAGTGAAAACCACATCTAATAAACAAGGCACCTAAACATGTGCATCAAAACTACCTCATCAAATTAAACAAATGCTCAAAGACCTTATACAATTGACCAAGTTTAGGTATGGGAGGGGTGTCATAAAAGTCCTATTGGGTAGACAAAAACCCTCAAGTAGGGGATGCTCCCAAGGGTGCCCCTTCAAGGTCATGTAGTGGATGATGAGGTGGATAGGGGTTTAGACTTCATAGGTCAATTGGTTTCATGACATACAAGGGCTCGTATTATCTCATCTATGGGTGCCTTTGTAGAGGGTGTGTTGCACCTTCGTTTTCAATGCATCCTTTTTCCAAGCACGTTCATTTCCATTAATTAATTAATAGTCCAAAACCTTGGGTACTCCCTAGAATGAAATCGATTAGCTTGGGGGGGCAGCACCACAAGGCCCACTTGAAGCTAGAGGTACACAGAGTGCCATATGCAAGGAAAGAAAGGGACATTGCATGAGTGTACACACCTCAACAAGTGGGGACATGTATATAATGTTATTTTTCTTTTGCAAGACTTTGACTTTTTAGGAGAAGCTTTTCATTGCTCTCAAGACCTCTTTGGGCGAGCATCTGGAAGGTTTATATTTTAGGCTTTTATCTTTTGCCAGTGACCATCCCTCTAGGCCTTCAGCCCCTTCTTCCTATGAAATGAGGTACATGCCCTTCTTGGGTCACTAAAGCCAAAGGGCCTAGAAGAGAGCAATGTGATGGGAACGTGATGAGCGGAAAGTGATAAGTATGGTCGTAAATGGTACGATGAACCCTCAAGGGACCCCCAGTTGCATCCCTTCCCCAAAAGTTGACAACTTACTAAGAAATTGATGACACTCACCAAGGTGAAACAAGGTCAAAAGCATAATGTCCAAGCAGGCGTTCTATAATCAAAAGCAACTCCAATACAACATGCTTAAATGCCTCAAATATTAGGGTGATTATGTGCCACAATACCCTACTTGTACCAAATGGAGCAAAACCCATGTGCCTTCCAAAATCTAGCTGGTGTGGTGGATGCATTGACAATGGATCAAATTGTGGTGATAGAGCGGGCTTCCATATGTGCAAGAGGGCATTGCTAGTCATGTGGTCTCTCGGCACTCCATGTCTGCAACCTGAGGACCTCGAGACATCATCTCCTTAGTTATCCCACAAAATGGGGATAACAGTGTCTATGGTGCAACCTATTGATTTTTCATAAGCAAGGTTAAGCATGAAGTTCATTCCATTTTAGCATTTCACTTAACCATAAACAATAATGTTGCAGCAACCAAGATCACAAGAAGAAACACCATGCACAAGAATACAAAAAGTATCATGGGAAGCCCTTCTCAACAAGGGAAGAAAACCCAGCCAAATCCTTTGCTATATTCTTCAAGAGAAAGACCTTCACCACCAAGAAAGACCTAGCACACAAGATGGTGCTCAAGCCCTAGAAGACTAGCGCCCCAGAGAGGTGCGTACCTTTTCCCAAGTAGATGTATTTGCTGAAATTTCCAAACTCACAAGAAAGATGTGTTTCCACAATGGGGAATCATCCCTTACTTATATTAGACTTGTCCAATCAACAAAGGCATCTATTGTCTCAATAGGGCCGACCTCTCTAAGTCGCTTTATAATTATAATAATTATTATTATTATTAACCATATTAATTATCTTTTACACTTGTTATTAAACACATTAAGGTGGGGCCAACTTGTACCCTTTACATAACAATTAGGGTTATAGGTAGGTCTGACTCTTGAACAACATATAGCGAAGGATCTAATACACCCACTAGTGCTCATCCACTAGGGGCACATCCATAGGGATGTCATAGCTCTGGCTCACTGCATTACACAGAAGACCTAGATCTAGACACGTTCACATGTGCTCATCCACAAGCACGTCCACTCTACAGATCTTCTTTCCCACTGCCTCACACAAGAGAATCATCTAGAGTTTTCTCGTCAACTCTGCTGCTCAGAGGAGGCTAACACATCATCTTCATTTATGTTCACATAACGATGCACCCAACACTTTGGGATTTCACACTTTCACCTTGTGCTCAACCACATGCCCATCCAACTCATCAGATCGCCTTTCCCCATGGATAATCATCTGAAGTTCTTCTCACTCTCTAAATGGAGGAGGTCATCTCTACGTTCCTAGCTCTGTCTCGGGTAGGAACCACATACCCTTCTTAGGGGCTTTCTCTCATGTTTGTAAGCTGAGAGAAAGGCTTCACATAGCTGCAATGATCCACATTTCACAGGTTTGTAAGCTGGAGAATGTCTCACATAGCTGCAATGATCCACACTTCACAGGTTTGTAAGCTGGAGAATGTCTCACATAGTTGCATTCATCAACACAACCAATCTCTTGACTACTACAAAGATAAAGTTTGACTATGCTATTTATCTCAGCTCTTTGAACTTGTTGGTGCAATAATATCTTTTTGTGCAACGGTGCAGGTGGTTTTCTTGCCTTTGATTTGGTTGTATTTATCATTTAGAGTGCATATTCTTCTCTATTTTCTTTTCATATCTCGCTATTGCAAACTAAAATTCTCTCATATTCATTAACTATCAATTTACTTAGATTTTTGGTTACTCATTTGCATACCAAGGACCATTTTTATGTGATGATTTGTCAAACTAACACAGATTTCTAAGTGATTTTCAACGCATGAACACTAGGGATGCCCCCTATGATTGGAAAAGCACCAATCCGAACAGAGAAGCACTCAAATAGTGACCTAGTGCTGATTATTTATCAATTATTACTCAATTTTCCTTGTTGTAGGTCTTGGAGTTAAAGTTGTCTTGTAGTGTATTTTTTAGTGATAACAGGTCCTTTGGAGGACATTGACGGGCTACTTGCACATTTAATGGAGGTCGTCTCACCATGTTTGAGAGGCCGTTGTACACTATTTGGAGAACATTGGGCTTTATGAGGACATGGCACCCTTGTTGAGATGTCCTGGCACCTTTTCATGATGACATGGCACCTTGATGATGGGATGTTGCACCTTTTGATGAGACGTCACACTTGTTGGGGGAGGATGTGTCACTTTGGGATCAAATGTTGCTCCTCTTGCAGGCAACGTTTCACTTTTGGAGCCCCTACACTTGATTTGTGAGTGAGTCGTCCATTCTATGAGGCCACACGTGTGAGATTGAGCATGCATTTATGAGGGATGTCACATTTAGTTCATTTTGGAGGCATCATTGGGGTTCTTAGTGAGCTATCCACTCTTGTATCATGGATATTTTATTTCTTGTTGCCTTATCTCTAGGGTTTGTAAGAGATAAAAGCATTATTTTATGTTCTAAGGGGTTTTGATGGATGAAAAGGGTGCTTGATCTCTCATATAAATAAGAGAAGTGATTCTCACTTGTAAATCATTGCTAGAACTTGTGGAGAACATTACTTGTCTACTAAGACTTTTGTATTTTTGCTATGGATGGATAACTAGATCACCTTCTTCGGGATGATGTTTTGTGGATGACTTTGCAACTTCTATGGATTTTGACGTCTAGGGTTTATGGATCAAAACAATTTCTTAAGTGATCTCTCTAAATCTTGTTGGATTTTGTTTATGAATGAATATTAAGTGTACTTGTACTTCTCTAGTGGTAGTGGTGCATTCTCTTACATATTGTTCTTGGACAAAATCCCTTCATTTTAACCTTTGGAAGATAACTAATGGAGTATCTTCCCTTGAATTGTCTTGAAGTTTGTAAGGTACTAGGTGGATTTTCTAGGGTTTGTAGTGGACAACTCTAGATATCACCCTAGATCTACTTACATCCTCTCAAAGGAGGTCTTAGTTGACCCCATATGCCCAAAAAATTAGTAAGCATTGTTACATCCTCTCACCTAGCGGTAACTAGAGGAGATCATTCTTCATGATCCACAGTGGTCCCAGAGATGATAACCATCATTCTCCACAGACAATTGCCCATTAGATTCCTCTTCCTCATCATTGCTCAGCTCATTCACTTGATCAACATATTCATCTGATGATAGTGGTCCAACACACATGTGGTATATTAGCCATTGTTTCATACGAAGTGTTCCATTTAATGTATTGGGCATTTAGGTAAGGATCATGGGTTGAAATCAAATAATGAATCATGATGCTTGGAAGTTATGTTTTTTGCTTTGTTTCACCTTGGTGGCCATCATATGTGTTCTAGTCAACTGTCGTCACTCTTGGGGAAAAGAGGTACTACTGGGAGACATTGATAGGGGCAACGTACCCATACATTTCCATACCTTCCATCTATTTTCCTTTCATTGTCCTATCTTTTGGGAATGGTTGTTACATGTATCCCAAAAAGGTTTGTACTTCATTCTCCTATGAGAAGAAGGGGCTTGAATGCCTGAGGTTGATGTCGTTGTAAAAAAGAATAGAAAGGAATGTTATAAATTCAAAATGAAAAAGAAAATAAAGGGATATGAATGATAAATCAAAAGCCAAGTAAGCTTGAGCTCTACCTCCTCATTATGAGGCCATCACCCCAAGTCCTAATGCATTGAATGCATATCTAAAGAAAGGACTTAATTGAATTATCTCGATGCAATAAATGCTTAAACTTGAAAAGGGGCTTGCAAAGTAAATAAATGAATATAAAAAGGCAAGATAAGGGGTGGAAAAAAACAATGTTGAGGAAAGGGTAACTCAATGTATTAAGTGCTTCCTCTACAAAGGTGTTCATGCAGATGAACATCACACATGGCCTTGCATCTCAATGACACCATGACCATGAAGTAAACCCCAAGTCATACCACTCACTCAAACTTACACTTTGATGGGTTTCTCGGGAAATACTCCTCTACTTGGGTACCAGCACACCTAATAGGGTTCTATGATGGTCCTCCCATACTTAAACTTGGCAAATTGCATAAATTCATAAGCTAGTGTGAAGTTTGAAGAAGATACATAATGTGAACTGCTTACATGGCTTTTACATTAAAATGTGACTCACTTTTTATGTTATGATGACTCTTGTGTCCATGATGGTTGGTCTCACTTGATTCTTTGAGCCCTTGCTTGATGATGATGCACACTTAGACATGGTCCTTTGGAGGACGTTGGTGATGCTCCTCTTGCACTTCATGAAGAACGTTGCACATTGTATGGAGGTCGTTGGAGCCTTGATGACGAGCATTGGACCCTATGATGACTTGGCACGTGTTTTGATACCCTCCGCAACACACTGGACCATGGAGGTTGCAATTGGGAGCTAAGATGTTGTATGTATGAGTTGGACATGTCACCTAGAGAGAGAAGGGAACCTCTTCATCATGTTGCACCCCCTTGAGGACGTTGAGGTTTGGCTTGATGATGTGATCTTTGATGATGATAGTACACCTCTTTGGAGAGTTCATGGAGCCCTTTCCATTGATGACATCATGATTTTGAGCTAGGACGTCACACATGTGAGGGGATGTTGCACTTGAGGATGAGGTGACACTTGCTTGAGCTGACCTAGCACTCTTGATGATGATTTGGCACCTTCTTTATGAGGAGATGAGACCTTCTTGATGAGGAGACATGACTTTTAACGATACATTGCACCTTTTGGGGAGAGACATGACTTTTGGAGCACTTACACCCCATTTGGAGATGAATCACCCTTATTGAGCCTTCTACACTCAAACG
Source organism: Picea glauca (assembly GCA_000966675.3). Taxonomy (NCBI): domain Eukaryota; kingdom Viridiplantae; phylum Streptophyta; class Pinopsida; order Pinales; family Pinaceae; genus Picea; species Picea glauca. The sequence continues at coordinate 53,459 of JZKD02S0541775.1, forward strand.
TGTGATATTTTTTAGAGACGTTTTCATGTTTTAGCATTGTATTTTTGTCTTAGCGACATTTTTGGGGGTCGGCCTAGACCTATCCACCTTGTATCCTGGATATGTTGTATTTTTAGGGGCTTTTAGTGGATATTATCTCATTGAGGGAAAGAGCTTGGTTTCCTCATATAAATAGAGGAAGTGCTCCCTCATTTTAAATCATTACTACTTGTGGAGGATTACTACTACTTGTCTTTCCTCTATTTCTCTTTTGCCTATGGATGAATAACTCATGCTACTTCTTGAAGAGATGATCTATGGATGCGTTTTCAAGTTTGTTGGATGATTTCATGGTTAGGGTTTCATAGATGAGTGTTATCACAGGATTTGAACTTGTGCAAAGCCCCACCACAAGTCCTTAAATCTTGCGTAACTGTGGAAAATCCTACCACTGTCACCTTAGTAAGAAATTCCCTTGTTTTAGTGATGGAGGAGGTCCACCACAAGATATGTTTCCCGGTGACCTCAACGGATCAAAGTAGCAAGTAAAGTAGCCAAGCCTACCGCCCCCTCTCTTGATCACCTAAATATTGGTCTAGGTCAAGATAGTAAAAGAGATATGAAGTTGTTTGAGTACCTTCCCCGAACAAGAACACTTTATAGCATGTATATGATTATTTCCAAGTTCAAACATGCAAGAAATACCTCTTAAGACACTAGACAACAATGATTGTTGAAGGCTTTTATAAATTTGCAGCGATGAACAGTATTACAACAGCAATAAAAGACTTATAACAGCAGCAATAAATAATGATCAGAAATGCAACAATTGACAAGGAAAACTTAGCATATATCCAATAGATTAATATCCAATTGTTTAATGCAATTTCTGAGTATGTTGGACTACATTTAGATCAATGTACAAAGCAAATTAGAGTGTTATCAAGTGGTTGTAGAAAATTTTTGCAACAGCAGCAAGTTTACTAGCAAGTTAGTGAGTATTAGTGTTAGCAAAGTTAGTAGAGAGATTGAGAGAATTGAAAGAGGGTGTTTGTTGATTAATTTCACCACAAAAGAGCTGTAAAATCAATGCCTTTGAGGGCTATGGAGTCTTTATAACAACAAATACAACAATGCTTGAAGATTGAACTAGTAGAGACTAAGAGGTAGGGCTTAAACTCTAAGGTGCTAGCACATTAAGGCCTTAAGGTTTAAACCTTAAAGAGAAGGATTGCTAGAGTGAAAGCACCTTTGGACTCTAGCAACCTTCTCTCCCTTCTTAATACTTCAACTATGACAAAATCAAGTGTCTAGGATTAAAATCCTAAAGTGATAGCACTTTAGGGCTTTAGGATGTTAACCCTAGCAAGGAAACTTCACCAATTTTGAACAAGAATAACCTTGTGAGAGGAGGAAGCACTTATGCTCCTCTCTTAGGGTTTTACCAAGCAAGATGTCTAGCATAAAGTAGCAAGTTTCACCATGAACATAACAACACAGATAAATTGCAGAAAAATAACTTACTTTAGCCAAGAAACCAAGAGAGAAAACCTTAATTGCATAAATTCTTCCCCAAAAATCAGCAAAGCGTCCACAACTTAATCCTCCAAGCAAGGCACATAAGTAGAAGAGATAGATAGCCCAAGTGAGGGCGAAAATTTCAGACTTGTCTCTCACAAATGGTGAGTGATGATGATCCAAAAATGAAAAGAGGTTTGCCTTTCTATATCAGGCATCCTCAATATAATTTGTCCATATAAATTTGTTAACAAGAAGTTAGAAGAGGGTTGACCCCTTCATTTTCCTCTACAATATGCCAAAATGAAAAGTACATAAAGTAAAACCCTAAAAAAGGGTGACGTCATGCCTTAGAAGGGTGACGTAGGGTTGAAAATGTGACGTCAAGCCTCAAGGAGTGGAACGTTGGGCCTCCAAAGGCCATGTGTCATGCTCTGATGTGAAAAGGTGCCATGTCATGTGTCTCCTCAAGTCAAACCACCTCCGGAACCACACCATCCATCAAACCCTAGCCTCCAAGGTGACGTCAAGGGCTAGAGGGTGATGTCACAGGCCTCCAAAGGCCACGTCAAAGTGCAAGAGGGGTGCAATCTTGTCCTCCAATGATGTCAAGGTGCCTCCAAAGGCAATGTCCTCCATCATATGTTCACAATAGCTCTAGGATGCTCTGCCTAGCTTGTGGGTTTTCAACCCATGTATGTGGCATAATGACCAACTTGCTCAAAACCAAGCCCATATGTCCATCATCCAAGGTTCCAAGGGTGTGAGAGCCATTATCTAAGGGTGTTGAGTCACTGGATGATTCACTGCTCTCCATCACAGGTGCCAAAGTCCTACAATAAGGCACAACATCCTGGGCACAACCCAAGATGTCCCTCAAAGAACCATGTCAGGGCCATTCAAAACAAAGCAGAATATAAGACAAAGTAAATCAATGTTCATAAGACATGTTAGTCCTTAAATCATGCAATGTAAGTTGATGTCTAAGATACAATCCATGTAAACAATTCACCCTAGTATCCCCTTCAAGTATCACCCAGCCCAAGACCTTGTGAGGGTTGCCAAGTTTAAGTATGGGAGGGCCTTCATCCAACCCTATTAGGTGTGCCACCTAGATAAGAAATAAATAACCCAGGTAGAAGAATAGGTCCCGAGAGTGACAAGGGAAAGTAAAAACCCATCAAGAGTAAGTGTGAAGATGTTATGGTTCAAGGCTTCCTTCATGGTTTATGGTGTCCATCTCTATGAGCGTTTTTGTTGAGGGTGTGCTTGCTCTTGAGTTACCCAATATTTGCGTGCCACCTTTTTCCAAACCCCTTCATTAGCCATCTTTCCAATCCATACTTTCATTTATAATTTGCTTTGAGGGTCCCCCTTTGTGGATTTCCAAGCTTTAGCATTACTTTTTTGGGACCAGGGCGAGCACTGAATGAGTAGAGCTCAAGTTGGACCGACTTTTCGTGGTCCTTATTTGCTATGTTCACTTTCTTTTTAGCATCAGTTTCTTATTCTTTTATAGCAGCTGCAATCTACCTCCAGACCGTCAGCCCCTTTCTCATGAGAGCATGGGCCATAGCCGAAGTTTAGAATATATGAAAGACTTTATGATGGAGAATGTTAAGTATGGTCAAGAGTAGAACATTATAGTTGGGAGGGCCCCCCAACATTACCCCCTTTCCCTGGGTGGTGACAACACGGGACTAGGGCACAGAAGCAAACCACCAAGGTGAAACAAGGCAACCAAGACAATTTCTCAAGCAAGTGATCCACTATCCAACTTCAACCAATGATCCTTGTCCACATGCCCAATAAATTAAACACAACACCTTGCATGAAAAAAGGACTAACTATACCTCATGGTGACGCTGTCTTACCAGGCCCCATACTCTGGGTTGCTTGAATGTGATGAGCCTTGGTTGATCTGTGCTGGGAGGCAAATCAGGGGGGTTGTTGGGCTGCCATCTGTGAATATGTTGATCATCATCATCATGGTGTAGATCATGTTCTCCATTGCGGACCTCAAGACATGATCTCCTTCAGTTACCCCTAGGCATGGGGGGGTAACAATGAGCATTGATTTACCTAGTAAGTGTTCTTTCTAAGTCATTGTGGATTCATTTACAAATGTATTAAGTGTGAATGTTCTTATCAAAGTGGTGATAGTGCATTTTTCCTTGTACTTTTCTTGAATAGATCTTATCTTGTAAACCTTAGGAAGGTTTTGTTGAATTTTCACTATGTTAGGCTCAAGCATGAGGTTTATTTCATTTTAGCATGTACTTGAACCATAAACAAATGCAGCTACACCATACACAAGTGATGCAATAACCACGATCACAAGAAGAATTATCATGCACAAGAACACAAGAAATATCCTAGGAAACCCTTCTACTCAAGGGAGAAAAACCCAGCAATCATTTGTTATATTCTCAAGAGAAGATCCCCCGACCATAAAACCCTGATGCACACAAGAGGGTTCTCTACAACCTTGAAACTAGTGCCTAAGAGAGGTGCACACTTCAGCCCTAGAATGCACTTGCTGAAATTCTGAAATGTCATGTGTGAGTGTGTTTCCTCAATGGGGAAATCACCTTTATTTATACAAGACCAGACAGAGCAATAGGCGTGTCTGTTGGCACAACAAGGCCGACTTCAATGACTCAGAAATATAATTAATTATTACAATAAACCTTAATTATCTTTCACATATGGTGGGGCCGACTTGTACCCTTTACATCACAATTAGGGTTACAAGTAAATCTTACACTTAGACAATATAGTAAGGGATCCACACATCCACTAGTGCTCAACCACTAGGGACACGTCCACCTGTGCTTAGCCACGGGGACGTCATACTCAACAGATCTCTATCTCAACTGAGTCCACAAGAGAATCACCTGGAGTACCACATCGACTCAACTCTCACACAGAGGAGAACGATACACCCATCACATGGGCACACCCAACCACTGGGGAATGACTCAACTCTCACACAGAGGAGAACGATGCACCCCATCACATGGGCATGCCCAACACTAGACTCTCTCATAGATCGACTCAACTCAGTCACAGAGGAGAACGTATCCTGGAGGATGTCTCACAACGTCGCAATCATCACAGGTTTGTAATGGACTACCTTCCTTTGATAATGTTTTAAAAGCTTGTTAAAGGACATAGAATAATTTTCTAGGGTTTGTCGTGGACTACCCTAGTTTTTCTATAGGATAACCTTCTAAGGTTTGTAGTGGACTACGTTAGGGTTTTTATCCAAGGTCCATATTTCACCTTTGTCTTCAAGAAAGTTCATAGTTTGACTCCATAAGCCCAAGAGGAATAAATGGCAATAGTATTAACCAAGGTTATTAGAACCAAACCAATGATGGAACCAGTTGACCCCAAAAATGTGAATCGGACCAAAACTGGACAAAAAAACCGATCTACCAAAAAATACATAAAATATTCAAATTTTGAAAAAAAAAAAACATATATATTCATGTGCATCCATATGAATCCAAACCATTTATACAAAAACATGCAAAGTTTCTCATTTATATAGGAAGAAGAGTGCACATAACCAAAATAGCACCGAGTGCAATCCATCTCTGAACCAAAATACATCAACAAAGAGGCTCTAAATGGCTTCTAGAGTCCGAAAAAAATCATGCTACAACAAATAACTACATGTCATCAAAATCATTACCTATATTAGGAATTTAAGATCCTCATCAGAAATGTCACCTCTAAGCACTGAAATAAGATAGAAAGAGCTTAACATGCCTAATAAGTGATTTTACTTGAGTGAAGGGTACATTTTTACTAGGGTCATGATAGAAGAGTTCAACAATCAATGCCACCAACATCGAGGTACATAGAGCAGTTGGTGCTCTTGATTAAATGCCAATTCCATACCATCATACATGATAGAATCCAGTGGAAACATTGCAATCCTACCAATCTTGAAATCCTGAAAACCGTTAAGTTTGTTGAATTTTGAATGTGACCTAAAATTCTACTTTCTCCATATGAAGTCCAATGACATTGGAACCACTCTCAAACATCCTAAAACAATTAATGGTAATGTTAAAAATTTAAGTAAAAGGATGCTCTTTCATTGTCATCCTTTTACTTTTTAGAATTTAACATTACCATTAATTATTAGGTTTAAGTAGGCCCTAGGGTTAGGTAATAGCACCCCCCCTTTCTTTTAAATTATTATTTAAAAAAAAAATTGAAAATTGGGGGTCTATGTTGTGTTGTACGGAGCTGTATGAAACCAGTCAGTGGTTCAATACGCTGATTTGACCCGGTTTTGCTCCAAAACTGGTTGGGCTGGCCAGTTCCATTGGTTCCTGTCTAGTTCCGATAACATTGGTATTAACTCCCTTTTAGCAAGTCCTAAAACCTAAATTCACCTTTCCTTTTATTGTTCTAGGGTTAGATTAGGGTTTGAAGCAACTACTCTTCAATTTTCCACCATAATTTAGCTTCATATATAGGGTTTAATTGACAATTTCTAACTTAAAGTGTATCTCGTTATCATTTATTGTATTGCTGATTTAAATTTCACCCCTCCAGGGCTTGACATCATGCATAATTAGGGCTGTTATACTCTCTTATCATTTCAGCAAGTAATTGTTTGTGAAACCCTAGTTTAACTTGTATTTTCCATCGCTAGTTTTATTGCATGCTTAACTTGTTTAGAGGGCTGATTTATTGTTGTTGTTATAACTTGATACATTGCTGAAGATTATCATCTTTCATACAAGTTTTACAACAGCCATAGCTTTTTCTTTGGTTTGTAGTGTTTGGAGTACCTTCTTGACATATTTTAGCTTGCTAGATATCATTAATTGTCTTATATACCTCACACATACAAATCTGAAAATTGTTCCACTGAACCACCTTATACTTATCTTGAAAACCCTTGATCTAGTGGTGGTATGTTTGAATACCTAATATAGGAGGTCGTAGACGTGATCTTATCTTGCTATAGGATTCCTTGAGGTTATTAGGAAAGCCTCCCTTGTGTTGGATTTCATCCTTCACTAAAACAAGGGAAGTGATTGTTAAGGTGACAGTGGTAACACTTCCATGTTACACTTGTCTTAACCTTGTGAACGACTTTGCACAAATGTGCTAGATATTGTAATAACAGGCACTAGTCTTCTCCCATCTAGTCAATCTAAAATTCAAAACTTCATTTTTTATCAATGTTTTAGGGTAAATTTAGGGTTTTGTTTAGCTTACATTTGATTTAATTTAAGTTAAAAAAAAACCTTTAAATCTTTGCAACGTTTTTCTTTCTCCATGTTCTAGACTATCCTTAGAAGAAAATCGATGCACAATTAAGCTCAACGATCTATTAAAAGGTGCCAAACATCACCCTAATTTAGCACTGTTTGAAGGTTTTGTCACCAGTTGTAATTGCAGAATTTAAGGTCTGTTTCTCTGTGGATGGTATATGCTATGAGTTCATGATCTATACACCTAAGTAACCAAACATCTTGATGGCCAATTGCCTTGTTTACACAGTCATATTCCTTTTATGGTTGCCAGCACTTAAGGATCGATCTTTATCTCGGTTTCATGGTTGAAATCTGGTATATTTACATGGTATTGGAACTCTGTGGACTGCTTTGGATCTTGTGGCTTGAATAAGGTTGAATTCTGTTATACTAATTGTCACATGAACGATTGATCACACGTAATCTGCCCATGAACATGGACTGATAGAATCTTTCTTAATGGTATTTGGCACATAAAACTGAACACAGTTTCATCACTATTGATCAATATGAATATGACTTGAATGTGTCAAAGGTGGTTACAATCTGCTCATTGAGTATTGTTGGTGTATTTCCATGCTTACTGTTCTTTACCACACTGTTTGAACACATTTATTGCAGCACAGTCCACTGGGTATACTTGGACTGGGTTGACACAATTTGATAATAATAATCTGTGGTATAGGCTCTAAAACTGGTTTGTTTCTCACTGGTTATCATGCTATGACTTTGGAGCAGTTTTGACAACTAATTGAGCACAGATTTGACTTCGCTCTATTGGATGAGACAACTCATTAAATGATATAATCTTGCTGTCCTTGTTACTTTGATAATAGCAGTGTATACAGTGTTTCCTTGCTATCATTATTGCAATCACATTGGTTCTTTGCACATAATCTCTAGATGATGATAATAGTTCTTGATATGGTGAATGAATGAGGCACATTGCTATGGTTTCAAGGTTATTAGATACCTGCTTGAGGCATTTATGGTATTTTTATGATTCTAATTGAGCAATACATACACTTCATGTTTCTAAGCATAATTTCATCACTTTGAATGAGCATTGTTGTCAAAGGTTAAATATCTCGATTCTCAAAAGCTTGTTCAGAATCGGCATATTCTTCACTCTTACCTAGATTTGCTTTTAGCCTTCGAGAGTGGATAATCTTGCTAAACCCTCAATCAAACCAAGTCTTGTAGCTCCCCCTCTACTCAACGATTAGACTTAGTTAACTTTGACCCTTAGGAATACCCCCCTTAGGTTAGGAACCCTGGCCTTAAAGTGAAGAGCCAGTGGATGGCTTACCTAGTAGTTGCCCCCGAGCTCTCCTATGTAGTGCAGGAATTTCCCTTTAGCGAGAGTTTGAGCGGTAACAGGCAGGTTTGCAGCTGGTAGCCAATATTGGATTTATAACTGAGTATAGAAGAGGCATGCTATAGGCTTATTCTAAAATGATTATTGAAGTATAAGTATTCTCTCAAAACAGTTGTAGGATCCATAGCTCTGGAAGTATCTCTGGCCAATCATATCGTTACTTTCATTTGGTGCTCAAAGTAGAATCAGTTGCTGCAAAGACATAGGGAACACGAGATATGTTGGATTGTACAGGAAACATAGTGCTAAATATATCTCCGGCAAATTATAATTTTGGTTCTTCCTCCAATGCTGAAAGAAGTACCTTTTTTCTACTAAGCATCAATGAGATGATGATTGAACTCTACTCAAATCAGTTGTAGAATCCATAGATCTAGAAGTATCACAAGCCAAACATATATTGATATTTTCTTTTGGTGATAAAAGTTGAATTAGTTTCTACAAAGTCATAGGGAACAGGGGATATCTTGGATTGTACAAGATACATAGTGCTGAAAATAAATCTAGCAAACTATATTTGGTGTTGAAAGGTTTTTTTTCTGCTAAGTGAAAATGAACAAGAAATATCATGGACAAGATCTTATGTATGGGATTTTAGGGACAGGTGTAAACCTGTGGGTATACTTCAGCTTTTGCAAGATAGGTATGAAGACTGTGGTAGAGTGTTGATAGATGGAATTTCTATGTTTTGCTCTAAATTTAGAAGGAAGGAAGCCGATTTTCCTTTTTAACTATTCAGTGCGTACATGAAAGCTGGCAGAGCACTTTAGAATGTACTCCTTTTCATTATTTTAATTAAAATGCTATGACTTTTTTCTAAGGAAAAAAAATTCACAACCAATTTGCTTGAAAATGTAATGATGGAAGGAAAAAGCAAACAAACATAAAAAACATTGAAAGAAAAGGCATGAATAGGTTCACTAAAAGCTTAACCATCTCCATCTACCAGGTTATAAATCTTCTTCCAAGGTTCAATTCAAAACCATATATTTCTCATTCAAAGTTCATGTGAAAACAATTCTAATACTAATATGGAAGTCGTGTTTATATTAAAGTTTATTACATCGAAAATAGTGAAATGCATTTAAATTTAGATAGATGTGTGGCAAAAGACCAACTAAAAGTCCTCACCGTGATTTTAGAAAATCTTTTTACTTAATGCCTAGAGACATTATATAAAATGAATCTTTGGAAGTACTGCTTCCACTATCTTACGTCTTTTCTTCATTATTTATGACACTGCATTTTAGTGTTTAGTTCCATTATATTTTAATTATTTCATTAAATTCTGTCATCTTGGGTATATTATGTTGAAATCTTAGTTTATGTGTAATTTGCACTATAACGTCAGCCTAATCAACCTATTTAAATTTTATACTAGTGCACAGAAGTAACAAAGATACTGAACGGAGAGGGATTCTTTCATGTTACCTAGAAAATCCCAAAACAAAACAGAAGCAAATTCCATTCCTTAATCGATTGTCTAAGGTGAGATTAATGGTTATTTTGTTTCTTACATATCCATTGATTTCTATATAAATAGAAGTAAATTAACTGTGAAAAGGAATAAGAAAGAGAACTTGTTTGTAGAGGTCTGAGTTTGTGGAAAGCTTTGCTTAGAATTCCTTATTGCTCCAACTAGTAATCCGGTCTCCTTATCTCTCTGCAACTATCAAATCCTCAAATATACCTACTCCCTGGGATGCTTCCACACTTCTACGAGAGGACTACTTCAAGAATGATGTGTTCCCTGACACTGATAGCCCAAGTATATTTATGCAAATGCAAAACAGTGCAGTAATAAAATATTGCAGAAAAAAAAAACACAGTAAAGAAATATTGCAACGAGTTTAAAACAAGACTGGGAGAGATCGATACAAACAAGTACTTCGACTAGGGTTATTCTTTCTCAATGAACCACCAAGATTAGCTCTAATCTGACAAGAGATTAATACAGATTATATATATTCCAAGTAACATATCCCAAGGAAAATTTCCGGGCACTTCCCTTCATTCCAAGGATGGTACTCAAGGTAAACCCTAGACTCTTCAAGGCACAAGGGCAAGTCAACAACCGCGCTCAATTCTATTACAACAATATACTCTTTATGAGCTCAACATTCCCCGGGCACTTCCCCTCATTCCAAGGATGGTACTCAAGGTAAACCCTAGACTCTTCAAGACACAAGGCCAAGTCAACAACATAGCTCAAATCTATTACAACAATATACTCTTTATGAGCTCAACATGTCACTTACGAGAATAGAACCTAAATGGGAAGGATAAAACTCCATCCCACAACCACTCGAGCCTAGACCCAACTTACCATATATATATACCACTAAACTTCTATGAAATGCAGATTTTAATTTTCTTTTAAAAAAACCTAAGCCACTAAAGCAACAATGACATTCCAAACTATATGACCTCCAAGCACACAACCTTTAGTGAGCATGTTAATTATTATTCAAGCAAAACATTCCCTAGCTGTGGATACATAATTGTTATGCCTTTGACTTGAGGTGGTTGTTTATTTATATAATTGAAGGTTATATAATTTAGGGTAACTATTTTCTCTATTTGTAAGAAAAGAAAATGAATAGAAAAAATTATTAAAGGTGCTCTTAACCTTTAAAAGTGAGAAAATAGCAAAATGCGTACATTCTTGCCTAGAGATGATGGCTGAGGGGAGGAACTTCACTTCACATTAGTCTTTCCCGGCTTTTGTCTCTCACAACTCTGTTCGAATCAATTGTCCTCAACTAGAATAAGATTTTCCTCTTCAATTTCAATTAATCCATGGGCAGTAGCTAATTTGCAAAAATCATGACAAAAGAACACATAAGTATTAGCATCAGCAGCTGGAACGAAATGAATTCACAAAAATCATAAATAATAATATTTAATTCACAAAAAAGAAAGAAAGGAAGGTCAAGAACAGAGCTAACTAGAACATAATGAATCTAAAAAATATTTAATTTACTACAAGGAATAATAATTTAGCAGCTAAGAGGTACAACTAAAGTGGGCCTAATGGTTAAGAATGTGGGTTTTCTGGAGGTTACATGTTCAATTCTGGAGAGGTACGGTATGTACATGTGAGCAAGTTGTTGTTTGCAAATATTTGTGTGGCACTAGCAAGGTACTAGCACTGTCACTCTCGTTTTCAAGCTAGAGAGTGGGATGAATCATATTTTTGGGGCCGACCCCAATGCCCAAAAATTTTCTACGGAAAAATGTAGTTGTTGAGAGCATAGCCAAACAAAGAAAGGAACAATAAATTATGATACCTGACAAGAAACTATGAAGAAGTCATGTCCAATGATTCTCGTCATAAATTCTTTGAAGGAAAATGCTCAACTTTATTTAACAATGTCGTATCATTAAGCTCCGACTTCATAAATTCTTTGAAGGAAAATGCTCAACTTTATTTAACAATGTCGTATCATTAAGCTCCGACTCTAATGAGGAAGCATCATTCATAAGATTCTGCAACTCTGCAAGATTCCTTAACTCAGGAGCAATAATCCCCTGCGGAGCAAATGGATTATACACGAACAATACCTGCTAGAGATTTCTAAGATTTGCCAAGAACGGTGGAATGCTATCATTCAGAAGATTGTTGCACGGGTTCATAACCTGAAGCTACAGTAGTTTCCTAAAGCCCGCAAGTATCGAAATGAAATCTGGAAGGCTCCCCTCTAAGAAATTCCCCGATACATCTAAACATTGAAGCTGCCGACACAAGGAAAATGTAAAAATCTGAGCTCAAACACTTAGTTAAATCTGATTTCAACCTCCAATAATATTAAGACTATAATGCAGGAAGAAGACAAGCATTCTACAACAGTTTATGAGCAGAAATACATTAACTAAGCAATCTGATAATAAAACCAGCAGCGAAATATCAATGAACAGCAGACAAATCACACCATAGAACACTAGAAATTCTGGGCAATGCCCCTGGAAAAACCCACAAGGGGAAACTCAGTTCAAGGAGATTTTGTAATTGAGCTAGAGGAAATATTTCTGAGTTAGAACAACTGCAATATCAGCATTAATTCACAGTCACTAATGATCTGGATTTTATGAGCAGAACGAAATGAATACAGATTATTAAAAGATGCTTAACACAGAATAACAGAGATACAGCAAAACTGGTTTTCTATTCGATAAGGAAATAAGTTGAAACTGTAAAATGCAGCGGAAAACAAACTTGCTGGAATGGTGGCGGCTTATCTCTGAGAAGAGATGTGACGGTTGCGCTCATTCGCAAGAAGATGATTACAATGAGGCTCTGAAGGCCTTTTTACAATAAACAGGAATGTCAAAAACCCTAGACATCCAA
>JZKD02S0541775.1:66016-78329 GCA_000966675.3 Picea glauca
TTTACAATAAACAGGAATGTCAAAAACCCTAGACATCCAAAAACCTAACCCTAGGAGATGAAGTGCCAAAAGTCATGTGGGCCCCGTTTGGGTAAGTTAGTACATCAACTTCCTGAGGTCGAAACTTTTGCATATGATCTTCGTTTTAGGCGCACGATAGCCCGTTGGAAAGGTCTATCCGAGGACTTCACATTTTGTTGCGATTTATCAAAGGGCATTTTCAATTGTGGAAAGCCTTAAAAACGTTGTTTAGGGCCTCAAAACGGTCCCGCAAGTCAGGGACCCGAAAATTAGGGAAAAAACTGCCAAACTAGAAAACTGCCAAAATGAACCAGTTGGAATAGGTGGGAGGCCACCGACATCCATCTGGATCAATCCTCCCCCCTTAGGAAGCAATGGTCTCCATTGTGTTGAGTTCTCCCATCAAATGAGGAAATTTCTATTGAATTTGGCCCCGGGTGAGCCCCTTGCCTTGGTGCAGGAGCTGCCCTGCTTTGACAACTCGATAAAGTTGGATCATTTGCTGTCGGGTGCCCTTGATCTGTGTGTCCACAATCTGATCACTGGATGCATGTTGCATGCAGTCAGGGTTGAGCTCTGTTGGTGTCAACTGCTCTGCTATCTCTGAGTTGTCCAATAATGGTGGGAAATATGGCCGAAGGAGAGCCAAGTTGAAGACTGGGTGCAGGCCAAGGAAAGGGGCAATGTTGAGCGCAAAAGCATTGTCACCCACAGCCTTGGTGATGGTGTATGGCCCATACTTGAGTGGGTGAAGCTTCTGATGGGGCCCTGTAAGGCGTTCTTTCTGCAAGTGGAACCAAACTTTGTCGCCCACCTGAAACTTATGTGGCACCCGATGTTGATCATGGAACTGCTTGTACTTGGCATTGGACTTCTGTAAAATATCCTGAACCTGTTGGCGGATGTGATGGATCCTCTTAATGAACCGGGTTTGTCAACTTCTAGTGGAGCAGGAGACGAGTCGGCTGAGATGTTCGCCAGGGGTAGTGCAACATCCATGGGGCCCAATGGTTGGAATCCCAACCCCACCTGAAAGGGGCTGTGGCCAGTTGAGCTATGCAGGGCTCGGTTGTAGCTATGTTGGACATAGGGAAGACTCTCATCCCATGTGCGGGGGTGCTTGGAATTGTACATGCGCAGGATGTGTACGATCATCTGATTGACGACCTCAGTTTGGCCATCTGTCTGAGGGTGGAAGGCAGTGGATTTGGTAAGCTTAGTATCCAGCAGTGACCAGAGGCTCGACCAGAATGTGTTGAGGAACCGATTGTCCCGATCTAAGACAATGGTTTGTGGGATCCCAAAATGTACCCAGACGCGTTCAAAGAAGATCTTGGCAGTGGCCTCTGCAGTGATGTTCTTCTTGCCAGCGGCCAGAATCGCCATCTTGGAAAAGCGATCAACAACCACAAAAACACAGTCATTGCCCCTCTTGGTGGACGGGAGGCCTGACATGTAGTCCATGGAGATGGACTCCCATGGCTTGTCAGGAGTAGGAAGAGGGGTGTACAAGCCCTGTCTCTTAGTGGTCGGTTTGGCAATAGCGCAAGAGGTGCAGGACCTGATATACTTGGCGACATCCTGTCAAAGTTTCAGTCAGTAGAAATGTTTTTTCAGCACTGCCACTATCTTTTCAACGCCAAAGTGTCCTGCCACGCGACTGTAGTGAGCTTCCCAAATCAACTTCGCACTCTCGCTTGATGGAACGCAAAGATGGCCCGGACAGCACAACAACCCATCCTGAAGATGGAAATTAGCGACCACTGAGTTTGCCCCCAACATTTGGTAGGTGGTGGAGAAGTCAGGGTCTGTCTCATAAAGGTGGGGCCATCTAGAGGTCTCATGGCCGCAAGAGTCTAGCATCGTGGTGAGTGCCGCGACTAGAGGTCGACTGAGGCAATCAACAACTCAATTGGTACTTCCTGTTTTATATTTGATGTTGAGGTGGAACTGCTATAAGTATGTAGACCACTTCTGATGGCGGTCATTTTGTAATTTGTCTTGGATCTGCATGAACTATAGTGGCTTGTGATCAGTGTGGATGACTATCTCCTTCCCTAGAGTGTAATGTCTCCACCGACGACAGGCTTGCACAATGGAGTACATTTCTTTGTCGTAAGTAGGGTACTTACGGACAACATCTGATAGTGTGGTGGTGGTAGTGTCTTACTATGACAGCACAACAACCCATCCTGAAGATGGAAATTAGCGACCACTGAGTTTGCCCCCAACATTTGGTAGGTGGTGGAGAAGTCAGGGTCTGTCTCATATAGGTGGGGCCATCTAGAGGTCTCATGGCCGCAAGAGTCTAGCATCGTGGCGAGTGTCGCGACTGGAGGTCGGCTGAGGCAATCAACAACTCAGTTGGTACTTCCTGTTTTATACTTGATGTTGAGGTGGAACTGCTATAAGTATGTGGACCACTTCTAATGGCGGTCATTTTGTAATTTGCCTTGGATCTGCATGAACTGTAGTGGCTTGTGATCAATGTGGATGACTATCTCCTTCCCCAGAGTGTAATGTCTCCACCGGCGACAGGCTTGCACAATGGAGTACATTTCTTTGTCGTAAGTAGGGTACTTACGGACAACATTTGATAGTGTCTTACTATGATACGCCATGGGGTGGTCGTGTTGAGTGAGAACAACACCCACAACATAGTCTAAAGCATTTGTCTCGCTCTCAAAGGGATGTTGCAAGTCTGGTAATGAAAGTACTAGGGATGAGCGCAAACGCTGCTTCAAGTCATCGAAGGCTTGTTATTGGGACAGGCCCCGCACAAATTTTGCCTTACCGCCACCTCTAGTTACTTGGCTAAGGGCCCATGCGATATGAGAGAATCCCAACACGAACCTGCGATAGAAATTGGCGAGGCCCAAGAAGCTCCGAAGCTCAGTGAGTGTGGTTGGGGCTGGCCAGCCACGGATGACCTAGATATTAGTTGGATCCACATGCACACCATGATGATCAACGATGTAGCCTAAGTAATGGACCTTGTCCATGCCGAAGGAGCATTTTTCCAAGTTTGCATATAGTTTGTGCCGCCGCAGGGTGTGAAGAACCTGTTGAATATGTTGCAAGTGTTCTGCCCAAGTCTTGTTGTAGATGAGGATGTCATCCAGATACACCACTACAAAAGTATTGGTGATAGGTCACAGGATATCATCCATCATCCTCATAAAAGTTGTTGGAGCATTTGTCAAACCAAAGGGCATGACCAACCATTCAAAAAGACCTTTTGACTTGAAGGCGGTCTTCCATACATCTGTATGTTCTATTGGGACCTGGTGGTAGCCAGACTTTAGATCAATCTTACTGAACTATTTGGCCCCCGTGAGCTGATCAAGGAGGTCTTCGATTCAGGGAATCGGGTACCGGTTCCGAACTGTGATTTTATTCAGGGCCCGATAATCAATGCACCAGTACGATTGGGCTCCCACAAGGCGATGAGCTGGGATGGATTTGCCCCTTGTGGAGCAATTCTTGGATCTACCTCTTGATCTCCTCGTTTTCTAACAGAGAGCGGCAGTAGACCTGCCCATTGGGTAGCGGTGCGCCTAGGGTCAGATCGATGGGATGCTTGACCTGGCAGTGCAGAGGTACCCCGGTAGGAGACGAGAAGATATATGAGTATTCTTCCACGACCTTATCCACTTGCTTTTGTTATGTGGAGAGATCGACCGCAGGGGCCCTGGATGTGATTGCGATCTTTCGCTTACTTTGAGAGCGAATCACAAAGAAGACAAATTTCCCGGTCTGAGAGATGATCTTCCTGCATTGCTTGACAGAGATCAAGGAAATAGCACTAGGGGGGACTGCCTCGGGTATCCTGTACCATTTCAAGTTCAAAGTAATAATAACACTACGAGGCCTAGACTCATATACAGCATGACGTTTCCATAAATAAGGTTGGCTCAAAAGAACATTACAAACTTCGAGAGGAGCAACATCACATAATACCTCGTCTTTGAAGGGCTTGATGTCGTACGACAGTTGACACTGTTAGCTGACGCGGAGATCGCTTCCTTGGCAGAGCCATCCAATAGTGTAGGGTTGCAGGTGCGGTGTTGTCGACAGGGCCAATCGCTTGACAACCTCTGTTGAGATGAGGTTCTTCTAGCTACCACTATCAACGATGAAGTGCAGCGGGATGCCTTTTACCCACATCTGTGAATGGAAAAGGCGCTCGCCTTCTTCTGGCTCGTCTGGTTCACCAGGCTAGAGCTTAATGGTAGCAACGGTGGCACTGGGTTCCGCGTCAATGATTCGTCTTCCCCTTGCGGGTTCTGACTCAAAGTCAGAACCCGCATTTGATTCAGAGGCTTTCACTTCGGCCACCAGCGACTGCTTTGAGCAGCAATCAGCAGTGTTATGCCAAGGCCTCTTATGGAAGTTGCACCACTTCCCGGTATCCTTCTTTGTCTTTCCAGTGTCCTTCTTTGCTTGTGGCTTGGACTGGTTGTCCTGATACTGTCCATCTTTGCTCTGTCCTTTGTTCTGTAGGTTGGGGCCGCCCTTTCCTGGTTTTGCTGCGTGGGGTTCCCAAGCCCAAATTGTTGTGTCTTTTGTTTGAGCTTCTGCTCGATTTTGACGACATATTGATAGGCCGCACCCAAGGACGAGATGTCCAGAAATTCCATTTTGGGCTGGATGTATCTATGCAGAGCACTGCGATACTTCAACACCAGATGTCACTCTGAATCTTTGATACCCAGCTTGGTGCGCAGGGTATGGAAGATATTTGTGAAATCTGGCACTGTTTGGTCTCTTTCTTGCCGCATTGTGGTCCATTTGGTATACAAGTCGTCATAACTTCCAACAAGGTAGTCTTGTTCCTTAATAACATCCCTGAAGGATTCATAGGTGGTCGCGACTGTAAATAATGAGGGTTCCTCTGTTTCCTTTTGCTCACAAAAAGTTTCCCACCAATCTTTGACATGGGGAACGGCTTTGAGGAGCGCAAAAGTAATTTTTTCTCTATTTGAAAAGTTATGGACAGAAAAATACCCATCTAGTAGATTCAACCACTTGTCTACAACATCTGCGTTTATATGACCTTCAAATATAGGAATATCGAAGTTGATTTGTATCTTGAAAGGGGCAACGCCTCCGCTCGAGGAAGATGCGTCGCTTGTTGGTAGCCGCCGAAGGATTTGCACGAAACTTTCCATCATCTAGTTCCTCTGTTGCGTGAGGGCTTCCTCAAGCAACATTTTGAAAGGATCTCCTGTCCCGTCATCTTTCTTTTCTCCTACCATGAGAGGTCGTTTGGGTGTGCGAGAGCTTTTGTCCTCAAGAGAAACAAGCTTGAGACCCAATTCTTTGAACCCTGACCTCGTTGGGGACATGCATTAAGACGACAAGGAGCAGACCACTCTGATACCACTGATCCGGATTTTATGAGCAGAATGAAATGAATACAGATTATTAAAAGATGCTTAACACAAAATAATAGAGATACAGTAAAACTGGTTTTCTATTCAATAAGGAAATAAGCTGAAACTGTAAAATGCAGCAGAAAACAAGCTTGCTGGAATAGTGGCGGCTTATCTCTAAATAGTAAAAAGAGATGTGACGGTTGCGCTCATTCACAAGAAGATGATTACAATGAGGCTCTGAAGGCCTTTTTACAATAAACAGGAATGTCAAAAACCCTAGACATCCAAAAACCTAACCCTAGGGGATGAAGCGCCAAAAGGCATGTGGGCCCCGTTTGGGTAAGTTAGTACATCAACTTCCTACGATCGTAACTTTTGCATACAATTATCGTTTTAGGCGCATGGTAGCCCGTTGGTAAGGGCATTTTCGACTTTGGCGAGCCCTAAAAACGTTGTTTAGGGCCTCAAAACGGCCCCGCAAGTCAGGGATTCAAAAACTAGGAAAAAAACTGCCAAAATAAACTAGTTGGAATAGGTGGGAGGCCACTGACATCCATCTGGATCAACTTATCTCCAAAAATCAACACATGAACTGCTTGAGAATCGTGCCAAACCCAGCTGCCTCGGTTTTTGTGCACTGTACGATCATGTACAGCAGAAATGCAACTGTACAGCCCTTAAAAAAATTGCCCAGATTTGGCAGAGACATACAGTGCTCAACTGCACGGATTCCCACAGCAGAACACCTTGAAACTCATGCCAAATGCTAACTGAACTTGCTGCCTCGAATTTCGTGCCCTTTCTCAGTTGTACGGACAACCATTAATGCTTTACAGACTCCTCATTTAGTTGTTGTATAGACAAAATGTTGAATCTCCTCTTGGATGTTTGCCTATCCCCTACTAGGGATGTGTGCCAACCCAATCTTGTTGTTGCTCTCTTTCTCTAAGCTCAATATCTCTTGGGATGTGTGCCTCTTCAACTTCCCTCTCTTCTCTCCTCAAAAAGTGCACCCTCTTCTCCTCTAATGTTGCCTTTATGCATCATCCAATGTGTAACTTCCCTAACCCTTGGTCTTCCAATGAGATTGACAGTCAAGATCAAATCTTTCCCTCATGAGATCAACGCTAGTGACTTAATCGTTTGTTGAGATCACTTAAGTCACTTAAGTGACCCACACCCTCATAAAGTCACTTTTACACATTAAAAAATTAAAAGGCTCAACTTGACTTTATAAAATCATTTTATAAAAATAAAGTCACTAGGGAGAAATGTGCTCGGTCACTTCGCATGTTGGGCGCCGCCAATGCAGAAGTACCTTCGAGCTACCAAATCTAACACTCCCTCTTAGCGAGGGAGGTACTTTTGGTACCACCACCAAAATCCATCTCCAAATCCATCATCCCATCCATTGTTGTAGTTGCTCCCTTTGAACTAGAGGACCTCTGCTCCCACTACACTGGAAGCATCTGTTGCTACCTCCACTTATCTATGAACTGAAGACATGCTCCTAGGAGTCTTCAAACTCTCTTAAGCATCCATCTGTGTCAACTCATGCCTGCTAAGTCCTCTGAGAGTACTGCAAGAGGACTGAGTCCCCGGTATCAACTCTCTCTCCCATGCAACCTACCCACTCTCCGACACAGACTCTGAATCCAAAAATCCCCTGGACCCAGCCACAAGTCATCCCAACAACCTATACAACCTCTCATACCTGACACCAAGCAACACTTTGTGTTTGGAGTAGCTCCCTTTGGATATAACAATACCTGTCCACAGTAGAATGCAACTCCAAATCCATCAATCTCCAAAGCTGACACTAAGAGCAAGTTAACTGTCATCTCTAGAATAAACAATACCTTGGCTACCTCCAGAAAACCTCTTGAATCTAGTTGGAATCTAACACTTCCAACCCCCTTCATTGCAAGTTGTGGTCCGGTACCACTACCCACAAAGCAGTCTGAGTCTATTTCTGAAAGACTAAGGAACACCGACCTCGTTCCCATCATATGCCGAGAATCTCCACTGTCCACAAACCACACCTCAATGTCCTCGAACGCTAGACAACCACTGCCTAAAGGACCAATCAGCAGAGAAAATTCCCTCATATTTCTCTGCAAACTCAGCAATCTCAGTTAATGTTGACACCTCCGGTTCCTGCTTCTTCTTCTTCTTCTTGTTCAGACACTAACTAGCATAGTGGCCAGTCTTGTGACATGCAAAGCATTTCACTTTGCTCGTGTCTTTCTTTTTCTCCTTGCTCTTTCCCACAAGAGCAACATTTTGCTCATCTGAACCATCCACTGCCTTCTCCTGAGACCCCTCCCGGATCTCCTCCCATGTAAAGTCATCCCACAATCTGCTCCAGTCTCGAAATTTCTCTCTCCCCACCACACACTTCTCGAAAACCTCCCACTCCTTGGTGAATCCCTTGAGGGCTATATGCACCAACTCTGAGTCTAGAATAACTTCTCTGACAGCTACCAATTAATGCTTCAACTATAGAACTCTAGTGAAATAGGAAGCCACACTCTCTCCCTTGGCCATCCTAGTACTATGGAGCTTGTCCCGGAGAGCCATTTTACGGTTCTCGTTCTTTGCCTCATACAAATTATTTAGTGAATCCCACATGTCCTTGGTTGTCTGCTTCTTAGCCAAATGTGGAATAAGGTGGTCTCTAACTCTGTCCAAAATGATTCTCTGAGCCCTTGCTTCCTTCACTTCATGAACTTCCAGAGCAATGGGATCTGACGCAAGTATTGGCACGATGGTGTTCGCAAACAACCACAACTTGTTCTCCTTGAGAACACTTGTAATCCTCACCTTCCACTGCAAGTAGTTGAACATCTCCTCCAACTTATCTTCAACCTGATACTGAAAGTCATCTTTATCCAACTAACAAAGAACCTTTCTTTCCCCTTCTTCTTCCAAGCAAATGCCCCAGCAAGTCACTGTTGTCCTAGTGACAAGGTTGTCCACTGAACTTCAGAGCCCTATCTCTGATACCATGTAAAAATCTGAGCTCAAACACTTAGTTAAATCTGATTTCAACCTCCAATAATACTTAAGACTGTAATGCAGGAAGAAGACAAGCATTCTACAGCAGTTTATGAGCAGAAATACATTAATTAAGAAATCTGATAATAAAACCAACAATGAAATATCAATGAACAGCAGACAAATCACACCATAGAACACTAGAAATTATGGGCAATGCCCCCGGAAAAACCCACTAGGGGAAAACTAGTTCAAGGAGATTTTATTATTGAGCTAGAGGAAATATTTCTGAGTTACAGCAACAGCAATATCAGCATTAATTCAGTCACTTATCTCCAAAAATCAGCACATGAACTACTTGAGAATCGTGCCAAACCCAGCTGCCTCGGTTTCTGTGACTGTACAATCATGTACAACAGATATGCAGTTGTACGGCCCTCAAAAAATGTGCCCAGATTTGACAAAGACATACAGTCCTCAGCTGTACAGATTCCCATAGCAGAACACCTTGAAACTCATGCCAAACTCTAACTGAACTTGTTGCCTCAGATTTCGTGCCCTTTCTCAATTGTACAGATAGCCATTAATGTTGTACGAACTTCTCATTTAGTTGTTGTATAGACAGAATGTTGAATCTCCTCTTGGATGCTTGCCTATCCCTTCCTAGGGATGCATGCCAACCCAATCTTGCTACTGCTCTCTTTCTTTAAGCTCAATATCTCTTGGGATGCGTGCCTCTTCACCTTCCCTCTCTTCTCTCCTCAAAAAGTGTGCCCTCTTCTCCTCTAATCCTGCCTTTATGCATCATCCAATGTGTAACTGCCCTAAACCCTTGGTCTTCCAATGAGATTGACGGTCCAGATCAAATCTTGCCCTCATGAGATCAACGGTCATGACTTAATCGTCCGTTGAGATCACTTAAGTCACTTAAGTCACTTAAGTGATCCACGGCCTCATAAAGTAACTTTTACACATTAAAAAATTAAAAGGCTCAACTTGACTTTATAAAATCACTTTATAAAGTCACTTTATAAAAATAAAGTCACTAGGGAGAAATGTGCTCGGTCACTTCTGCATGTTGGGTGTCGCCAATAAAAAGGTACCTCCAAGCTACCAAATCTAACAGAAAGGTTGTTTGACAATGATCCATGGAAGTTGTTGTTGATCAACAACATATTTCTGACCTCTAGAAGATGGAAAACAACCCTTCATTGCTCAAATTAACCTCCATCGTTGAACTCAATCTTTGGTCACATGTAATGCCTTGTTCACAGGAAGAATGGTACGGTAGGTCATTCAATTCTTTTTTCACTTCAAGCAAAACTGAGCCTTCAAGGAAAACACTCTGAGCCAATAAAAAGAGGCCCAATAATGCCAGCCAAAAGCCTGATCAAAATAATTCTTGATTTCAAAGAAACAAAAAGAAATTTGCAGTAGTACTCATTTCACCCTGTTACCCCCCCCCCCAAGCTAGGGGTAACTAAGGAGATTATGTTTCGAGGCCCACAGGTAGCAGACATAGAGTGTCGAGAACCAGATTGTTCAATAGAGCCCGGAGGGCCCCTCTTTTTCATGAGCACCTCATCATTCATCACCAGCAGCAGAGCAGCATCCACACATCGGCCTAGTCCAAGAAGACAGCAAGTCTTGCTCCATGAGGTTATTGATGTTTTGGTAGTTGCAGGAGGATCTTTCCCTCCTAGATGACCTTTCTTAGATGCAGAGAAGATTCTGGAAGCAAGAGATCCATTGGACAGATGTTGAAATACCCTAGAAGAGAAATCGGCCCAGAAGAATAAAGTATAATGAAAAGACACCTTCCCAGAAGAGAAGTCGGCCCAACTAGAAGGACAAGAAAACTATAAATAAGGAGGCGCTTTAGCTCATTTGTTCACTCACTCACACTCTCCCAGCTACACAAAAGCAATGCGCAAGTTTGGAGGTGACGCAGTAGCTACAGCTGCACAGCTTATTATTGATCAATCTTTTGGTATCTCTCTCTTGTGCACTACTCCTTGAGGAGGTGCGCTACCTTTGTATGGTGTTGCTGCTACAGTTGGGGTGGTATTTCTAGTTAAGCTAGCACTTGTGCTAGGGTTTATCTGATTGGACTTGCTTTGTGAACGAAATCTATCTAAGAAAGATTGTTGGGTTTTTCCCCCATTTAGGGTTTTCCCAGGATAAATCTCGTGTTCTTTTCTGTCTTTTGTTTATGCTTCTAGTATCTATTGCTCAGTACATGGTATATACGTTAATGGTAACGAAGTAAAAGAACACTAGTAACACTAATGCTCTGTGAATAAGGAAAATCCAACATGGTATCAGATTTGGTTACCTTCATAACTGTTCGACCACTGGAAGGAAGATTGCTACAGCGACACCTTGCAGCTGCAATACTTTGTCAAGCTCGTTGAGCACTATAACAAGGACGTTGGGAATAATTCCTTCACAGAGCAGTGCACCCTAACCTAGCGCACCCCCTGAAACCCTCAGCGTGTAGTTTGGTGAAGTTTGAAAAATCGAGGTTTTTCAATGCTAGGGTTTCTACCGGCGAAAATGTCAACTAGTATGAGAGTTGAGGATAGATTGGATGGAATAGATAACTTCAGATCCTGGAAGCATAGAATACAACTCATTCTAGAAGAGAATGAATTATTGGATCACATCAAAAAGATGCTTCTAGAACCCGAAGACGAAGAAGCAAAGGCAAAGTTCAAGAAGAATGAGGTCAAGGCCAAGAGGATCTTGACAGACTCAATCACGGATCACCTGATACCCAATGTATCAGAACTAAAGACTACAAAGGAGATGTTTGATGCCCTGTTAGAATATGATGGATGTGCTCAGTTAACCATAGACAATATCACTATTGTCACCCAACCATAGGCCGAAGCCACCCCCACGCACCTTAACCTTGACAGAGAATCATTCCGAAAGCAAACCCTAGGCTAGATAGCCAAACAAGATAGTGAACCTCTCTCCATGGATAGCGCACCAAACAAGAGTAATAAGAGCTAATCAGAGAGTCCAAACCATAACCAAGAGAGAGTCCAAAACCGAAATATGCTAGCTGCAACAGCTACAATGACCGTTCTACTCCAAACTTGCACACAAACTGGCCAACTGCAGTGCGCACAAGTGTTGCTTCTGCAGTTCTGAGAATGCATGCCAGATTGAAGATTGGCCTCCTGTATTTAAACTAAAACTGGCAAACTGCCTGGGCCAACTTCTCATTTTGGGTGCCTATTTACTTAGTATATAATATTTCCCTTAGCCGACTTCTTCTCTTGGAGGCTAATAACCTAATACAAATTATCCTTTTGAGTCGACTTGTCTTCTAGGGTTATTAGCCAACTATTTTAGGGTTTCTTCTTGCTTCCCGGAATATTCTATTCTCGTTAGGTTTACACGTGGAGGAAAATACCTCCCGCAACTACCATAATATCAACACTCCCTCCTAGCTAGGGAGGTATTTGAAGGTAATGGTCTTGAGCACAAACATACCATTTACCCGGTAGCATCAACATAGTCGTATAGACTATCTCATGACTAGATCATGAGCACCATCATCACTATCAGTGTCATCAGCTGCATCATCTCTCGAAACCATACTCCATCTGAGTAATCAGATAAGATGTTGGATAAGTCACTCACTCCACAGAGTGATACAAGAGCCATTCTTCTAATCCGGACATATGTCCTAGAAGAATAAATGTTCTGAACCATTTTCCATCCGGGAAATCTCTGTCCATTGATCATCCATCTAGCTCATAATCATTTCCAACACTAGTGATAGTGATAGTTCTTTCCGGACTCTGCCATACCTCAAGACCTAAGAAGTAATGCATTAGGCCAAGGTCTTTCATTTCAAATTCAGCGGCAAGTCTCTGTTTACATTCAGCGATGAGCTTTTCTTC
>JZKD02S0541775.1:159576-197203 GCA_000966675.3 Picea glauca
CTACAAGTCACTATCTCATTGATCAACATGATCAACGATCAATCATCACTACTGCTAGAAGTAGAAATGGCATGAGCATCCTCGCCCTCGGCATCATCATTTGTCTCTGACTCGGACTTGGACTCGACCTCAGACTCATCATCGAAATACTCCCAAATGTTGAATAAGAGAGGTGTGAGGCACTTAGAGGGGAGTGAGAGTGTCTTATAGACTAGAATTAGGGTTTAGGGGATCTTACTCGGACTCGGACTCGACCTCAACATCATTTGTCTCTGACTCGGACTCGACCTCAGACTCATCATCTAAATACTCCCAAATGTTGAATAAGAGAGGTGTGAGGCACTTAGATAAGGGATCTTAGGTTTTAGGTTTAGGTTTTAGGTTTAGGTTTTAGGTTTGAGGTTTTAGCTTTTAGGGGGTTTTAGGTTTTAGGGACAAAACCGGTCGGTTTATGATGAAACCGGTCAGTTTGGTACCAAACCGGTCGGTTTCGTCATAAATCGACCAGACGGTTCAGTTTATTGGCCAGTTTGAACCAGTCGACCATCTAACCAGTAAAACCGGCTAGTTCTAGTTCCAGTTCGCTGGTTTTTAAAACACTGATATATATATAACCCTTAGGGTTAGCTCAAGGGGTCATGAGCCAGACATGTGATCTCTCCCCCAAAGTTGGGATGTCATGGGTTCGACTCTCTTGATCTCCTTAGGGTTAGGCTCTATAATCAAGGTCAACAGTTTACCCCATTTACCATCCCATGGATCATGGGGAAGTACTCAAAGAGTTTTATACTAAAGCCTAAGCTACTAAAGCAACAATAACATTCCAAACTATATGACATCCAAGCTCACAACCATGAGTGAGCATGTTAACTGTTATTCAAGCAAACATACCCTAGGTGTAACTGTTATGCATTTGACTTCAGGTGGTCATTCGTTCATATAATTGAGGGTCATAGAATTTAGGGTAATTTTTTCTCTGTTTGTGAGAGAAGAAAATGAATGGCAAAATTTAACATTAACGGTGCTCTTAACCCTTAAACACTAAGAAAGGGGCAAGATGTGTACCTGCTTGCCTAGAGATGATGGCTGAGGGGAGAAACTTCACTTCACAACTCATCTTTCACGACTTTTGTCTCTCACGTGTTGAATATAGCTCAAGCATGTAGTTTATTTATGTTTAGCATTTACTTGAACCATAACCACTGCAGCAACACTAGCTGCAGTAAACCAAGATCACAAGAAGAATAACCATGCACAAGACACAAGAAATTTATCCTGGGAAAACCCTTCTCAACCAAGGGGAAAACCCAGCAATCCCATTGCTATATTGCCAAGAGAAGAACCTCTCTCCACCGAGAATATAGGTGCCAACAAAGGTGGCCCTCAAGACAAACCCTAGCACACAATAGGGTGCTCCTATAAACAAGAGGGAAGGCGCCTAGGAAAGAGTGCGCACTTCAGCCCTTCACAATTTCAGACCACGTGTTGAGTTAGTGAAAGAGATATAATCCACAATGGGGATCAACTCTTATTTATACATGACTTGACTCAACTAATAGACATGTCACTTGGCACAATAGGGAAGACCTGTACAACTAGAAAATATTATTAATCTTTGACGCGATATTAATTATCTTTACATAGTGGGGCCAACTTGTACCCTTTACAACACAAATTAGGGTTTTACCAAAGTCTTACTCTCTGACTATATAGCAAGGGATCTCACACATCCTCTAGTGCTCTACCACTAAGGACACATCCACCTGTGCTCAGCCACAGGGATGTCACTCTCAACAGATCAACTCAACTAAGTCCATAGGAGAAACATCTGGAGAGCCATCTCAAGTCGACTCAACTAAGTCCATAGGAGTATGACAGGAGACCATTTCAAGTCATCTCAACTCAATCCAAAGGAGCACGACAAGAGACCACGCGTCATCTGAACTCAGTCTAGAGGAGTATGACACACCCATCACATGGGCTCTCTCACAGATTGTCTCAACTCAGTCCAGAGGAGAACGACCTGGAGAATGTCTCATGAAGCTGCAATCAACAATATCACGGTCTTTTTCAACCAGAGTAGGCTTTTCTTCTTTCATTTCAATTAATCCACAAGCAAACGCTAATTTGCAAAATAATGATGAAAAAACACAAATATTAACATCAATGGCTGGAATGAAATGAATTCACAAAAAGCATAAATAATATCATTAATAATAATATTTAATTCACAAATAAAAGAAAGGAAGGTCAAGAACAAAGCAAACTCGAGAAGAATGAATGTAAATAATATTTAATTTACTACAAAGGATAATAATGTCGTTGCTGAGAGCATAGTCGAGCCAAGAAAGGAACAAGAAATTATGATACCTGACAAGGAATTATGAGGAAGTTGCACCCAACGATTCCCTCATAAATCCTTTGAATGCAAATGCTCCACAACAATCCATGGAAGTTGTCATTGTTCAACAGAAGATTTTTGGGCTCTGGAAACAACCCTCCATTGCAAAAAAAAATGCCAGGTACTATGTTAAAAAAAATTAAAAATATCTTCAGGCATATGAACAGGGTAGCCTTAATATTTAATTTACTATATAAAGGATAATAATGTAGCTGCTAAGAGCATAGCCGAGCCAAGAGAGGAACAAGAAATTATGATACCTGACAGGGAATTATGAAAAAGTTGAACCCGACGATTCTCCTCATAAATCCTTTGAAAGCAAATGCTCCGCAACAATCCATGGAAGTTGCCATTGTTCAACAGCAGATTTCTGGGCTCCGGAAACAACCCTCCATTGCAAAAAAATATTCTAGGTAATGTGTTCAAAACAATTAAAAATATCTTCATACATATGAACAGGGTAACATAAACACTCCAAAATAATCACAAACCAATGGAGAAACAACAAGCATAAAAGCACTTATCCATTTGAGGACCAAGACAAGGGCAAAAATCTCATTCATAAAAAAGAATACCAATTCTAGGGAAGTGAAAGATGACGAGTAATGTGCATACCTTGGAAGCTTCAACCTATTTGTTATCTATAAATTCGAGATGGGGCCGCGATTTGTTATGATTAAATATCATCTCTTCTTTTGTCTGCAAAATTATATACTCGTGATTGTCAAGGACCTCGACCTTGGTGACCACACCCACCGACCACCCATCATTCTCATAAGCATCGACTTCCTCGTACAATTTAAACTGGTCTTTGCTCTGAAGGGTTTGGCCTTATGTGATGGTTATCTACTTTCTCCCTCTGTTGTTTCATTTCATCCTCATCGCTCATAATGTTCCTGTAATACACTATCAACCCGGGCCCCTACTTTTTTAAAATTCTTGCACAGAACCAGGCCCCTCTGAACCCCTCTTCATCACTGGACACCACTACGAACCCTGGCCCCTACTTTTTTAAAAGTCTTGCACAGAACCAGACCCCTCTGAACCCCTCTTCATCACTGGACACCTCTACCAGGTCACCATTGTTCAGCTTCATTTAAACACTACAACATCAAGGTGGGCTCCCTCTTTTGCACAATTTTCTGACTCAATGCTTCACTAGCTTACAAGATCGATGTTCGCTCTGATCAAATACTAGTCATCCATTTCTCCATGCAAAGAGAATTAAGCCATCATTCATTGAAACACAGTTAAAACAGACAATAAATCAATGATGGGTATCAGTCGCCCACCCGCCACCCATCATTCTCATAAGCATCATCTTCCTCATACATATTAAACTGGTCTTTAATCTACTCTGGAGGCCTGGGCTTTATGTGACGGTTATCTATTTTCTCCCTCAGCTGTTTTGTTTCATCCTCATCGTTCACAAGGCCCCTGTACCTCACTATGAACCCAGTCCCTGCTTTTTTACAAGTCTTGCACAGAACCAAGCCCCTCTGAACACCTCTTCGTCACTGGCCACCTCTACCAGGTCACCATTGCTCAACTTCATTTAAACACTACAAGATCAAGGTGGGCTCCCTCTTTTGCACAATTTTCTCACTGAATGCTTCACCAGCTTACAAAACCCATGTTCACTCTGATCAAATTCTAGTTATCCATTCCTCCATGCAAAGAGAATTAGGCCATCATTCCTTGAAAAACAATTGAAACAGACACTAAATCGATGATAGGTATCAGTCAACCACCCACCATCCATCATTCTTATAAGCATCAACTTGCTCATGCAGATTAAAATGGTCTTTGATTTGGAGGGTTTGGCCTTATGCGACGGTTATCTACTTTCTCCCTCAGCTGTTTGGTTTCATCCTCATCGGTCACAAGGTCCCTGTACTCCACTATGAACCCTACCCCCTGCTTTTTTATAATTCTTGCACAGAACCAGGTCCCTGTGAACCCCTCTTCGTCACTGGACACCTCTACCAAGTCACCATTGCCCAGCTTCATTTTGTTCTCCTCACTAAACAAACACTACAAGATCAAGGTGGGTTGCCTCTTTTTACAATTTTCTCACCCAATTCTTCACCAGCTTACAAAACCCATGTTCACTCTGACGAAATAGTAAATACTCGTCATCAATTCCTCCATGCAAAGAGAATTAATCCATCATTCCTTGAAAAACAGTTAAAACAGACAATAAATCATGATGAGTATAATTCATAAAGGAGGAAGGAAAGTCTTGTTGATTGTGCGGCTGCAGTTGTGTTATATTAACTACTCCGAACAGCACTGGGAACCAACCCTCCGTTGCTCAGATTAACAGCATATGTGTTTGTGTTTATTTTCAGAGTGTTTGAAGATGGGAAACAGCACTGTGAAACAACCCTCCGTTGCTCAAAACTAACCTCCACCAACAACGAATTCGATCTCTGGTCGCATGTAATGCCTTCATTCGAATGCAATTGCCGTGTCGTTCAGTTCTCTTTTCATACCAAGCGCGAAACCAAGCCTTCAAGAGAAACACTCAGAACCCACGGAAAGAGGTCCAATAACGCCAGCCAAAAGTTCGCGTAGACCATGATTTCTGGTCAGAAGAATTCGTGATTTCAGAGAAAAAGAATGCATTGCAGTAATACTCGTGTCTTTACCCATCGATCCTTAACAACATTATAAGGCCAAGTCGTGTCTTTCCCCATCGATCCTTAACAACGTTATAAGGCCAAGTCATGAAGTTTCAGACGCCGCTCTTACCCAAATGAAACCGCGGCCACAAAAGCTCAATAAACAGGCAATCCGGCAGAGTTTCTTGTAAGACCACTCAAGAAGGACAAGAGCCACGGACGCTATTTGTAAGACAAAAACATCCACTGCATCGCACGCACGTTCGTTTTTTAGGCGGTCACGTCAGTTGGCCACAGATCTCTAAATGCATTAAATGCTCTAAATGTAATGGCTACACAGGCATCCTTACCTCACTCACCAACATCAATCGGGACGGTTTGTATTGGAGATTGAACACTCGCGCCTTACTAAGAGATTCACGTCTTGTAAAGCCAAAAGATTTAGTTGAACTTCAATCTCTTGTACTTTATATTATGAAAATTTTCAACAACCATGGATTTCCTATAGATTGGATAACGAGCTTACTAACACTACGAGCTTATTAACACTTTATTAACACTGGTTTTTTTAAAGTGGTGATGTCAATAATCCCTCCAATTATAGGACATTAATGATAAACCTCTTGTTTGTAAAGTTATTCGGAAGTATGCTAGAAAATAGAATTAGCAAGTGGGTAGAAGAAAAAGATAAACGTGCTAAAGGGCAAGTAAGTTTTATACCTAAACACTCCATGATTGATCACGGTATAACTCTAAGGCACATCATTGAAAAAGTGTGGGAGAAAAAAGAGGAAGTCTTTTGTTGCTTTGTCGATTTCAAAAAAGCTTTTGACACGATCCCTAAAGATAAGCGTTAGCATAGAATGGAGGAACTTGGGGTTCTTATGCATCTTAGAGCAGTTGTTCATAGGCTATATGAGGAGGTTAAAGTCGAAATCAAAACGTCAGTTGGTATCTCTGAAAGTTTTAGGAGTGATATCAGGGTCAAGCAAGGGTGCCCATTGTCCCCTACCCTTTTTGGTTTATATATAGACAAACTTGAAGAGTGGTTAAACCTACAGGACGATGGCGATGCTCTTTTGGGCGAGTTTGTGATAAGGCTTCTTTTGTATGCAGATGACCTTATTTTGATTGCTAAATTTGCTCTTGGGTTGCAAGAACACTTAATTTTGCTTGAGCACTTTTCTAGAACAGTAGAGATGCAAGTCAATACTAGCAAGATGAAAGTGGTAGTTTTCTCTAGCAAAAGAAAACATAACCAACATAAGTTCTACTTTTAAGGCGACACTCTTGAAGAAGTGGCAGATTACAAATACCTCGAAATTGACTTCAACAAAAATCTAAGTTGGGAAGGTTGCAGAAAGAAAAGAACTTTGGGAGGTTGAAAAGTGTTATATGCTTTCCAAAATAGATGCAGAGAGGCGGAGCTATGGGATTGGAAGACTATGCAAACTATCTTTGGGCTTTTAGTGATCCTGATGGTTCTCTATGGTTGTAAAGTGTGGGCCAGCAGTACATCTGACTTACAGTGAAAGCAAATTGAGAAGATTCGAAAACTCTTGATTACAAACAAGTTTAAAATTAAAAGTTCAATGCCTTATGATATCTTGCTTAGTGAAATGGGAGTTGCTCTTATTGAGGCAATTGCTATGGTGTGACTCATAAGATATCTAAAAAAAATTGAGCAAATGGAAGATGGTCGTTGGCCTAAGGTAGTCTTCAATGACATATTGTGCAAAAGTAAGAAGACGTGGATGCAGCAAAATAGTAAATGGCTTAGTAAATGGGATATTTGCTTGAACAGGGGCCCTACGAACAATAAAGAGATAAAGGCTTTTGTTATCGATAGGTTCCACAAGTGAACTTGGGATAAAGGGCTAGAAAGAAAGAAAGAATATTATATTGAAGAGTTTAACCCCACTTACAATCATCATCAAAAAGCGTACATAGGAGTCAATATATCTTGAAGAGCCAAAATGCTTATTGTTCAATTAAGAACCAATTCCCATCAACTCTGTTGTGAAAGCGGGTGCTGGAAAAGACCAAAGGAAGCTTGGGAAGAAAAGGTGTGTATGTTTTGCACCTCCAGAAAAGTGAAAACAGAAAAACATTTCGTTTTAGAGTGTGAAGCTTTCAAAGACAGTAGGGACAACTATGTAAATATCTTGACAGCTAGCTCTTGGGATAATTTATTCAGTGAGAAGACCATGGAGAAATTAGGGATGCTCATCATCAAGTTAAACAGGAAAAAGACCAAAATGCAAAAAATCAGTGTGTGAGACGATCTATCCTATAAACTACTATTAACCTCGTAAACGTTAAAATAGTTTCTTTCTTCTTTCACCTTTCACCTTCCTAGTAAATGTAATAATAGTAAATGTAATAATGGGGAAAAAAGCAAACGAACATAGGGAAGAAGGAAAAAGCATGAATATACTTATTAAAACCCAGATTACATTATATTCATCGCCTCGTGCGTTATTCTAAACTTGGTATATTTATCATAAGCTCATATATGGATAAAAAGATTGAGAAGTGACCACAAAGATATACTATAATTTTACATAGTGTTCACGATTTTTTATTTTCATATTATAAATTAATATTGTTAGTGATATTATTGAAATGTAGTATAGATTTATGGAAAAGTTTATGAAATTTTTTCATTTCATATTATGTTTGATATTTTTAGCGTTTTAGTTAAAGTAATAGGGTTATTATGAAAATATGTTTATTATTTTTTATATAATCATTTTTATTTATAATGACTTTTGGTAAACGGTTTTATTTGAAATTGTAACTTTATATTATTGTTGATGAATTGTGAATTATTCTATAAATATTGGAAAATCAATGAGAGAAATACAACCAATTAGCATGGTATATAGCATAGTCTTTTGCTAATTTTTTTGATATGTGCATTTGATAAGTGCATTCTTAACTTTGAGCTTGCAGAGAAATATTTCAAAATAGTATTTTGGTATTCTCTAATTTTTATGAGCACCTTACATGGCACCTTTCTCTCTTAGAATGACTCACATTCATGTAGTTGTTTAAACAAAAAGGTTCTAAGTAAAAGTGTCCAACGTCGTAGTTTAAACGTTCTATGAAATAACTCTTTTCCGAAGATATTTTCTGGGGACATTTACCCAAAATTCGACGAGAAATTGTTAGATCCGCAGATTTGAGTGATTATTTCTGTATAATCCAAGTGCCCTGTGGGTTTTTAAGCATGTTGAATCTATTTCTACATTCAGAAATGGATTTTAAACAACAAAAAATAATGATTTCGTGCAAATTTATATTGTTGGATTCTGGAAAAAAAAAGTCATTACGTAGAACAATTAGAGAACGTCGTGTCCAACCATTGATGACCATGGCTCATGATGTAGTGCACGAAGAGGTCGGTGCTTTCACCACTAGAACCCATGCCCATAGGAAGCACCTTAGTCACCATCCCCAACAATAAACTTATAAACTTTATATTTATCTACCATGTTGTTATTATAAACTTATTCTTAGATCCATCCTTAAACTTTTGATCTATTAGTGGTGAAGAGGGATTAAAAATACTTTAGTTTCCTTATCTTGCTTCCTTTGGTTATCGATGTTGCACTGGTAAAACTGTATTGAGGACTTGCAATAGGTATATAGTCTAGTTCCATAACTGCCATAGGACATGGGAGTGATTTGTGGGAAAGCCTATGTAACCTTATCTCTTCATCTTGTGCCTAATAGTGTTTTAGCCAAAGTGGTTGAGTAATTGTGAGAACACATTAATTAACTTTAATGTGATCATTATTTTATAATGGTTTTTAGTAAAATGGGCCCTTATTTGAAATTGCAACCCTATTTCATTGTTGATGAATTGTAAATTATGCTACAAAGACTAGAAAATCAACCAAGGAAGCATAACCAATAAGCCCGGTACATTGTTGATCCTCCTACCAATATTTTTAACATATGGATCCTCAACTATGAACCTAAGGAGAAATATTTCAAAATTGTCCTAAAGTATTCCTTGATTTTTATGAGCATCTTAAGTGGCACCTTCCTCTCTTAAAATGGTGCATATTCCCGAAGTTGTTTGAATAAAAGGGTTCTAAGTGAAAATCTCTAACCATTAATGATCATAAAGATGTAGTGCAATAAGTGGTCAATGCTTCCAACACCGGAACCCCTATCCATTGGAAGCACTCTAGGAACCATGCCCGACAACAAACGCCCACTAACTTAACCCAGTAGTAAATGGATCCCTAATAACCTCAATAGGCTCTTCAAGCCATAGACCAACAACAAAAATGTTGCCACAATAACAATTGTTCCATTAGCAACCACAACAATTGACACAATGACAACAACAATCAAACACCCTTGTTATTTCATGCACTCTTACCATCCCCAATGTTTATTTATCCACACACACACCATTGCTACATTGGAAATGGATTGAGCCTTTGATAATGAACCCCTCAACATCAATGGAACACCCCTCACAAAAGAATTTTCCCACATACTTGGCTTCATCAACCTCAATGCCAATTTGTGTGTGTGTGTGTGTGACAATGCCTTCCAATAGGGTTCCTTTTCTCTACCTACCCAACTTACACTAGCTCCCATGCCTTGGTTCCCTTTTGCAACAAACTCGTTGACATCCTCAACCTTAGACCTACAATAGCAATAACCAAAACCACCTTTTCACAAACATCAAACACTTAACCCACCCTACATTAGCTCCATCTTGAACATCAAACATTTAACCCATGTTACACTAACTCCACCTTTTCACAAACATCAAACACTTAACCCACCCTATACTAGCTCCACCTTGAGTGCTTTGCCACATAACTTCTTTAACAACTCACTACAAGCACCATCCATGCAACTGGCCCATTGGCCTTACTTCCCCAAGTTGCATTCTTTCCTTTAGATTGTTCAAGCCCCTTTGGCATTCATCTTTATGTTTCTATCGATGAAGTTGATAGCCTAGAGTTAGTCCATTTTGACCCAAGTTTGGACAAGATCATTACGCTAGAGGTCAACCTTGCACTATAACGAATTCACATCATTTGGCAGACTAACTTTGAAAACGTTAGTTTATGCCAGTTTTGTCTTGTTGCCCAACACAAAGTCGATGAGCTCAACACTAAGCGTTACAACTATGATTCTTTCTCAATTCAACTAGCTAGTAGATAATTGAATTAGGGGCACAAAAGTCGACCACCATTGCTAGAGAGGCGAAGCACTAACTCACAATGCTCTACAGGCATAATACAAATTTACACAAGTGCTTATTTGTGGCTTCACAACTCCACCTCTCCTTCATTACTAACTTGGGTGCATCTACCATGGTATAACAAGGAGCTTATATTCTATAAGAAAATTGAATATTCCTCAACCGCTTTGCCATCACAAATATTGAAAGGGTCATTACATGCACTAAAGTCGGGGCATGTTGAAATAACACATTGTCAATGCATCTTTACCATCACCACTAGCTAGTTCAACTCAAGTGATTGATACATTTGCCCAAAAAACTTATAAGTTGAAAAAGACACACATCAATTTTCCAAATTACACGATACAATTTAAATATTCGATTGTCCACTTGAACACTCAAATGAGAACCTTGGGACTAGTCCTTTTAGCCTCTAGAATTAAAATGATACACTCTTAGATTACTTCACAACTTTCAAGCATCGTTGGATAATACCAAAGCCTAGTTGTGAACTAGGATACGTGGAGCACAAATCTTTAAGTTGTAAATCTTGATCAAGACACGTATGCTTCACAATCCATTAGCTTGCTTAGCTTACCCACATAAGTGGAACAATGCCAGAGTGTAAAGAATTGTGGCCAATTCCATGTTTCCACTCTTAGTGCTTTCGTCTCTAGTTTAGAAACTCGTTTGTTAAGCAGTCTCTTCTCATTGCCTTACTTTGCTTTCCTATTTATTAAGCCATCAATTTGATCTTATGCATTGCAACATCATTATGGTTTTACTAGATCTTATGTTCCAATTCTAGTTTTTTTCAAGTTAATTTCTCATCAAATTATTTTGTCTTGGCCTATCCACTTCATTTATATAGAGAAAATAAGAGTTGCATGTGATAACGTCCTCACCCTTGTATCTTGTATTGGAAGAATAATATAGTTAATTTATGTTGTCATTCTAAGCAAGTAGAAATTCTTTGTTACATTCCTCATGCAATTATTGCACTCTAAACAGTACATGCACAAAGCAATCAAGCCATGCAAAGAGCAGTAAGTAAATGTTGTCAAAGGTTGTTGGAAACATTATCAATAATCTTTATGAGAACATTCACAATGAGATTAAATACTATAAATTTTTCATTGTAAGTTCAACTATTAATATGCACACTAAGAACGATATTTAGTTACCTTCATGTCACCGAACAATTAACTCCAAACAATAGTCACTGGTTGAATTATATCCAAATTGCCTTGATTCTAGCTCTTACCTAAGCTTTAGGTGATTTGCATAATCTGGTTTTCTTCTAACCATCTTAGGTATTAGATTTTGTAGGTAGGTTTTGAATATTTAAAAGATATAGAACCTAAAAATGAATCAATGGCAACTCCATTGATTTCCATAGTACTATCCAGAACTTGCTATGGGATGAACATGGATTATTGAGGCTAACCCATAGGGAATACCTACTACCACCACTACAATTTGCCATAAAGTGCATGATATAGTGGAATGTTTCACAATGAATATCAACCAACTCACATATCCAACCAAATCCTCTCTTATTAGTCTAGATCAACAACCTTATCAATCAAGCCAACCTTGAATGAATCAACTAATGCATCATCTAGTCCTCTACAAGGTCCCCCACTCTCACCTTCATTGGCAAAGGCTTATATTTCACCAACAAGAACAGTGGATCCTTCTCTTCATCCAATTTCCGCTAAACCCTCCTTGCAACCTTGTGTGAGTTGGGTTGATTAAGCGAAGGAAATCGGGGTAAATCAAAAGCCTTTGAAAGATCCATTAGATAAAGACAAAATAGAACTGAAGGATCCAATAATTCTTATCTAGGACTTGAAAGAGGATTAGATGACAATAATCAAGAAGAAGAAGAATGTTATAGCACCTCAATGAATAATGACAAGAAATTAGCATCGAAACTTATTTTAGATATGTATGGCTTATGTGTTCTCTTATGTGCACAGTTTGTCTATACTTACTCATGTACTCTAAGCTATGAAAGAATTTTTAGGCAAATAGACATGTTAAGAGTCGGGGGAATGACACAACCCTTTAGAGATGGGAATATATTCTTCGTCTATACTTCCTTTTTGTATTGCAAAGTTGTCTCATTCAACCACAACACTATACAAATACATAATTGTTTTTATGAAAAAAAAATATTGTTGTTGGCAGTTTCTCTAGCGACATTAATTGTATTTATGTGCACCATTCTATTTTCCTTGCTTCATTCTTCAGGGATTCTATGAGATTATTAAGTTTTTAGTTTCTGCTTATCCAAAATACAATCATTCCTTCATAAACCTTTCAACCACAAGTGATATATTTGAATTACAGAAAACCAAAATCATCAGTTCAAATGACTCATTAGTCTATTATAGGTGCAGAGCAATAACCAACTCTTTATTCACCCATAAATGGAATCAAAGCCTAATTTTAGGTTAATTCTGGCTTTTCTCTTAATTTCATATATCAGTCTTGAGTTGCATAAGTTGATCATTTAATAAGTGTTTATCTTCTTCATTGAAATTAACAAACACGGGTTCAAGTTTACCAATAAGCAACCACCAAAATTGTGAAAGAAAGTAATTAATTGATTTATTTATTGTTTGTATAGACAAACTTCCATATAATCTTAAAGATATTGTAAAAACATTTTGGTGAGCTAATAATTCAATATAGGTTGAAGTCACCCGATTTTTACTACTCTTGATTTGAGTTATATGTATATTTTGTATGGTATTTCTCATTCGCCACATGCATTGATTATGTCAATTTTTATGGGAAGTAGGAAGATACGTCAGTGTACTTATTTCTTACAAACCAAATGCATACTTTTACCTTAAAAACATATGTTATTTTACCTAAAACAATATGTTATTTGTTTAATTTTCCACTTTAAGCTACATCATATACAAACCTTCTCAGTTAGAGGGATATGTGTCCTTATTACTGTGTATCCTACTATAAATTGCAAAGATATAAATTGACACACATGCTTGGAAATTTAAAAAATATAAATTCTCACACATGTTATGGAAATTTCAAAAATATAAATTCACACACATACTGAGGGTTTTAAATTTATGAATGAAAACTATTAGCAAGTTGAAGATAAGGTACTGCATCGACCAACATATCCATCGAGCCAACATAATCATTGAGTCATTTTTCTCCATTGTCCAATAGTTGTATTCCAAATATTTTGAAAATTAAATGAAATGACAACTTTCAACTGAAATTTTCATTTTGATGCGTCAAAAAATAATTAATACATATACATATACATATACATATACATATACATATACATATACATATACATATACATATACATATACATATACATATACATATATATATATATATATATATATATATATATATATATATATATATATATATATATATATAATTTTACTTTGTTAATGCATTCTATTGCTTAATTAATTTGTATTATTGTTCTATTTTTGTAGCTTTCAATATTTATGGATTCCTTGTGAGTGATTGCATCTCTATTACATGTTCAAAAATTGAAATTCCACGCCATAAATAATAATTTTATCCATATGCACCTTGAAAAATACATTCATTCTTTCATAAAACTTTCAACCATAATTCAAATATTCGAGACACAGATAAAATTAAATCATTGGTTCGAATGACTTATCAATTTATTAAAGTTGCAGGGCAGTAGACAAATTATGATTCTCCCAGAAAACAAGGATAAATGTACTATGGGTTGTTGGACATTAAGAAATCAAAGCCCAAATTTGAGTTAATTATGTTTTTTCTCTTACTAAAATATCTCATAGTCTTCAGCTACATAAATTGGATTAGTCCCATCCTGACTGTTTCATTCTTTAAAATTGTCCTCTCTATCAATGTTAGGTTCATTGTAGGTTAATTTCTTTTGTAATTTGTTAATGAAAAATTATGCTTTTCCTGTTTTAGATCATGGCCTTGGAGAGGAAATATGTTACACAAATTTAACTTTTCACACTTGTATTATTCTCCCAAATCATCCACTTAAAATGAAGACAAAGAACTCCATGTCAAAATCACACCTACAATCCAATAGTGTGGGATGTTCTTCACTCATTGATGATAAGTAACCACCCATTTACTACATGAGATGAGTGCAGAGGCTAGTTAAATATGATGATGGAACTATTAATTACACTTTTCTTTCTCAGGTGTAGGTGTAAAAAAATGTAATAAAACTTATAGGCATATTAGAGATATTTTGTGTTGCAATCATTCACACTTTTATACAAATGTTTGTTATTTGAGTGGGGATGTGCAAACCCAGTCTCAATTTTCCTTTGTTCTTTTTTATTCGCATGATAATAAAACCACTTCTTAAAAACAACTTAACATAATTAACATATGAGAAGATGGCAGGTTTCCATAGGGCACGAAGAATGGTCATGAAAACTCAAAATGGGTATGTTATAATTGCATTGTGTACAATCCCCTAAGAAAACTTGTGCAAAACCCATTCCCATGATTCGATCACAGAGAAATCAGCTAAAATAACAAGCACATAAATGCCAATTTAACATAACATAATGTTTATCCTTGTGTTATGAGCAGGCACCTCTACTGCACATTACTGAAAATTGAAACTAGAGAAACAAGGCTCACATGTTGAATCCTTAAGAATCAACCCCTAGTTGCCATCAAAACTAAGATGGATAACAATGATGAAAACAAAGATAACATAGCAATAAACAAGAGATAAAACCACAAAGACAAATTCCAAATATAGATATATTTTAGCATGGGTGAATTGGAGGAAGATGTAAGAGAAAATTAAAATGTCCATGAAAAAATGATTTTCCCTTGAGCGAACTGAAGGTGGAAATATTTGATGCATAACATTTAAACCTCTTCTTTCCAAAAGCAAATAAGCAAAGAAAAATATTCACTTTATGGTAATCACACGCTTGTGTTTGATGGGGCGTTATCATTTAAGTATCCACTTTACAAAACTGGGTGTCACTGTTTAACTCAAGATTTTTGAATTTTCAAGTGCATGGTTACCACATTTACATGTGCCAAAATATGCTTTTTACAAACAAAATTTAAATATAATCCTTGTTAAGAATTGAGCACAAGCATAACATGACAATAATTGGCGAAAAAGGCTTTAAGCCAATCTGATGCGCTATATATTGATCTCAATGATGTGAATTTATAATACATGGAATGAACAGATCTAGATCTAGATCTCATTGACAACTCATCAATGGATCATGACAACACCTCAAGAATAGATGAGGTTTACAACTCATATCAATGTACTCATAGTCTAACATTCCCCTCCTCAATCAGACGTCTGGATAATTGTACCAGTAACAAAATAATAATTGGTATCATCTTCAATATGGAATTGATAAATTGAGCTTCGATGAAGATACGCCTGGAAAATCGTTAATATTTGTATCTTGAATAATTCATTTGGAAGTGAACAACTATTATGTATAAACATTCCCATTCTTGTTATTTTATTGATTTGAATTGAGGAGACCAGTTGTTATGCTAGAATACTGAATTATTGATTGATTGTGATAGGACTTCGAATCTTGAAGCTTGACTATCATCATTAATATCTGATATCCCACATTGTCAGCTGTAAGGTGAGAAGTTTTTTAAGTTGGTTGAGAGGATCCACGCTTGAGATTTGGATTCTTTATGTTCTTCAATGATTCATAATTGAAGAGATCCAAGCTTAAGATTTGGATTCTTTATGTGGTGGTTTTGTTGGTTGAACACTATCTAACTTCCATTAATGCTCGAATAATGTGGTGGTTTTGGATTACCACTGATCATCTTCACTCCCCCTTGAAGGTGTAGGAGAGTATCATTTTCATCAATGTGCCCCCCCTCTTGAAGGTGTACAACTCAAAGTGGGCATGTGGAAACAACCACATGTTATCTCATCCTGTGAGGGCCATGCTTGAAAGCTACACCATAAGGGGACCACTTTGGACTTAATTTGAAAGAACATATAAAATTGGATAGGGGTCATCACCAAAATCATCTAGAATAGTTGTTTGAAATACTTTTGATTTTTCCATTTCTCCATGCAGTTGTGGCTTTACCTCTGTCTTGACTAGACAATAAGACTTATGTAGCTTCTTTATGTGTTGATTCCATTTCCATGAATTCATCCATCCATAATCAATTGTTTGCTTAACCTTCTTCTTCTTTCGACACTTTTTAGATAGGTGATTTGTCTTCCCACAATGAAGACAAGGATGGAAATCAAAACACCGTGACTCCAAGTGACCAACTCTATGACAATGTTGGCACTTATTATCAATATTCTTCACTTCTTCAAGAAATCCTGCACTCACAAACTGAACTTGTTTGGAGTAATATGAGATATGAAAGCTATCGCCTTTATCATATTCTAAGTCGTGTCGATTTTTTTTGAATGATAATTCTTCCCAAGGCCTGACAAACATCTTGGAAATATCATTTTGTTGTTCTTTTGCTTTTTCACATTTTGTGTTGTTGCTACTGTCATTCTATGCTTCTTCTTGGAACTCATCTTTGGAAGATTCCATATCTTTTGTGTCTCATGCATAAACTATTAAGTCTTCTGTAACATAACTAGCATCAATCATCTGCATTATGTCTTGTGTGTCACAAGTTGCATTAGCCTGTTGTATGAACTCATTTGTATGACATGTTTCATCAATAATTTGGATGAACTCTTCTATAACACATGTTGCATCAACCTTTTGGATAAGATCATAAGTATCACACGTTGCATCGATATTTTGTACTACATCCTTTGTGTCATAACTTGCATCAACCTTTTGATTTGTTGTATATGTTGCATCAATCATGTCATCAATTTGATTTTGTTTTTCTCTTAATTTAATTTGAAGTGCATCAATCAATAAATCCTTCATTTCTATTTCATCTCGAAGATCGTTTGTGGAATGTATTGTATCAACCATGTGATCAATTAATTTTGTTTTTGAATTAATGTCCACTCAAGATTTTTAACTCAATTTTGCAATTCATGGTTGTCCTCTTGCAATTATTTCTTGAGAGGCGTTTTGTAAATGCTTTCCTCCTTTTCCCATTTCTTTTTATTATCTCACTCACTTGTCATGCTCGGTTGTACTCGCTTGCTTTGATGTTACACTTAGGGTGTTGGGTACTACCGATCATGCACCCTAAAGTGTGATTACAATGACTTGAATTTGATGACTTACTTGACCTCCTTATTCAAATTTCAGACAGGCCATGATGATAACATTCACAATTAAGTTTTTACTTGAAATAACACCTGAATTGAAAGGGTTTAACACTTTACCATTTGTACAATTCAAATTAAATGCTTTATCCTTCAATGTTGACAATTCAACTCATGAATCAAGAAAATTTTAAGCTTGATGAATTTACAATTTTCCCCTTAGTGTCAAATATGAAACATAACATTTTTCCAGTTTACAAAGATGGTAAGTTTGAGAAGACTTCAATACACTTGATTATTACAATCACCATTGCACTTCATGAGCACATGATCATTTGAGATTGTGTGCATATTTTGTTTACAAAAGTATATTTGAGCATAAAAAACACAAAACAACATAAGCATCAAAGGGAATATCCACCATCCACGAGCATAATCACACACAAGGACAAATCTCCTCATATACCCTTATTCAAATTTAGGTGGATCTTGGGCACAATCACCACAAAAAATGATCTTTTTCTTTTATTGAAAATAAGGTACGTCAAATATACAACGAGACTTCTTCTTTGTAAACAATTATAACACCTTTCTCAAAGTGGTCTTACACCAAGCCCATCATCAATGATATTTGCAAAATGTGTTCTTCAAACTTCATTTCTAATTTCTCCAATCTCATTTGAGAAATGTTTTGATCAAAGGTTATGATACTTTGGTGGTAATACACCCATTTAACCTTAATACAAGGTGGGTTTACAATGGCTTATAACCACCTTTAAGAAAAAAGTATCACCGCATACTTGGTTCCAATCAAATAACACAACATTAAATGCCACTCACACTTTTTACAAAAGACAATGTTTTCAAAAGTGTGGCAAAAGTTTAAAACAAAGTGTATACCTCTTTTCCATCGAATGTGTGAGGTCCACCTTTCTTTTCTATTGTAGCATAATCATATGTTGTATTATTTTTGTCAAGTGCACGTTCAAGCCACCTCCATTGACTGGACAAAGAGATTGACAAGAGTTGGAGAAGAACTAGATTGCTGAAGTGATTTATTGTGCAGATCATTGTGGAATTGTTGTTACATGTGGGAAGATTTGAAGTCGCCACAGTGGATAGAGGAAGGTGTTGGTTATATCAGACTAGCTCACACGAAGAAGAATAAGCCATACAGGAGAGGAAGTTCATTTTGATTTTTTTTCAAATATACGGTGGTCGCCCAGTTATCCAGATTCAGATCCAAGAGCTTGATGGGGTTTAGAAAAACCTAAAAATCAATGTTCTCAGAATGGCTTCAAAACGGACGTGTGCGTAGGCCTCATCGATACAAACCCAATGCAACTTGAATGGGCTCAAACAGACGTCGTATGCTCATGATATCGCGTTTTGTTCATTTTCCCAAACATGCAAAAAGTCAATGTTGACGTCATCATGCTGACGCGGTATTGAGACACGTGGAAGCGCATCAATAGACTCACTGGGCAGATGACAGACTTGGTCCAATCTCTTTCTAACAAGTGGCACATTCGTGGACCAATGAAAGGGTGCCATGTGGAACCCCATCATTCGTGGGTTGGGAAACATTTTTTGGAGGCCAAAGGAATCGAAGCCATGACCTCTAACATGGGAGATTGTGTTTGTGACAAGTCAGAATGCCATTGCACCAAAGGTGGGGCTTGTTATTTTAAGCCCATTTAAAAATATTTAAAGTGCAATTTAATGTAAATGGAGGTGGAAGG
Organism: Picea glauca; assembly: GCA_000966675.3. Taxonomy (NCBI): domain Eukaryota; kingdom Viridiplantae; phylum Streptophyta; class Pinopsida; order Pinales; family Pinaceae; genus Picea; species Picea glauca. Next base: position 178,796 of record JZKD02S0541775.1, read on the forward strand.
CTCGCGGGTTTTAAATATATATGACCACAGTCTTTTCGGAGGGTGCTCCACTATACACTCCAGCTCGGCGCGGGACTGTAGCACCTTCTCGCCATATATTCTGGGGTGGTGACCTTGGTTATGTGCGTGATCATATCATTATATGCCATGTGGCCTAGACTTACGGGAAAAGGGCTAGCGCGTAGCCCTTAGGGGCTAGCGCTTGGCCACATTATATGCCATGTGACCCTATTTTGGTGTGCGCACCCAGGCCTAAGGGGATAAATTTGATTTTAATTATAAAGTGGTTCTGTAACTATAGAATAGTGATTTTGTATTGATTTTAGGCTTGTTATTGGAGTTTTGTTTTGGCCAATATTGGGGGATATTGGGCCCTTTTTGAGGCCAGATCTCGGGGGAAAGTTGGGAGATGGTTACCAACTCCAGATCTATATAAAACATGCCTTCTTGAGGCCATGGAAGGAGATTCACAATAGGTTTATGCTGAATATTTGCCAAGCCAAAGCCATTTTTATGCAGGGAAACTGTTGAGGAGTGCACCTTTGCGGGCCATTTCTGGGAGCTCCGGTCTTCCGATTTGAGTGTCGTTTCTTCTGTTGGGTTCTAAAGATCTAGTAGAATAATACTAGATCAGTTTTGTAACCTTTTGGCACTTCTTTGATGTACTTATTGAGCTTTTAACATAAATAAGAAAGCCTCACCCACTTAGACAAAGGCCTAGAGACGTAGGCGAGATTATCGAACTCCATTATCACATTGGTGTTATGGTTTGTTGTTGTTCTATGCTTCATTTCAATTTTGTACATATTCATATGGCTACTATATTTCTTTTATAAATTATTCCTCTTTCTTAAAGCTTCCTAATTGGTTAATCAAAAAATGCTTAATAACTCAACCATAGTCGTGTAAAAGATCTTTTCGAATCACCCAGGCCCACATTACAAGGGAAACATTATTATGTGGCAGCACCTTTCATTGCTAGGATTTTCTAAATCATACAAAATTAAAACCCATGCTCATCTTGTAACAGGGTTTGAAGCGAGAAATTTTCGTTTGGGTTTTGTAGAGCTCTCTACATGGTGGATCAAATACACTTTTGTGCATAGATCCTTCTGAAATGCATCAAAAATGTTTAACAAAATGAATGGCATGTGGGTTTGATGTATTGTGTGTAGATCAATATCTCGAGGGTATTCTTTCTATGCTTGAGATGTTCGTGAGCTTATTTTTGTGTTCGTTGGATCAACTTATGAATTGTGCCTCTCTATGCCTCAATCTATGATAACCTGTGAGCCAAAATGCATCACTGGATTGTGAAAATAGATATGGAACAAAGTCTACTTAGAATTTTTCAAGCTCATAATCTCTACCTTCTTTGACTATATTGCAGCTAGTGCCACCACCTCAGCGACCAAATAAATAAATAGTAATGGCGATAGATTTTCATCTACTAAAAATAAGAAACATGCTTTTGAGGATGCAATTGCACCATTCGAATCATTCATGGAAATTCGATTGAAGAATCCGATCAATCATTTGGCCATCAGGTTTGTATAGATCCAAAAATTGCAATAAAAATGATGATCAGATGCCACAAATTGGGTTGTTGTTGCTGCTGCTCGGGGCCGATTTATAATTTGGATCATAAAATGGATCCAATCCTTCAAATTTGAGAGTCAACGACCCACTTTCTGTCAGACAATTTTTTTATCGATCCCCCCATTTCATGCAGTGCCAGACCAGTAGGGGGTGATCTCTTTCATTTGTAGGCCACAATTATGGGTCTAGTGGACACCCCATATGCTGACGAAATTTTTTGTTTTTCAACAAGGATGAAAATTCACCCTTGAAGGTCACTAATTTTGGCCTTTTAGTCTTCTACAGGCTGCGTGATGTCTATAGGCCGTGTGATGTATTCAAAGACATCATGGGAAGTGCATATTATTTTTGAAAAGTTAGTTGTCATTGATGTCAACCTAGAAGAATCCCCGAGGCAAGTTTGGAAGCTTTTGGAAGTAATGGGTGCATTTGAAGAAGTCTCTAAAGTGGTCCCCTTATGGCATATATTTGAGCATGGTCCTCATCGGAAGACACTTTGAAGAAGTCTACAAGAAGCCTTGGAAATATGGTTAAGTGGTTAAGAGGTTAAAAATTCCCATAGGTATGGTCGTGAAGCCCGGAGTTAATTGAAGAAAAAGAATATGAAGGATATTGCAATTGAATGCAAAGTCTCATTGGTTTGATAGTCCTCATCAAGACATTTCCAATGGTCAGTGGCATGCCACGTGGTTCCTCATGGTTAAGAAGATGTGGCCTCTTAAAGATGAAGCCTCGAAAGCAAATGAAGAAGCCCCAAATCTAAGGACAAAAAGTTACAAGTCATCCCTGAAAAATTGTTGCAAACAAGAAGTTACAAGTCATCCCCATTGTAATGAATATTAAAATATATATTAAGGATATTGTTAATAAAGTTGGCCCCAATGGAATAATCATTAAAAATTAAATTGAATTTTAGTTGGGTCAAGTCGGCCCTAAAAAGAGGGTGTCAGATCTAGTATAAATGAGGCACCCGAGAGTTCATTTGTGACATCAACTCAAGTGACTTATGAGGTAAACAAAGGATATTTGAGGCAACAAATTTTAGAGGGAAGATGAAGTGAAGAAGGGAGAAATTCCAAGGGAAGATGAAGTCTTGTGATGAGTTTTTCTAAGGTATGTTCTTTAAAGGTCATCTTGCCATTTTCTCTATAACTTTGTTTCTAGAATTATTCAAATAGAGAAACTTGGAGTATGTTGAGAAGACATATCAAGGTATCTGTGGTACAAATTTAAGCTTCTGAGTCGTTGTACTTTTGGAGATACACTCTGTGGAATATATGGTTTTTGACTAGTCCTAAAACTAGTCTCAAACATGTGTTCCAGGTAAAACAGTCATAACTTATTCATAGATGATCCAAATTATGTGAGACCAATTACAATGAAAATAGGTAGTCTCTAGTATCTTTTGTGTGAGTTTCAGAATCAGGTATCAAATATTGAGCGTGTGGCATGTTGTACAAGGTCGCTCTCTAGAATAGGCCAAAATTCAGGAAGGTTTTCCATTTTCGCTATAACTTTTGTTCTGACAAGTTTCAGACCCCGAAACTTTGAGAAGATGGAAGAAAGATCTCAAAGTATCTGTGTTTAAAATTTTAGACATTGGCTCGCAATAATTTCAGAGATATGCTATGTGGAAGTCAGAGTTCTTGAATGGTCCTGAAATATGTTTTAAATAAGTCAGCTTGGCATTTTTTCTATAGCTTATTTTATGGGACTTTGTAGACTATGAAATTTTCAAAGGTCTGAAAATACATATATAAGCACCTCAAATAGAAGTTTCAGAATAAAAAATGAAAAATTGAGCTTGTGGTGAATCTTACAAGTTTGCATATTTGAGGTATGTTATGGATGTTTTAGTACATGCTTGAGACATACCTTTGGCACATGGTTTGATGTATGTCATGAAGATTTTGGCACATTCTTGAGGTATATTTTAGCACATGGTCTGAAGCATGTCTTTGAGATTTTGGGCATATGCTTTGATACATATTATGGATGTTATGGTACATTATTGAGACATATTTTGGCATATCCTTGGTACATGGTTTATGGATGTTATGGCACATGCTTGAGACATATATTTGGTAAATGGTTTATGGATGTTATGGCACATATATCTTGGCACATGATTTAATGCATATCATGGTGATGTTGAGCATATGTTTGAGAGATATTCTTGGTGATCTTGGCATATGATCTATGTGAATGGATCTGGTTTCATTGTTGATGACGATGTATCAATATCAATGTCAGTAGTAGTGACATGTTGTTGTTGATGATGTATCGATATCAACGACAGTGACATGTTGATGATGATATATCAGTGATAGTGACCGTGATAGTAGTAGCGACAGGTTGAGTCTACATTTATATTTCTGGAGGCAGGAAGGGGCAAGGAAATGGAGTTGGAGTTTCCTTCAGGTTGGTGCCTGTAAATCAGGGGGTTGGAGCCTCCTTCCAGTTGGAGCTAGAGAATTCAGGGAGTTGTATATTCCTTTAGGTTGGATCATCCTTCCAGTTGTAGCTAGAGAATATAGGGAGTTGTAGCTTCCTTCAGGTTGGAGCTTGTAAACTAGAGGGTTAGAGATTCCTTCTAGTTGGTGATGGAGAATATTGGAAGTTGGTGCTTCCTATGAATGCAATCTTGACATAATATGAGAATTTTTTTTTGTGGTTTTCTCCCATTTGGGTTTCCACATAAAATTCTTGTGTATTGTGTATTTGTGGTTATTTTTTATGCACTATTGAATGGTACTATTTATGACATCTTGAATGCATAAGTAATAAATTGATGAATGGTATTGATAATGTAATGTTTACAAGTTGTGATTGAAAATGGTAAAAAATGCTCAATACTGATTCACCCCCCTCTTAGTATTGGTGAATAGTCCAACAATTGGTTTCAGAGTAGGTCCTTCAGAATCAATCTAACCACTGGAAGGTAGATCATGGATTACATAGATAATGGCTACATAGATAATGGAACACCAATGTTTGATGGTCAGAACTATGATATGTGGAACTAAAAAATGAAAGTATATATAAAAGCACATGGATATGACGTTTGGGACTCAGTTGTGTCGGGATATGCCACTTCAAGGAAACCTCTGAAGACTGCAGCCAAGAAGGAATTAAAAAGGAAAAACAAAATAACAATGGATTTCATCCTCGAAGCATTATTTGATCCAGTAAAAGACAAAGTGGGACAATGTTCATCAACTAAATAGATTTGGGATAAGCTACATAATTTCTACTCTAAGGAATCTCATCTTATCACAGAGCCAATGCATCAAAATAAAGAAGATGGTGAGATAAAACAAGAAGAAATAATCTCATCATATTAGATAGATTCAAATGAAGAAGAAGGTGAAGTAGATGTTGAGGAAGAATTAATCAATGCTTTAAGTGATCTAAAAGGAGAAAGGAAGAAAAACAATATTCTCGAGGAAGAATTGATCGAGCTAAAGGAGGGTTCTCAAAACCTTAACAAAAATTATGAAGAAGTCCAATAGATTATTATAAATCTAAAGGTTCAACTAGAAGAAGCCAAAGTGATTGAAGAAGCACTCAAAAATCAGTTGGAAGAAAAACAATGTTTGGAAATCGAAATAGTATCGTTAAGAAAGGAAGCAAAAAAAAGAGGAGAGATCTTGACAAGACATCTTAAGGAAAGATATGAGGACTTAAACAAGCTTGAAGCAGAATTTAGTCAACAAGAAAGAATACTTGAGGAATAAATCATCTCCCTAAGAACCCAACTTGAAGAAACAAAGAGAACAAAGAAGTAATGAAGATTCAGATGATGGAGAAAGAAGAAGATTGTGAGAATCTTGAAGAAGAAGTAGTCTAATTGAGGGTTGAAGTTGATAAGATCAACAAGAACTTGAAGAGCTCTCAAGTACTATAAGACATTCTCAACTATAAAAGGTCACCATTCAATAAATCAGGTATTGGATAAATTGGTGATACCTCATGCAAAGAAGATGGAAATGCCAATCCTAGCAAAATCATTGAAGAAAGAGGAAGCTCCAGTTGGCCAGTAAAGAAAGTTGAAGAAAAGTGTTATAGGTTGTTGGAAAGGAAGAATGAAGAGAAGGTTAAGAGTTATGAGGAAGTCATGAAAGGCACTATCAAGAAGGAAGAATGCACACTCTCAAAGGAGAACACTCCAAAAATGGAAAAGACTCAAGAAGATGATTACAGAAGAGATGCACCACCCAAAATATCTCCCATGCTCAGAAACAAAAGAGATGTATCTCCAAGAATACCTTCTATCTTCAAGTATCAAAGAATATTCAATCATCGTGAAGGAAACAACAGAAGAGAATATCGTGATCAACTAAGGCACATATTTAGAATGGATACATCACAAAGAGGATCATTTGCTTCTAGGTATCCAAGTTTCTTTCCTGGTTATTGTTTTAAATGTAATAAATTTGGACATAAAGTTGTAGATTGCACAGAGTATGGAAGAAATGTTCAAGAAGGATATGATTATGTGGCTCCCTACAATATTGAATGTTACAAATTCCACAACTATGGACACATAGATCGTGATTGTAGAAGCATGATGGAGCCTTCCATGAAGGAAAACATTGATATTAGGTAAGAGAAGGTTTGGAGAAGAAAGAAAAAACAAGATGAACGTGTGAATGAAGAACCCCCAGAGATCATACTCATAGGATTTGCAGAGGTGAGGGATCATGATGAATCTACAAGTAAAGAGGAAGATGTCAGAACTCAGAATGATGATGTTGCAGTAGAGCGAATTCATCCATTGTTCTAATCCATCCAACTTGGAGACTCCCAATAAATGTGAATGTTGAAGAGGGGATTCTAAGCAACAAATATTACAAATTAGAGAACTATCTTTCAGGAATTCTAAAGTGTTTGTTTGCAGATTTTGGGAAAGTAGATTCAAAGTGGTTTGATGGTAGAGGTGAAGAATGTCTTGTGGCATATTGGTTTGTTACTTCAAGGGGTAGGTCAAAACACATCTCCATACATATATGAAGGGAGTTTGATTTAAAGATAGAGAATACTAATAGACATATTTGATTCAACTTGAGAAGTAGGAATATGTGGTGGTTAGTGCAACAAATTCAAATAAGATCTCAGAACAAGTAAAGTGGCAGATTAGTCAGCGTTGTGTGCAGTGGGGTAGTAGAGTCATGGACAATTCTATGTCATATGGACATAGATGAATTCATGAGATTTTTAGTAGGTCTAGAAGACAATATTTGACATGAACCAGAGAAGATACATGACATTGGATAAAAGCATATGACTAAGAAAAGAAGCATATTGACAGGTTGAACCGACTAGTCACAAGAAGGCAAGTCGTGAGAGGCACATCAAGATAGGGGAAGATAAAAAAATCAGGAGAAGTCATACTGTAAAGGGAAATTCGTTGATTGATTATGTCATTGATGTCAGTTCAAAGAAGACATGACAAGCCATGAAGACTTGAAGTCAAGTGATGAAGGAACCTTGACATGAACGCTTTTGATATACGCCAATGGATTACATAATAGGAAGCACCAATGAACAAGAAGCCCCAAAAGAGAGGAAATGAAGCATATATGAAGCCCCACATTGATCTACATGACATCTTGCAAAGAAGACATGGGGAGATAGATTGTCAAAAGAAGGTTTAGTATCAAGGGGAGTTATCCTTTGTCATTGGTGTCAATGGCAAAGAGAAACATGAGGAGATAAAGAACAAAAGAATGAATATAGGGGAAGAAATGGTCATAGGAGGAGTATGCATGTTGCCATCAATGCAAAAGGGGGAGATTGTTGGAAAGTTGGTTGTAATTGATGTCAACCCTAGTCAATCCTAGAAGAAGCCCCAAGGAAAGTTTGGAAGCTTTTGGAAGTAATGGGTGTATTTGAAGAAGTCTCCAAAGTAGTTCCCTTATGGTGTAGCTTTAAGCATGGCCCTCATGCGAAGACACTTTGAAAAAGTCTACAAGAAGCCCTGGAAATATGGTTAAGTGGTTAAGAGGTTAAAAAGTCCCAGAGGTATAGTCATGGAGCCCAAAGTTAATTGAAGAAAATGAGTATGAAGGAAATTAGAATTGAATGCAAATCCTCATTGGTTTGATATTCCTCATCAAGCCATTTCCAACGGTCGGTGGCACACCGCGTGGTTCCTCATAGTCAAGGAGATACGACCTCTTAAAGATGAAGCCCCAAAAGAAAATGAAGAAGTCCCATATCTAAGGACAAGAAGTTACAAGTAAGACCCTAGAAAGTATTTCAAACAAGAAGTTACAAGTTAGCCCCATTGCAATAAATATTAAAATAAATATTAAGGATATTGTTGGTAAAGTCGTCCCCAATGGAAGAATCATTAAAATTAAATTGAATTTTATTTGTGTCAGGTCGGCCCTAAAAAGAGGGTGTCAGATCTAGTATAAATGAGGCACCTAGGAGTTCATTTGTGACATCAAATCAAGTGACTTATGAGGTAAAGTAAGGATATCCAAGGCAATAAATTTTAGAGGGAAGATGAAGTGAAGGAAGGAGAAATTCCAAGGGAAGATGAAGTCTTGTGATGAGTTGTTCTAAGGTATGTTCTTTAAAGGTCATTTTTCCATTTTATCTATAACTTTGTTTCTAGAATGATTCGAATAGAGAAATATGGAGGTTGTTTAAAATACATATCAACGTACTTGTGATACGAATTTCAGCTTCCGAGTCATTTTACTTTTGAAGATACACTCTGTGGAAGATACAGTTTTTGACTAGTCTTGAAACTAGTCTCAAACAGGTGTTCCGGGTAAAACAATATTAACTTCTTCATAGAGGATCCAAATTATGTGAGAACAATTGCAGTGGAAAGAGTACAGTCTGTAGTATCTTTTGTATTAGTTTCATAATCATATATCAAATATTGTGTGTGGCATTCTGTACAAGTTCATTCTCCAGAATAGGCCAAAATTCAGGAAGGTTTCCCATTTTTGCTATAACTTCTATTCTGAGAAGTTTCAAACCCTAAAATTTTAAGGATATGGAAGAAAGATTTAAGAGTATTTGTGGTTAAAATTTTAGGCATTGGATCATAATAATTTTGGAGATATGATCTATGGAAGTCAGAGTTCTTGAATGGTCTTGAAATATGTTTTAAACAAGTCAGCTTGGCATTTTTGCTATAACTTCTTTTCTGGTACTTTGCAGACTGTGAAATTTTCATAGGTCTGATAATACGTATAGAAGTACCTCAGATAGAAGTTTAAGAATAAAAAATGGAAAATTGAGCTTGTGGTGAATCTTACAAGTTTGCAGATTTGAGGTATGTTATGGATGTTTTGGTACATGCTTGAGACATATCTTTGGCACATGGTTTGATGTATGTCATCGAGATTTTGGTACATGCTTGAGGTATATTTTAGCACATGATTTGAGGCATGTATTTGAGAGTTTGGGAATATGCTTTGATACATATTATGGATTTTATGGTACATGCTTGAGACATATTTTGGCATATCCTTAGTACATGGTTTATGGATGTTATGGCACATGCTTGAGACATATCTTTGGTACATAGTTTATGGATGTTATGGAAAATATATCTTGGCACACGATTTAATGCATATCTTGGTGATATTAAACATATGTTTAAGAGATGTTTTTTGTGATCTTGGCATATGATCTACGTGAGTGGATCTGGTTTTGTTTTTGATGATGATGTATCATTATCAGTGTCAGTAGCAGTGACAGGTTGTTGTTGATGATGTATAAGTATTAGTGACAGTTACAGTGACAATGACAGGTTGATGGTGATATATCAATGCCAATGATAGTGATAGTGATAGTAGAAGTGATAGGTTGATTCTACATTTATATTTCTAGAGGTAGGAAGGGGCAAGGAAAGGGAGATGGAGCTTCCTTCAGACTGGTGCCTATAAATCAGGGGGTTGGAACCTCCTTTTAGTTGGAGCTGGAGAATTTAGGGAGTTGTAGCTTCCTTCAGGTTGGAGCCTGTAAAATAGGGGGTTGGAGCCTCCTTCTAGTTGTAGCTGGAGAATCCAGGGAGTTGTAGCTTCCTTCAGGTTGGAGCCTGTAAACTAGAGGGTTGGAGCCTCCTTCCAGTTGGTGCTAGAGAATATTGGTAGTTGGTGCTTCCTATGAATGCAATCTTGAAATAATATACAAAAAGTGTTACGTGGTTTTCTCCCATTTGGGTTTCAACGTAAAATTCTTTTGTACTATGTATCCGTGGTTATTTTTTATGCACTATTGAATGGTATTATTTATGATATCTTGAGTGCAACAATATCTTGAATGAATAAGTAATAAACTGATGAATGGTACTGATAATGTAATTTTTACAAGTTTTGATTGGAAATGGTAAAACATGCTCAATATTGATTCACCTCCCCTCTCAGTATTGATGAATATTCCAACAATTATGTGGCTCCTGAAGTATTATAGATATAATATGGACCACAAATAGATAAATGGAGTGTTAGTATGAAAATTTTGGAGGTCTCCCTTTCAAACATAATGCAATCGAGCCAGGCCATATTTAAAATAAAATCATCAAAGCATCACCAATGATGAATTGCTACTGGCATAAAACACTATATCCAAAAAGAGATCCCAGATCCACACACTCATTGAAACTATATTCAAACAAAATTTTTTGCTTTTATGGCTCAAACAAATTGCCAGATTTATATGTATTTGAGCATTTTTTACAATGAAGAGCCTTTTAAATCTTCAGATTCACAAACATATTTCTCTTGAGATCTTTCTTTTTATTTTTTATTTTATTTTAAGAATAGTTGATTTACAATGGATTGAAATAGATCTCAATTTTTTTGTAAGATATACAACTATTTTGATTTTTAGTAGATTGTATATTTAGAACAGATCTAGACTCAGATATGATAGCAAACAATTAAAAGAGAATTAGAATAACTTCGGAGGCATTGGCATCAAGAAAAATTAATTTGTAGATCTGATATCCAATGCTCATTCTTGACATTTCCTTGGCATATGTGTAATGGATTCAACTCATTTATCTTCCTATAGACAACATGTCTTCTTTGTATAATTGTTGGATCCTCTTTCTCCGTGCACATCTCAACATTATTTGTTGCACCTCACCTTCCATGGAAAACTGTCTTGGACACATCAGACCCTTAAGGACATAAGAGCTATGATATTGTTAACCTCTCTTCACCATGGCTCTGATACCATGTTAACAATTGAGCACAAGCATAACATGGCACGAATTAGCGGAAAAGGCCTTAAGACATTATGATGCGCTATGTATTGATCTCAATGATGTGAATTTATAATACATAGAATTGGCAGATCTAGATCTAGATCTCATTGACAACTCATCAATGGATCATGGCAGCACCTCATGAATATATGAGGTTTATGACTCATATCAATATGGTCTCGAACTTTGTGATTGTCTAGGGACTCACAATCTAACAATCCTTGATTATATTTAAAAAAACTTGTTCAAATAAACAAATTGCACAAAATCAATATAAGTAATGGTATTCTAATTCAATTCAATTAGTAGTCTACTTCAGTTATAATGTAGAAACTACAAATCCCTGACAACAAATTCTAAAGTACCTATTTAAATTACATATATTATGCCTTTACAACATCCTTTATCCTTATCATTGAAACAAACACTAACTATCAATCACTCATGTGAGTAAAGTTCAGTACTTTCAGACATTCTCTTATTAGAAAAAAAGATGTTTCCATTCCAATGGTATTTAGTACAATTAAGGTTGGTAACGAAAGAAAAATTGTGATCCATGCAACACAACAAATGAACGGAAGTCAAATATAATGACCCTTTTTTTTTATGTTTCCATTGTGTGAATAAATCCACATTATTGCTTGAACTCATCATCTGCAAGTGCCTCTTCAGCAACAACCTCCCCCTCCTCCTCATCCAATTTGAAATAAGGATTTTGTGTGTCTCAGACTTAAATCTATAGCCTGTGAAAATATAGAAGGCCAATGTAGCCAACCCTATTTTCAAATCACATGTCCATGAATACTGGTAGAATATAATTGTTTTGAGGGAAATCACAACTATTTGAGTAAAATAAATGTAACTAACCACTATAATGTAATATTGATGAAATAGAGTTAGCTTCACTAAGCTTATAGCCACCTTGCCATTATTAAGGGCAACTTCTAGAAGATGCTCGGTGAACCAAATTATAGGTAAAATCACAACACATCAACACATTACATCCAAAAGGAACAATAACCGATTCCAAGTAACCCAATCCTTTCTTGCTAGGCCTGTCTCATCTCTCACATCTGTTGCAATGTTAGCAACTACTTGAAGATGAATCACTATAATGAGAAATTTCTTTTCTTTTTCCTATAAAAATGGTTTCAGAATGGACCATCGCATGCCAATTAGAATGATTACGGTAGAAAGCATAACTCCTTTCAAGAAACTAAATCCATAAAACACAATATCCCACCCATGGGAAGTTCAAGTTCTCTTCGTATGGGATTTTTCCTCTAACTCACAGAGTAAGTCAAGTGCCTTCATGAGAACCTATATACCCATGAGAATATGGATCATGTGAGTACTCCCATTCTTCTTCTAGTATACATACAACCACCCCCCAAAGAGCAACATAGACAATAAGAAAAAAACAAAAAAGATCTTGCGTAGTTGGGTTCAACCTACTAAAAAATAATCCTTTTCCCCATTGTTTAGTGAATTATACATGGTCATTATCACATTCATCCAAACTTGAATGGAAGATAAACAATTGGCAAACTTGAGGTTATATTCATTTGCACTTGGTGCAACAAAGGACTTGTTGACCACCCTACTCGACTGATCAATTTATTGAAAGGTAAAGAGTAGTTTGGTGAGAGGGTTTTGTAGCACACAATATGATTTAGACTCACCCAACTAAGAGTACTCAATCAATACCTAAACCCAATTCTCTTCTATAATTAAAAACAATCCCATTAGAGAAAACTTCTCCCTATTAGAGATTCCGACAGAATAGGATATGTTGATGAGTATGATGTCCAGGTGACCATTGTGGTGAAACCATCTCAAATTCAATCAGAGACCTATTGTCTACATTTATTATTATGTTCTTGATCTCTACATATGATGATGACATACAAAATTCTAAAAGGGATACAAGTATTGCAAAAGCTAAAACTTTAGAATAACCCATTTGTGAAAATCCTATTTTTTCATAAACTCAAGAAAAAGAACAGAGATGTTGAGGAGTAAAAGGAGTTGATAGATTGTTGATGTTCATATTGGTCAAAATCTCAACGAGAACCTCACGAGGATAAAATCCCCCTAAATTTTAAAAGAGGTGGTACTCCTCTATGTTTGTCTGAAGTATGTAGCTTGATGTTCTTGGACTGGATTGTCAAATGGGAGAATGATAAACAACAAGCCTCAAATCTTTATTGCTTTAGTTTATATATGAAATGGTTCTTGATAACCAGATTTCTCTTTGAGTGCAAAATTTGCCTAGAAATGGACCAAGCAACTTCTTTATAGTAAAAAGATAAATAAATGATTAAATATCAGAATAATATATATTCACAACTTCATTATAACATCCTTCTGAGACACATGCAAGGAGAATATGATTCCATGTTTTCTCACAAGAAAAAGAGTGAAATGGTGTTGATCACTTCATAAAAATATAAATGAGTATTGCATTCAAAACTGAAAAAAAAGAATTTAATGAGCATACTCCAAAAATATCACACTCCAAAATCCCAAAGTCTGAGAAATCATTAAAGTTATACCTCGAAATAGTTCTTTGTGGAGTTTAATACATGAATATATTTGACATTACAAAGCATTTCAGTAAATCAATTGACTAGTGCTCAGAAATAAAGCTTGCCAAACACAATAAATAAACCTCCATGAATCAATTAGACAATCATGGTTTACATTTATCAGACATATGTATGGTTGTAAAATACTCCTATTGATCTTTTTAGGAAGATATCTATAAAATGAAAAACACTCAAAAAATTCAGCCTTATGCTCGATCTCAGATATGCAAACAAAAAGCTTTGAGAGAAATTGCGTAGAAGAAGAAGAAGCAAGAAAAATGGAGGTCTGTATTCGTTGATGAGAGAGTTGGTTTCAGATTGAAGGATGAAGAATTCTATCATGATTATATCTAACCCTTCTTTGATGGAGCTCTCTTTCTTTTAAATCTACTGCCAATGGTTCTTGGAAATGCTTTGCCCTAGTAGTTAGGGTTTATGTTCTTCTAGAAGTTTCCATGTGCTTCCTCTTTTTGAAATAAAGAGTAAATCATTTTAATTAATACTTGATTGAGTTCTTCTAAATGAATTTAGGTCATTGAAATTTCTTCCTGCAAGTGGGACCCACTTCATCCTTTTATAAAATATATTTAATAAACTGTTACTTCCAAAATTAAAGTGGACTGTATTTTAATTAAAAAAAAGTGGATTGTATTTTAATTTTATGATCATGATAAATTGCTTCTCAGCCATGTAAACCATTCTAGAAATAATCTTCATTATCCCAACTTTCTAGCAAGTCCTCTTGAGCGAAATTTGGAGGTCTAGATTTGAACTTATAGTCTCGGGAAGTCAAGGTTCCAAATAGATTTACCAGCAAGTCATGAAAACAAAGCTGAATGTTATTTAAATTTATAGAAAAATTATGGACAAATTCAGCCATTGAAATCTATCCCATTGTCTTCCTTGTTAAATTACCTTTCCAACAAGGTATCGCTTTCCCAAAACGGACGTCTAGATCAAGAGTTATGAGCTCTGGAAGATCATTGCTCAACAACCGTCGATCTGGTTCGTGGATCAATATTATCCCTTGATTTAACTCCACCCTTTTTAGTCTCACTTGAATTGTAGAGGGTAAATTATTTAATGCTTATAATGAAATTCCTTCCATATCATTCATTTGAAATAAATGAGCTTATGAAGGACTTAGTGCAGCTCTCGTGCCTTAGAAAAATTCACGACTTAGTAATATCTTGGTCGCCTAGTCACTGCCCAATCATCGCCCAATCATCTACCATGTGTCACCCAAGGATTGGTCCACATAACTACCACGTTTCATTTAGAGGTGTTCCCAAAAATAATGAGAAATAAACTTAGGATAAGTAATCGATATTAAAAATTTAAATGAAAGGTTGGCGAAAAAATAGGATAATGCAGGAGGTAAGGATGAGGAAGTAATATTTCGTAAAAAGAGTTGTAAAATGTCTAAGCATTGAGAAGTTGTGAGACCATGCACAAGTAGGATGGCACATGCACGGGAGAGAGGGATCGAGGTATAGTATATGGAAGAGTAATAAAAATCACGGTGGACTTGCGATAAGGGGATGGTGGATGAGGTGAGACTTAGTAAAAAGAGTTGTAAAAAAATTTAATGGATTGAGAGAATTGGGATAGTGGGGTAAGGGAACAATGACATGGTAAGAGGATGGTGGATGAGGTAAGACTTAGTAAAAATAGTTGTAAAAATACTAAGTATTACGAAGTGGATCGAGAGGATCGAGAGGACGGGGTAAGGGAATGCCGATGAAATTCACGCAGACCCGCAGTAAGCCATAATAAATTTGTCTAAGTGTTAGGGAGGCAAGTAAGTCACGAAGTTACATTGGAAGACAGAAAGAGTTATGTGAAAAGGAAAATAAGAAAGGAAAATAGAAAAAGAAAATAGAAAATAGAAAGTGGAAATGGAAAATAAAATAATGGAAAATAAATGGAGTGGAAAATAAATGGAAAATGGAAAAAGAAAAAGGAAAATAAGAAAGGGAAATGGAAAATTATGAAAATGAACGTGGAAAGGAAAATGGAAAAGGTTAAGTATGAAAAGTAAAGTGGAAGAGAGAAATGACTAAGTATGAGATGAGATTATGAGACGAGAAGAGAAATGAAAGGATAAGAGAGGAAGTTGAAAAATAACTAAGTATGGAGATGGAGAATAATGAGAGTAATGAGAGTGACGAGACTAAGTGTTTCACAGGGAAGAAGTGCCCTTCATGGAAGATCAGGCAGTTGGATAAAATTCTGAGTATCTTGGGCATACAGATTCATATTTTGATTCCGTAAAATGAATGACGAAACTGAGACTGAGGGATATGCCATGAACTGATGATCATACACAATTTCCTCTTGCTGATATGTTTTTTTTTTAATATTATTCCCAAAAGTGGAAAATCAAGGGGATCATTTTTTTTTATCAACAACTAGCTCCAATGACCCCCTATGGGTTGCTGAGAACACCATAATCAGACCAACTTCCTTCTTCATTGGGATATGGAGTCATCTTCAAACATTATATCCATATAGAAATTGCTTTATTATGCAAAACTTTGGACTGAAGAAACAAACTATGTACAAACAAGATCTACCTACCTTAACCTACTTGGAGGAAAGGGACACTTTTCAAGTGTAAGTAGATTTCCAATGGAGCCATTCAAGCATCTAACTGATTCGTGGAATGAACTCAAGAATTGGGAGACACATCGAGGTTGCTATAAAGGATTCAAGAGCATGCCCAAAGTGTACTGAAGTGAAACTGAGCCAAATGTGCCGAAAATCTGATTGCATTGCTTGGCCAACAATACTTTGGTTGGATGAGAAGTTTCCTTCTCCGTTGCTCATGGGTGTTGCAATCTTTGGTTGGATGAGAAGTTTCCCACATTTGAAAATATTTTCATCTTTCTCCTTATCCCCAACCACATCCAAGATTCTTGATTCATTGACAATGTCTTGAAAGCATTCTTCCTTTGTGCAATGACAATCTTGCCCATCATTGTTCCCAAGATTAATTTCTTCCACCAATTCTTCTTGTTGCCAATGTTCTTGTGACTTTTCATCATCAAGATGCGGCCATTGCAAACATGTTGTAACATTTTCTACATGAGAATGTTGGTTGAAATCTTGTTGTACATTTAGTGGAGACTCCTCAATTTCATTCTCAAAATTGATGCCTGAAAGATCCTCATATGGAGTATATGAGAAGCTAAAATCTTGCACTTGCAAATTGGAATTCTTATTTTCAGTTTCAGCAGTATGACTCAATTCATAAAAAATTTCCAATCTTTGATTTGATTTTTCCTCCAAATCACTCACTTCATTATCTTGTGTCCATATTGGAGAGTGTGGGTGGGAAACAACATTGAAAACACCAGAAAATGGTATATGGGTGTACTCTTGGGATGTAATTTTCAACAAATGAAGTTTCCAATGCATTCCAACTGGTAATGGTCCCATGAAGCAATGAAAAGAACCATTCATGAGCATTCACATACAGAGTTTGTGCAAATAATTGACATGTAATATTATCTTCAGAGATATTGAAAACATCACATGTACTTTTGAATTTAAATAAATGTTGTTATGCATCCTCTGAAGTATTCCCAAAGAATGTGGGAAATTTTTCAATAGAAATGTTTGGCATTTGAAAATCTACTCCTTGCCGATTTAAAGGGATTCTATGCCCACTTCCTTCTTTGGGTGCTTCTCCTTTTTGTTGCGTCTTAAAATTTCATTGACGGGACTAGTTCAGAAGGCAAAGGAGTATCATGACATGAACGAAATTATTTGGTGTAGTCACCATGAGGATTTTCTTGAGATTATTGAATCTTTCCTATGGAGTTTCCAATGTATTTAAGAGTTTTTTCAATGGGGAATTCATCGTCTCGAATATTTGATATTTCTTGGCTCTTCAAATATTATGATATCTGACTTGTTCTCAAAGATCCAGGAACAATATCTCCGAGGTCATTCAAATAGCGTTGAATAATCTTTTTATAAACCCTGTGCATCTAGAACAAGTAGTAGTCTTGTTGAATCTCCTTTTTGAAACTTTGAACCATGGAGACACTGGTTCCCCAATCATATCTAAAACAAAGCCTTATATACCTTGAAAATAAATTGATCCCCAACAGAGTCACCAAAAATGTTGATGTTCAGATTGGTCAAAATCTCAACAACAACCTCACAAGGATAAATCCCCATGCGTTTTTAAAGAGGTGGTACTCCTCTATGTTTTTCTGAAATATGTAGATCGATGTTCTTGGACTGGACTGTCAAATAGGAGAATGCTAAACAACAAGCCCCAAATATTTATTTCTTTAGTTGTTATCTGAAATGGTTCTTGATATCCAGATTTCTCTTTGAGTGCAACATTGCCTGGAAATGGACCAAGCATATTATTTATAGTAAAAACATAAAGAAAGTCCAAAATAATATATATGCTCAGCTTCATTATAACATCCTTCTAAAACACATGCAAGCATGATATGCATCCATATTTTCTCACAAGAAAAAGAGTGAAATGGTGTTGATCACTTCAGAAAACTTTAAATGAGTATTGCATTCAAAAATGAAAAAGAATTTGATGAGCATACTCCAAAAATCTCATACTCAAATCCCAAAGTCTAAGAAATCATTAAATTTATACCCCAAAATATATCTCTATGGATTTTAATACATGAAGATATTTAACATTATAAAGCATTTCAGTAAACCGATTTACTAGTGCTCATAAATAAAGCATGTCAAATGCAAGAACTAAACCTCCATGAATCAATTAAATAATCATGGTTTACATTTATGAGTCATATGTCTGTCTATAAAATAATCATATTGAAATTTTTAGGAAGAGACCTGAAAGAATAAAATAAAAAACACTCAAAAAACTCAACCTTATGCTCGATCTCAAATATACAAACAAAAAGCTTTGAGAGAAATTATGTAGAAGAAGAAGAAGAAAGAAAAATGGAGGTCTATATTTGCTTATGAGAGAGTTGG
>JZKD02S0541775.1:213324-233010 GCA_000966675.3 Picea glauca
ATTTTCAAAATATTGATTGAAGCACAACATTTTATAGTTCAACAAATTTTAGGTCTAGGAATCATTTTAGAAAAAAGTCATCCATTAATCAATGACAATGACTTGCAAATTCACTAATTAATCAACAATCTATGCAACATAGTAGTACAATAAACCTGGATCTATAAAGCTAATAATGTCAAACAATACAGAGATAGTTGAGTATATCTTGATAGAAAAAAAAAAAAACAACCTATAATCCAAGGACGTTTTAAAATATATTTTTATCTTTCCAGATCACAAAACACTAGGATTAACACACACAAACTTTAAAACACTCGAAAAAAAGAGAATGAGATCCTAAAACGTTTTATTCAAATGATACTTACACTTAAAGAGATGCTTAGAAATACTATCAGGGCATATATTATGAACCCAATGGCCTTTCATCTTGTTTAGAACAACAATTGATAAAGTTCACTAATATTTTGTGCTAAGATCTTTGTACACTTGTCGTTTCATATTGGACAATTCACACACTATTTTAGTTCACTTATTTTATTACAAACGCTGTGGAACTAGCAAAATATATGGTAATACTCATAAAACACAAAGTAACCATACTCTCCAATTCATTAAACTATTGGATAAAACTACTATAGTTTCTTTTCAATATTTTCATAACCTATTCTATAAGCGGCATGCCATCCTTTCTCTACAAACAAAATTTCAGTCATACATTTATTATGCTCCACCTCATCATGCAACAACCTCATGAGATGGCTCATGGTGTCTAGATCTTGTTAAGTATATACATTGCTCTAGCTACTACATCGAGCTACGAATTTCTAGTTCCAAGGAAGAATTAGATTTAGTAGTACACAAGTCCTTTAACAACTTCGTGACATTGTTTAAGAATATTCAAACAATTTTAGTTTTTTTTCAACTAAAGATTAGGTTTGATAAATTTAACATTTGTACGAACCTTTTCTCAATTAAGTTTTAGGTGGCTATGCAAGTCTTCATGTTTTTATCTAATGTTGTGGAAATGTTGTGCTTCCAAACAAATGAATGGATTTTTGTGTTTAAAAAATAAGATATATTTTTGAATTATAAAATTATGTTGATTTTCTATGAACTTTTTGTTGGTTATGGAGTTTAATTATCTTCCTAATTTATATGCAAGTCAAAGACATTGTAGGACACACAATTCTCCCCCCCTTCAGCTTTGAGGGGGCCATAATTTTTTTTTATGCAATTCAAATATTGTAATTTTGTAGTCAATTTGGACCGTTCATTATAAGGTCACAGATATGACGATAGAAGTTGTATTAGGGTTTTTTCCTCTAGAAGGAAACTCTTTTTTATGAGGAATTGTATTGCGGCTATGTGGGTAGTAGAGTGAATATTGTATTCTGAGAGAGGAGACTGTGAGAGAAAGAAGAGGAAGTTACAATGGATGTGTTGTGGGTTTTATCCCTTCATTTCTTGGATAAAAATAAAGGAAGGACCTGGAAATTTCTCTGGTGGATGTAGCTCGCATTGGGTGAACCACATATATTTGTTTCTCTATTGTATTATGTATATTCTGTGTTTTATTTCCACATTTGTTTTATTTTATTTCTCTACGATCCTATTTTTCTAACAACTGGTATCATAGCCAAAGGTAAATCGCAATAAAAGAGGGTTCATGGTTCAAGTGGGAGCAATGACAAAAGATGGAAAGTTTCGGGTCGAGAAATTTAACGGCCAAAACTACCAACTATGGAAGATGCAAATGGAAGATTATTTATATCATAAGGATCTATTCCTACCACTGGGTGGAATAAAAAAGAATCTGACAACCATGAAGGACGAAGAATGGGAAGTCCTTGACAAAAATACACTAGGAGCGATATGACTGTGCATGGCAGCATCGATGGCTTTCAATATTTCGAAAGAAAAAACAACGAAGGATCTAATGAAGGCACTGACTAGACTATATGAAAAACCCTCGGCCTCCATCAAGGTAATTATAAAGAAGTGATTATTTAATATGAATATGTGATCTAGGAGGATCTTGGTGGCCACCCACCTTTTCCAACTGGCTCAAAATATCTTTTTGACAATTTACTATTTTTTGTAGTTTTTCGGGTTCCAAACTTTTAGGGCCATTTTGAGGGCCCAAACAATAGTTTTTCACAATCGAGCACCTCAATGGTAGTTAAATGCTCTTATTGAACCCCCTAAATGAAGCTCCTCATTAATACCTTTCCAATGATCTATCGTGCACCCTAAACTGAGATCGTATGCAAAAGTTACAACCCCAAGAAATTGATGTACTAACTTACCTCAATGGGCCCCACATGACTTTTGGCGCTTCATCTCCTAGGGTTAGGTTTTTGGATGTCTAGGGTTTTGACATTCATGTTTATTATAAAATGTCTTCAGAGCCTCATTGTACCCATATTCTTGCGAATGGGCATAGATGCCACATCTCTTCTCAGAGATAAGCTGCCACCATTATAGCAAGCTTGTTTTCAGTCTCCATTTTACAGTTTTCAATATATTTATTATTTAATAGAAGTCAAGTTTTATTGTATCTATGTTATTGTTCACCATGTCTCTATGTTAATATTCTAAATCCGTGGTTTCATTTAGTTCCTCTCATAAATCTAGATCAGTGGTATCAGAGTAGTCTGCTCCTTATCGTTTTTTTAATGCATGTCCCTGACACGATTATAGTATAGAGAGTTGGGTCTCCAACTTATTTCTCTTGAGGACAACTACTCTCGCATGCCCAATAAACCGTACATAGAGGGAGAAAATTAAGACGACGAGACATGATATCCTTTCAAAATGTTGCTCGAGGAATCCCTTGAGCAACCAAAGAATGAGATGATGGACAACTTTGCACAAATCCTTCAATGGTTGTCGACAAGCGATGCATCCACCTCAAACAGAGGTGCCACCTCCTTTAAGGTACAAACAAATTTTGATAATCCTATAATTGAAGGTTAAATAGATGCAAATGCCATAGATAAATGGTTAAACCTTCTAGAAGGATATTTTTCTGTCCACAACTTGTCCGATAGAGAAAAGATTACATTTGCATTCCTCAAGGCCATCCCCTATGTCAAAGATTGGTGGGAGACTTTCTGTGAGCAAAAGGAAATAGAGGGATCCACATTATTTGTAGTTTCACCCACTTGGGGTTCCTTCAGGGATGTTATTAAGGAAAAAAACTACCTTGTTGGAAGTTATGACGACTTGTATACAAGATGGACCACACTATGGCAAGAAAGAGACCAAATAGTGACAGAGTTCACCAATGTCTTCCATACCTTGCACACCAAGCTGGGTATCAAATATTCTGAGTGACATCTGGTGCTCAAGTACCGTGACAGTCTGCATAAACACATCCAGACAAAAATGGATTTTTTGGACATCTCATCCTTGCGCGCTGTCTATCGACATGTCATCAAAATCGAGTAGAATCTTAAACAAAAGACACAACAATTTGGGTTTGGGAACCCCTCACAGCAGAAGCAGGGAAAGGGCATCCCCAACCCGAAAAAAAAAGGACAGAGCAAATATGGGAAACATCACGACAGCTAGTCCAAGCCACAAGCAAAGAATGACAATGGGAAGACAAAGAAAGATATCAGGAAGTGGTGTGACTTCCATAAGATCCCCTGGCATAACACTGCTGATTGTCACTCAAAGAAATCATTGGTGGATGAGGTAAAATCCTCTGAATCATATGCAGGCTCTGACTCTGATTCAGAACCAAAAAATGGGATTTGGATCATTGATGTGGAATCCGGTGCCATTGTTGCTACCACCAAGATCTAGCCCAGTGAAACTGATGAGACAGAGGAAGGAGAGTGCCTCTTTCATTCACATATGTAGGTGAAAGGCACTCCGCTGCACTTCATCATTGATAACAATAGAAAGAAGAACCTCATATCAACAGAGGTTGTCAAGCAACTAGACCTATCGACAACACTGCACCTACAACCCTACACCATCAAATGGCTCCGTCAAGGCAGTGATATTCATGTCAACCAACATTTTTTCCTATCGTATGACATCAAGCCATTCAAAGATGAGGTATTGTCTGATGTTGCTCCCCTTGAAGTCTGTGATGTTCTTTTGGGCCAACCTTATTATGGAAACATCATGTTGTATATGAGTCTAGGCCTCACAGTGTTATTATTACTTTTGAACAAGAAATTGTATAGGATACATGATGTAGTCCCACATAGTGCTATTTCCTTGATCTCTACCAAGAAATGCAGGAAGGTCATTTCTCAGACCGAGAATATTGTCTTCTTTGTGATTCACTCTCAGAGTGAGTGAATGGTTGCAACCACATCCATGGGCTCTGCGACGGACCTCTCCACGCAGCAGAAGCAAGTGGGTAAGGTCGTGGAAGAATATAAAGACATCTTCTCATCACCTACTGGGGTACCTCTTCACTATCAGGTTAAGCATCTGATCGATCTGACCCCCGTCGCATCGCTACCCAATGGGCTAGTCTATCACCACCCTCTACTAGAAAATGAGGAGATCAAGTGTCAGATCCAAGAAATGCTCCACAAGGGCCACATCTGACCAAGCTCATCACCTTGTGGAATCCTAATCGTGCTGGTGCAAAAGAAAGATAGGACCCGATGATTATGCATTGATTATCAGGCCCTAAATAAAATCACAGTCAGGAATCGGTACGCAATTCCCCAAATTGACGATCTCCTTGATCAGCTCAAGGGGGAAAAATAGTTTAGTAAGATTGATATGAAGTCTGGCTACCATTAGGTCCCAATAGAACAGACAAATGAATGGAAACATGCATTCAATTAAAAAGAAGGCATTTTTGAATGGTTGTACATGCCCTTTGGTTTGAAAAATGCCCATAACATTCATGAGGATGATGGATGATATCTTGCATCCTTTTACTAATTCTTTTGTCGTGGTGTATCTGAATAACATCATCATCTACAACAAGACTTAGGAAAAACACTTGCAACATATTCAACAGGTTCTACACACCCTGCGACAACACAATCTATGTGCCAACTTGGAAAAATGCTTGTTCGGCATGGACAGGGTCTAGTACCTAGGCTACATTATTGATGCGCATGGTGTGAATGTTGATCCAACCAAGATCAAAGTCATATGTGAATAACCATCCTCAACCATGCTCACTGAGCTTCAGATCTTCTTAAGCCTTGCCAATTTCTATCGTAGGTTCGTGTTGGGATTCTCCCATATTGCATGGGCGCTCAGCCAAATAACCAAGCGTGGTGGTAAGGAAAAATTTGTGTGGGGCTAGTACTAACATAAATATTTCGATGATATGCAACAACAATTATGCTCAACCCCATTTATTTCATTACCTGATCTGCAACAACCCTTTGTGATCGAGACAAATGCTTTAGACTATGCTATGGGCACAATCATCACTCAACACGACCACCCCATGGCCTACCATAGTGAGACACTATCAAATGTCGTCCATAAGTACCCTACTTATGACAAAGAAAAGTACTCCATTGTGAAATCCTACCACCAGTGGAGGCATTACATTCTTGGAAAGGAGATAGTCATCCACACTGATCATAAGCCGTTGTTGTTCATGCAGACACAAGGAAAATTCCAAAATGATCGCCATCAAACATGGTCCATATATTTGTATCAGTTCCACCTCAACATCAAGAATAAAACAAGAAGTACCAACTGAGTCACTGATTTCTTCAACCGATCTTTAGTCATGACACTCACCACAGTGTTAGATTCTTGCGGCACGAGACATCTGGATGGCCCCACCTCAATGAGACAGATCTTGACTTCGCCAACACCTATTATATGTTGGGCATAAACACAAGTCTCACTAATTTCCATATTCACGATGGGATACAGTGCCATCTGGGCTATCTCTGTGTTCCATCAAGTGAGAGAGGGAAGATGATTTTGGAAGCCCACTACACTCGGGTGGAATGAAACTTCAACATGGAAAAGATAGTGGCAATGATGTAGTGACATTTCTACTGGTCAAAACTTCGACAGGATGTCAACAAGTATATCCGGTCCTGCACTGCATGCACTATTACCAAATTAGCCACTAAGAAACAAGGCATGTACACTCCTCTGCCTACTCCCAAGAGGCCCCGGGAATCCATCTCAATGGACTACATATTGGGCCTTCTATCCAACAAGCGAATAAATGAATGTGTTTTTGTGGTTGTTGATCACTTTTCCAAGATGGCGATTCTGGCTTCCTGCAAGAAGATGATCACAACAAAGACCATTGCCAAGCTCTTATTTGAAATATTGTGGGTACACTTTGGGATCCCACAAACCATTATCTCATATTAGGACATCCATTTCCTAAACATATTCTCGTTGAGCCTTTTGTCACTGCTGGACACCAAGCTCACCAAGTCCACTGCCTTCCAGCCCCAGACGGATGGCCAAATCGAGGTCGTCAAACAGATAATCGTGCACATCCTACACATGTACAATTCCAAGCACCACCGCAACTAGGATGAGAGTATTCCCTATGTTCAACACAACTATAATAGATCCATACATAACTCTACTAGCCACAACCCCTTTCAGGTGGGGTTGGGATTACAACCATTGGGTCCCATGGATGTTGCACTACCCCTTGTGACCACCCAGGCAGACTCGTCGCATGCTTCAGTAGGAGCTAACAAAGCCACCTAGTTCATCGAGCAGATCCAACACATCTACCAATAGGTTCAAGATATTTTACAGAATTCCAATGCCAAGTACAAATAGCGCCATGATCAACACCGGGTGCCACACTAGTTTCAGGTGGGAGACAAAGTTTGGTTGGACTTGCAGAAAGAACACCTTACATGGCCTCATCAAAATCTTCGTCCACTCCGTTATGGACCTTACACCATCACCAAGGATGTGGGTGACAATTTTTTTGAGCTCAACCTTTCCCCCTTCCTTTGTTTGCACCCAATGTTCAATGTGGACCTCCTTCGACCTTATTTTCCACCATTATTGGACACCTCAGAGATAGTAGAACAATTGGCACCAATAGAGATCAACCCTGACTGCATGGAACATGCATCCAATGATCATATCATGGACATACAGGTCAAGGGCACTTGCCAACAGAGGATCCATCTTTATCGGGTTGTCAAAGCAGGGCAACTCCTGCACCAAGGCAAGTGGCTCACCCAAGGCCAAATTGAACAAAAAATTCCTGATATGATGGGGGAACTCAACACAATGGAGACCATTGCATAATAAGGGGGTAGGATTAATCCAGAAGGATATTGGTGGCCACCCAACTGGCTCAAAACATTTTTTTGGAAACTTACTATTTTTAGCAGTTTTTCGGGTCCCAAACTTTCGAGGCCATTTTGAGGGCCCAAACGACATTTTTTCACCACCAGGCACCTCAAAAATAGTTGAAGGATTTGATTGATCCCCTAAATGAATCTCCTCGTCAATGATTTTCCAATGAGCTATCGTGTGCCCCAAACGAATATTGTATGCAAAATTTACGACCCCGAGAAGTTGATGTACTAACATAGCCCAACGGGCCCACATGACTTTTGATGCTTCATCTCCTAGGGTTAGGTTTTTGGATGTCTAGGATTTTGGAATTCATGTTTATTGTAAAAAGGCCTTCAGAGCCTCATTGTACTCATCTTCTTGCGAATGAGCGTAACTGTCACATCTCTTCTCAAAGATAAGCTACCACCATTCTAACAAGCTTGTTTTTAGTCTGCATTTTATAGTTTTCAACATATTTCTTATTTAATAGATGTCAAGTTTTACTGTATCTTTGTTATTTTTCACCGTGTCTCTGTGTTAATATTATAAATCTGTGGTTTCATTCCATTCCACTCATAAATCCGTATCAAGATGTTAGAAGGTGGGTTTGTTGTATATCATTTAAATGAATTTAATATGGTTACTAATCAACTAAGTTCTGTAAAAGTGGCCTTTGATGATGAGGTTAGGGCTCTTCTAATATTGTGCTCATTACCAGAAAGCTAGAATGGCTTGGTCATGGTTGTAAGTAACTCTGTCTCTGGCTCAAACACTCTGAAATTTGATGATGTTATTGGTGTTATCCTTAGCGAGGAAATGTGATGGAAAAGCACAAGTGAGACATCAAGTAATGTGTTGACCATGGAGAAAAGGGGAAGACAAAAGGAAAGAGGAAAGAGTCTAGGGAACTGTGGGAATTCTAGGAAGGGAAAATCCAAATTCAGACTGGGAAAGATAGAGTGTTGGAATTGCGGGAAGAAAGGACATCTAAGCAAATAATGTAGAGCTCCAAAGAAACAAAGAGATGGACAACAGGAGAAAAATCAGGAAGCAGATGTAACAGGTGATGTGTTACATGATGCTTTGATTATTTCTGTAGATAATACAATTGAGTCTTGGGTTGTAGATTCAGGGGCTTCATTTCATGCCACGCCTCATAGGAAATATTTTCAATATTATGTTCAAGATGATTTTGGACAAGTTTATTTGGGTGATGATGAACTATGTCAAATTGTTGGAATGGGTAAGGTAAAAATAAAGAAAAAGAATGGAAACCAATGGTTACTAAAAGAGGTGAGACCTATATCAGATATGAGAAGAAATCTAATTTCAACAGGGTAGTTGACAAGTGAAGGCTGTATATCTATATTTACAAATAAGGTGTGGAAGGTCATTGAAGGATCACTGGTAAGGATATCTATCTTGTGACCCTGCATATAACCATGAGCTTAATTTCCTCATTTCCATACTACATGATCTATTCACTAGCCTCTTATACAAGGGAACCTTGGTGCTATAACCAAAGGATTATCCATAAGACAAGAAGGCATTTCCCTTTATCTCTTAACCCAAAGGCACATAAACTTACGTGCAGAGTGCTAACCAAGCTTTAGCACCAAGTCCCCAGGTGTGTAGCCATTTACACCATACAACCAAAGGCTTGTGTCCATGAGCCACTTTTCACAAACCCAAAAAGTGCCTTTTCACAGTATTCAATGAAACACAAAATAATCTAGGAGTGACACGTAGCCCAATTGATCTATGCTCTAAATTAATTTGCAAATTGGCTTAGGCATTAAACTTTATGCACTTCCATGGGAGAAATGGATCTCCACCATTGATTTCTCCTCTGGGTCACAATCTGACGACTACAATTGGTCTACGATCTAACGATCAAGAATTAATCAAATATTTGATGGACGATTGGGGTTACTCCATAGTTTGTAATGAGATCTGGCGACTCTCATTAACTCTTCTTCTAGATCTAACGATCCTAAATTATCCTCGATCCAACGCCAATATCTTAAGCTCCCTTTGGTCAATGGTCATGAATGATCTAGTATTCCTCTAACTCCAGATGAAATCTAACGATTTATATTCTCCTAAACTCTTAGATCAAGGGTCACGATGACTTTCTCTATATTCTTCTCCATCATCATCACACATACATGTAACTAATATATATGTGGATCATTGATTCTGAAAGTGATCAATGATCATTAAGAATTCCATTGTTTGAATACTGAATAGGATTAACTTTCTACAAAGAGATTTCCCAATGGAGACTCCTTCTTCCTCAACCTTTAAACCTACAAACTGACATGAGACTCAAGACACCAATTGTGAAGGGGATTATTTTCTATTCTAGGATCAAATCCCAACAATATTCGATTTGATAAAGACTTAACCTCCACATTATAAACAAAGGGTTTCAACATGAAATTATACTCGAAACATAATATTTCCATTACTCAATTGTACACACACTGTACATAGATTTACACATGCATCTCAATGCATTCCTTGGAATTCTAGCCCTACTTGACTTTTCATTCTCAAACCTCTCCTTTGGATTGATTTCCTCATTTGATAGCCACCGCCCTATGCCTCTTAGGCCTGCACAATATAAACAATAAGATTCTGAAAAAAAATTGTTCATATCCTAATAATTATCCCTAAATATATATTTGGGATCTTTTAGATCCAAAAATATCTCAAAATCAAATCCCAAAGGATCCTTGAGATCCACAAAACCCTCATGATATACATCTCAATCCTAAGATCTCTCAACTCCTCTCAAATTCTGAGATCTGTTCTAAAGCAGATCTGATTATAATTACATAATACAATCCAGCTCACACATTCTATAATTCCTATAAAACTTAGGAAAAGACATATAATTTACAATCAAACCCCTTTTAGGGAACCAAATCCCTTAGTAAAATGAAAGACCCCCTAGGCCTCATCAAAATGACTAGTTTTTAAAGGCATGATGCTCCTGCATCCGACTACCTAGGAACAAAAATGTCCATGATCTCCTGATCATGTGCTCGTTTTACTAAAATCCTCATGGATCCCAAACATAATACTGAAACTACCTTCTTGCGATGTTGTATTGTTTCATTGTTGTTGCTCCTGCAACTTTCCTGGATCCCAAATCTGGTTCTGCCTCGTTCCTCTTTTTTGTTGATGTAAACTTGCATTGTCATTTGCAATCTTCTCTGACTGTCTTTTTCACTTCAGTATGTCTCCTCTGGGACACTTTCATCATCAACATCTTCATCACTTCAATCTCTATGTTCAACTTGTCCTTTGGCTAGTAGATACTCTACAACTTACAACTCACTTGCTAAACTTTATTGTTGTTGTTGTCCACTAGATGTTGCATTTAATTTTTATTTATATCTTCAAGATTCTTACTCTCTTATTCACTTATGCCATTGCTATTTGGAACTTCAATCTTCTCCTTCAGATCAGTTATGCCTGCAAACTCTTTGTAGTATTTAACCAACCATTCTTCAAGAAATTTCACCTCTTCTTAAAAATCCATCAACTTTGTAATTTGAATTTGAGGTGTGATTTCATCTTCATGAAATAGTCTCGAGACTACTTCCCCTTCATGTTCGTTTCTCTCTGCTATGCCTACATTTTCCAATTTAATTTGAAAATTATAATTTACTTTTACCTCCTTAGAACATGCTTTCTTTCTTCTGGTTGTGCTTCCTTCTTCTGAATCCCGTTTTCTCATGAATTCTTTGAGCAACCCAATCTGTTCATTCCACTTTGAAAGCATTACATCATAATGTTTTTCTTCAGTTTCCCTTTGGCTCTATCTATGATCCAATTCTTCTTTACTCATTGTAGCAACATTTTCCTCTATCCATCTCTCAACAATCTCACTAACAAGACATGTATGGGATCTCTTTTGGCTGTCTTCATGAGACACTGTGGCCTCATCCTCCATCAAAATGGACTTCTTCTCCTATCTTCTTTGAATGTTTTGATACATTTATTTTTCATCCTTCTTATTCACGACAACTTCAAATGAGTGTCCATCACCTGTAAATCCTACAACCACACACAAAATGTCAGATTTAAAAATATTAGGCTCTCTAGCCTCCTTTGATTTCCTTGTCAACATATCCACTTGTTGATCTGAACTCTCCAAATAATTCATGAGACTTCTTGCAAGTCTCTTATATTTACTCTCCAAGAAGTCTTTTGGACTCTCAACATGTCTCCTCTCAACATCATCCTCTCTAAGGATGTATCCCTGCTCTGGTTCACAATAGTGAACTTTTCCTTCAGTCAATGGCCTCAATCTGAACTCAACTCCTATGATTTTTTCCTTATATACCCAAGCATTCAACATATGCATTAGGTCTCTCAATATGTCCCTCAAATTGTTTGCAAATAACTACATTACATGCCACTTGACCTTCTTCACTTTCCATCCTCGTCTTTGGTTCTCTGTTATCTTCCTTTGTAGCAACATCTGTATGACATTAAGCCTCTTCTTTAGCTCATCCATCTCTCTATCATAGTCCTCTTGAATCATCCTATTTATGTCATTTGTCTTGGAATCCTTCTTTCCTATGTTGTGTCTTCTTTTTGAACCCATGCAATGATCATCAATAGTCATTATCTTCATCTCCCTATGAACTTTTCTTTGTGCACTTGTGGACTGCACTCAAGCCTTTGTAACAAGCTCTCTCCATTATCCTGCTACCCATACCTTACCAAGCCTTCTCCATAAACCAGTCCTCTAGTATTTCTGTGGTTGACTCTCTCTTATAACCTCTTGAGCAACCTCTGCTCCTCTTAGGCTTCTGCAGTTATCCACTTCCCTTGAGAACATTCAACTTGTCCTCCTTATTCCAACCTTAGCTGGAACTATTAGGTTCTTTTCCACAGTTTTCTCCAAGAGCTCAAATTCTCTTCTTATGCATTCAAGAACACGAATGGTTCTCTGTCACAACTCTCCTAGCTGTTTGCTGCTATCAACCTTTCTTATCAACTCCAACCTGCAAACATAATCTTTAAAATAGAGTTAACAAAAAAAACAAAAAACATCATCAATATCTTCAAGATTTGTTTATGATCTTGTCTATCCACTCCTTGTACTTGAATGGACAACTCTATGTTCTGTCAGATTAAATCTAAACTCCTCTATACAATGCCTCTACATCAATTTGCATTCCAATCCTCTATTTGCAATGTCTTATTGCAACTTTATCTCTGTAGCCTTAAAGAACATCAATGTCCTTTCTCCAAGAGCTCAATCCTTCTCTGTCAATGCTTATTGATTTCTCTACATCACTATGGCTATAATAATACCAACGAAATTCAAATGAGAAATTACATTTGATCTGATCCTTGCAATTAAATTCTTCAATAGACACAATCATGCTATGATACCAAAATTGATAACATACCAGGTCTACGCACAATTATGCAACTTTATAAACATTCATTTTTTCTCTATAAGCCTGTCATAAGGCTGTCCAAGGATCATTGCTTCCAAAGGTTTTCAACAGACTTCAAACCTTGCAATTACAAATCCGTTAGCACTCAATTTTGAGCTCTTTAATAGCTTTTTGGAACTCTTTTAAGTTGTCAGCTTCGACAAGCAATCTCTCTCCTTGAGAAGTTCATGGGAACTTCTCCTTTAATTCGTGCAAAGTTCTCAACTTCTCATAGTTCAACTTTGATCCCAATTTCATAAAATACTTACCCTAAAGTCTCATTCCATGTTTCTGCACTAGGGTCCCTTCTTAGCTTTTGGAAGCTAAACTTTGAGCTCTTGTGACCCTGCATCTAACCACATACTTAATTTCTTCATTTCCATACTACATGATCTATTTGTTAGTGATGAATGAAATCTGGGGGTCCTTCATTTCTAGTTTCCAATGATCCTGATCCTGGGACCTGTGGGTTACATACCCACATAATGGTCTATAATAGTGTCCATATCATCTCAAAGATGTCACCTTCACCCATAGGTTCCATACGACCATAGGTGGTGGATAAGGGCTAAGCCCTTGGAGTGCTTAATCGCTTATCAAGATCGATGGTCATGACTTAAATAGTCATTGATAATGGATGGTTATGGTGCACTTCCAATCCTAATGGAAAACAAGTGTTAAGTCCTCCCTGGATCCACTTATTACTTTGGGCATAAGACCTAATTATGTGACTAGGTGCTTTGCATTTTGGGGGTTATTCCTCGCGTGAATCTCTGTGCTATGGGGGTACAAAATAAATATTGTGGGGACGCATGTTAGAGCGTTGGAAGACTATGATCATTTTGAAGTTCGCCTCTCTGTTAACACCCTTGCTATTTGTCATGCGAAAGGGTTGGAATGTCGTTGATCATTTTTAGTGATTGACGGTCGATTGCCTTCATCACTAGAAATATGCCATTTCCTGTCATCTTCATACCTGAAATGTTCCTCAACACACATATATACTCATGAATTAAATAGGGTTTACACACAGAGCGAATTCATTAAACACATGACCATAATCACGTACAAAGATATCTAAATATACAAGATGTTCATTATTCGAGCTCGAATTACATTGTGGCCTCTATGGGCCAAGCCTTGATTCTACATTATGTAGGCCTCTCTTCTAAGCACAAATGATTACAATTTATAACCACAATTACAATATGGGGATCAAATCATTGAAGATCTGATATGATCTCCACGATAGTGTCAAAAATCACAACAAACTTAAATACAAGGAAGTCTCATCCTCATGGCTACATCCACCCTCTGGAAGGTTCACATACCAATTTTGACTTGGGGGGGTGTTGATGCTCCTGCATCAGGCTCCTGGAGTACAAAATTTCCATGATCTACTGATCATGTGTTTTCATTGCTGCATCTCATTCATCTCCATCTCAGTCTTCTTTCCCTTCATGTATCATTGAGTTTATCCTTATGCTCAGTAGTGAGCGGCAATGAAGCCTCCACTGACACCTCACTGACCCTCCTCCTCTGGCTCGATCTTTTGGTATCACATGTTCACCTCCTCTAGAGCCTTTCGAGCTTCCTCTGCTACTATGGATGTTGCATGCTGCTCACTCTCTTGGACAATTCTACCCACAATCACAACTATGGATTTTCCCAACAAATTCTACCTAACTGCAACTTGAAGTTGTTTTCCATTCTCCAACATGCAGGGAATGTTTCCCTGCTCTAATACCACTTGATGAAAATTTAATCTGGGGGTCCTTCGTTTCCAATTTCCAATGATCCTGATCCCAAGTACTATGGGTTATAGACCCACATAATGGACTGTAACAATGTCCATATCATTGCAATGACATCACCTTCACCCATAGGTTCCATACGACCATAGGCGGTGGCTAAGGGATAAGCCCTTGGAGAACTTAATCACTTATCAAGATTGAAGGTCATGACTTAAATAGTCATTGACAATGGAAGGTTCTGGTGCACTTCCAATCCTAATGGTGAACATGTGCTAACTCCTCCCTGGCTCCACTTATAACTTCCAACATAAAACTTAATCCTATGACCAAGTGATCTGCATTTCAAGGGCTTAGTCTTAGTGTGAATCTCTGTGCTATGGGGGGATGAAATAGATATTGTGGCAACGCGTGTCAGAGCATCGGACGACTATGATCATTTCGAGGTTCACCTCTCTGTTAATGCCCTCACCATTTTTCATGAAAAAGAGTTGGATCGTCGACCATACTTTTTAGTGATCGACGATCAATCAACTTTATCACTAGAAATGTTCCATTTCCCATCATCTTCATACCTGCAATCATCCTCAACACACATATATACTCATGAATTATATAGGATTGACACACAAACTGAATTCATTAAACACACGACCATAATCACACACAAAAGTATCTAAATATACACCATCTTCATTATTCAAGCTCAAATTACATTGTGGCCTCTATGGGCCAAGCCTTGATTCTACATTATGCATGCCTCCCATCTAAGCATGAAGGTTTACAATTTATAACCACAATTATAATAAGGGGATCAAATAATTGAAGATCCAATTTGATATCCACAATATCGTCAAAAATCACAACAAACTTAAGCAAATACGAGGAAGTCTTGTCCTCATGGCCACATCCACCTTCTGGAAGGTCCACATACCAATTTTGACTTGGGGGGGTGTTGATGCTCCTGCATTAGCTAGCCTCTTATATAATGGAACCTTGGTGCTATAACCAAAGGATTATCCATAAGGCACAAAGGCCTTTCCCTTTATCTCTGAACTTGAAGGAACATAACCTTACACGCAGGGTGTTAATCAAGATTTAGCACCAAGTCCCCAGGTGTGTATCCATTTACACCATACGACCAAAGGCTTGTGTCCATGGGACGCTTTTCGCCATGGATGATTTTAGGGGCAAAATTTTTCTCGTGGACTAATTTTCCATGGGTTTTCCCAAAAAACGATTCGCTATTTTAAAAATGATTAGTCCAAATTCTATAGGATAAAATTATTTTACCTTAAAAATCACCAAAATTTTATATAAAATAGTTAGAAATTTGAATATTTTTACAAAAATATTGCCAAACATTTTATGGTTGGCATATGAAGGATTACTCAGATTCGCCAAGGTTTCTACATTTTAAAATAAATTTCCATCCTTAAAATCATCCCTGCTTTTCGCAAACCTAAAAAGTTCCTTTTCATCGGTATTCAACGAAACACAAAATAGCCTAGGAGTGACATGTAGCCCAATTGATCTACGCTCCAGATTAATTCGTAAATTGGCCTGAGCATTAAACTTTACGCACTTCCATGGGGGAAATGGACCTCCATCGTTGATTTCTCCTATGGGTCATGATTTGATGACTACAATTGGTCCACGATCTAACAATTATGACTTAATCAAATATTTGACGGATGACTAGGGTTACTCCAGACTTTGTAATGAGATATGACGACTCTCATTAAATCTACTTTTGGATCTAACGATCCCAAATTCTCCATGATCTGACAATGAGATCTTAAGCTCCTTTTGGTCGATGGTCACGAGCGATCCAGTCTTCCTCTAACTCCAAATGAAATCTGACGATTGGTATTCTCCTAAACTCTTAGATCAAGGGTCACAATGGATCTCTCTATATTCTACTCCATCATCATCACACATACCTGTAACTAATACATACGTGGATCACTGATCTTGAAAGTGATCAATGATCATTACAAATTCCATTGTTTAAAAACTGAATAGGATTAACTTTCTATAGAGATCTTTCCCAAGAAAGACTCCTTCTTACTCAACCTTTAAACCTACAAACTGACCTGAGACTCGAGACACCAATTGTGAAGGGGATTATTTTCTATTTCGGGATCAAACCCTTGCAATATTCGATTTGAAAAAGACTTAACCTCCACATTATAAACAAAGGGTTTCAACATGAAATTTTACTCGAAACAAAGTATTTCCATTACTCAATTATACACACATTGTACATAGATTTACATAGGCATCTTAATGCCTTCCTTGGCCTTCTAGCCCTACTTGAATGTTCATTCTCAAACCTCTCCTTTGGCCTTATTTCCTCACTTGATGGCCACCACCCTATGGCTCTTAGGCTTGCACAATATAAACAAAAAGATTCTGAACATAAATTTTTTAGATCCTAATAATTATCCTTAAATCAATATTTAGGATCTTTTAGATCCACAAATATCTCAAACTCAAATTCCTAAGGATCATTCAGATCCACAAAACCATCATGACATCCACCTCAATCCTAATATCTCTCAACTCCTCTTAAATTCTCGAGACATGTTCTAAAGCAGATCTGATTATAATTACATAATACAATCCATCTCACACATTCTATAATTCCTATAAAACTTAGGAAAATACATAGAATTTACAATCAAACCCCTTTAGGGAACCAAATCTCTTAGTAAAATGAAAGACCCCCTAGGCCTTATCAAGATGACTAGTTTTTAAAGGCAGGATGCTCTTGCATCAGATTTAGATGAAGAGATTTATATGCAACAACCACAAGGGTATGAGATCAAAGGGAAGGAGAATTTGGTATGTAGGTTGAAGAAGAGATTATATGGCCGAAAACAAGCTCCAAGGTAGTGGTATTTGAAGTTTGAGAGGTTTATGACAAAACAAGGTTATAGTAGATATCATTCTGATCACTGTGTTTATTTTAAGAGGCTAGGAAATGGAAGCTATATTATCTTTGTATTTTATATTGTAATTTTGTAGTCAATCTTGAATATTCATTATTAGGTCGCAGATCTGAAGGTAGAAGTTATGTTAGGGTAGTTTAGTGAATATTGTATTCCGAGAGAAGAGTCTGTGAGAGAAAGAAGAGGAAGTTACAATAGATGTGATATAGCTTGTATCCCTTCATTTGTTGGATAATAATAAAGGAAGGACTTGGAAATTTTTTTGATGTACGTAGCCCACATTGGATGAACCACATATATCTGTGTTTCTATTATATTGTGTGTCTTCTATGTTTTATTTTTACATTTGTTTTATTTTATTGCTCTATAATCTTGTTTTTTTAACTTTTTCTTGACATACACATTGTTTTTAGAGAATGTTACAGTTATATCTCAACCTATCTAGCTCGATGTAGTACCATTCACGTGGGCCAAGACATGCTAACAAAAAATACCATTAACACAAAAACTACCTCCAAATAAACACGTGGCTAATGGTGCGATTACCACGAAACAACATAACTACCCATCGTTAAAATTTAGGCAGATGTAATTTTTTTCAATAATGTTTTGGTTCAAATGCTTGACAAGTAAAGGCATTATTAGTCTTGTTAAATCTCCTTGACCAATCAAAGATTAATTAAAAAATATATAACAAAAATTAATGTCTTAATTTTTATGAAGCGTCACATAACTTTGGCAAAATTTATATATAGGTTCATGCACATATTGTTTAATAAGTTAAACTGATTATCAATAGTCCGTGCTTCAAAAGGAACTAATTTTTATAATAGGAAGAGAATGATTTAATTTGATAATATAAAATGAGAAAAAGACAAAAACTCTTGTATAAATTTGATGAAATAAAATGGAAAAAGATTACTGCCATTTATTGAACATTGTTTTTATTTTTTGATTGGAAAACTACATACTGATGAAATAAAATGGAAAAAGATTACTGCCATATATTGAACATTGTTTTTATTTTTGGATTGGAAAACTACATAGTTGGTTATCGACAAAATAGTCATTTATTGAACATTGTTTTTATTTTTTGTTTGGACAACTACATAGTAGGTTATGGAAAAAATATTGTTGAACCAATTGTTTGGAATGGTAGAATTCCATTTGGTTTTTAATACATAGTGAATTAATTGAATTTTTCTCATTTAAAATTTCAAACTTTCAAAATTGGAATGAGAGAAACTTAAGCTCTTAGCCTCAAGATTATTCAATGATTAATTATGAAATATATGCACTAACCAAATATTTTTCATCATCCTATCTACATCATTCTATCTAGTATTGATTTCAAAATCCCTTATTTATTATGTCCCATTCATAGTAGGGACATTAAGTTTTGGGCCATTTCTATTATTTGTGTCCATGCTTTTCAAAGTTGTTAAACATGGTTTAAACTAAAGTTTTATTCACTAACGTTTACATTGGGTATCGGAGCTAGGGGATGGCAGCGAGATGCAGTCACCCCATTAATGTTGGTAGAGGGGTTTCTGACCTTGTGTCACCCGCCTCTTCACTTTGCTCGACATGCAAATTATACAACTGTAACTTAGCCAATTTGCACAATTCGCGGCTGAGTGCTTTTGGGGGTGGATCTTTCCTTTCACAGAATGTTAATTAATTGGGTTGGTTGTCGTTGATGTCAACCCTTAAAGAAAGTCCGGTAGCGAATTTCGATAGCACAATGGTTTGGGTAATGGACCCACGTTTTTTTTTATGGATAATGGTATGAATTTTGATATATTTGCAGGTAAGACTATTCTAGATGGATAGTACATGTCATGCCATTTCCGGTGGTATGTGGAAAGTCACTTAAATCCTCACGGTTAGAGAGTTATGGCCATGTGAAGTTGGAGAAAGGTTTGGGTAATGGACCCAGTTTGTTTGATGGATAATGGTATGCGTTTTGATATATTTTCAAGTAAGAATATTATATATGGATAGTACATGTCATGCCATTTCCATTGGTATATGGAATGTCACATAACTCCTCACGGTTAGAGAGTTATGGCCATGTGAAGTTGGAGAACCCTCATCAGTCATCTAGAAGCCCCAAAAGGTCCAAGTAGTCAAAGTGGTTTAAGAGATTTTAGAAGGTAAATAATAAAGTGAAGTGATGAGTGTACTATAAGTCAAAGTGAATACAAAATAAATTATTCAAATAATAAAGTTAATGGA
>JZKD02S0541775.1:245315-259032 GCA_000966675.3 Picea glauca
AGTTTGGAATTATAACGCTCCCTAAGACCTTATAGGGGAGCGCCAGCGCTCCTAAGGCTGATGCAGGGGAGCGCTCACCTTCAAAACCCTTGTTTAAGAGCTCCTTTCAGGTGGTAAGAGTTCCTTTACTTTATTTAATCATTCTCCCTCCTCCAAATCAAGTGTCTGAGTTATTCTAGATGTCTCCTTGGTGTCCTCATTATGGCAGCATGCTTTGTTTGATGTTCGCGACATTTGTGAATGACATGCGACACTTGCAACATCTATCGAAGTGAGCGATATTGAGGTGTAACAATACCAATTGTTGGAATATTGTCACTACCACTAAATCAATCAACCATTTATTGATCTGTCATTGTCACTACCATAACATATCACTATTATTATGCTTCATCAATCGTTACCACTCAAATCTGTATTCCTCAAACCCTTGTACCAAGACCCACAAGAATGTCCTTCAAATCAAATACCCATGAGCTACTAAGACATTTATGTGTTGGAATACTACAGAATGTAAACCCTAACATAAACATTAAACCATACCTCTCAAATTGTAGCTGACCTAATGGATTAGATCTTTTGAACTTCAGTTTACTCAAATAAAAATTGCCTTACACTCTGTAAACTCGTGGATTTCCATGCTTTGTCCCACTGTGTCTTGTGGATGTCTGCACCCTTATATCTCTGCAACTCACGGACTTCCATACTTCTCTATGCATCCATGTTTTCCTTCACCGAGCCCTACGTATGTTCGCGCTCTTCCTTCACTACAACTCCCAGATGTTTGTGCTCTTCCTTCACTACAACTCACGAATAGCCTTTGGGAAAACCTAGAACAGTAAGTTCAACTTCATCCCTTTGGCCCCTGCAATGTCTCTCTTCACTAAACTTCGTTTCCTCAGACTCACTACTTCAGATCTATCAATAGTACTTTCCCATAACACTTTACAACACATATATTCAATGTGCTCAATAGGTTTTAATAAGAGTCTCTTGAAGTCTTATTTATACTTTCCAAGTGACTTACTTTAGGGGCTAGCTTGTAATTGTTTTACCCCTTTTCCTTATTTTAGGGATAACCTGCACTCTCTTGTTTCAACCACTTTACCCTTAATTAAATTCTTGTTGCAACTATTTTACCCTTAATAAATGACTTCTAACTTCTTGTTGACCTTCTAGGGGCTTCTAGATTATTCTTTGTGGTCCTCCAACTTCACAAGGCCATAACTCCTCAATCGTGAGGAACCACGTAGTTTACCACATATCATTGGAAATAGCATGATATGTATTGTTCATCCATGAATGATTTATCTACATTTACAATGTCCTTCATTTCCTTTTTCCTATAACAATTGCAGGTTCCATAACCATACCTTTGGGGATTCCTAACTTCTTCAAGGGTTGACATCAAGGACAACCAATATTTCAACAGATAATGCTTGGATTATCTACATCCACAATTCTAAGATCGATGTCTTAAATTTTAGCTTTTTTATTTGGTCAAATAGAGACTTAAATTTTTTATTGGGTTTAAGATTGTGTCCTCATGCGATAGTTCACAAATGCTATATTGAATAATATTATAGTGAAATTATAGTGAAGAGAAAATCCAATAAAAAATGGGATCTAAGATTCAGGTTGTGTAACAAGTGTTTATAAGAGAATAGAAATGACATAGAGAAAAGCAACAACTTCAAGAAAAGAAAAATAGGACATAAATATGGATAATGGGTGGGCCACAAAAGTATTTAAGAAAACTCGTCAAGCCTCTATAAGTCCAAACTCTTTTTTGTTTTTTTATTAAATTGGTCTTATTTTACCAATTTCATAGTGAATACATAAATACATATAAGAGTTTGAAATGAAAATTAAGTCTTAATACTTTTTAGAAAGGTAGATAAAAAAGCCACATGTGGCAATGTCCCTGCCAAATACTAAGGTTATGTAAAAACAGATTATAGCGGTGGGCATGAACGTTCAATAATAACAAACAAAGTTGTTGTTCTTTCCTGTGAGCATTTTGATGTCCACCCAATTCCTGAGAATTGGCAAAGTCTATGCAGTAGAATTGGCACTCATACTTTTGATTGTAGCCCAACGTTACCAAGAATTACAAGGCAAAGCATTACCGAAAACTAATGACAGATGAGCTTACCAGAAACTCATTATAAAACTTTCGATTGTAGCTCAGTGTTACCAGCAATTACAATGGAAAGCATTACCAAAAACTAATGACAAATGAGCTTACCAGAAACTCATTACAAAAGCATTGGTTATGAGATTGTGCCCATTGTTATAAGCTCCCCCTATTTCACCCACCTAGGATTTTGAACAAGGCCCATAATTCTGCAGGAGAACCTGGTGGCCCTTGATTGTGGATACTAAGGTTAAACTAATG
The DNA here is from genome assembly GCA_000966675.3 of Picea glauca. NCBI lineage: Eukaryota > Viridiplantae > Streptophyta > Pinopsida > Pinales > Pinaceae > Picea > Picea glauca. The sequence goes on from JZKD02S0541775.1 coordinate 247,714, forward strand.
ACTTCATATAAAAAAATAAAAAAAACTACTGAGCTCAGATAACAAAAAAAATATTGACCTCAGATAACAAAAACTAATTATCTAAGATTGTTTGTTTCTTAGAACTATTGATGACAAGAAAGTTATTGATGATTACAGGGTAATCATCAATAGACAATATTCACACATCGACAGTGTTTCATCTGCATCACTTATGTCAAAAAGGCATATTCACGTTGACAATATTCTGCTTTATTCACTTTTTTTTCCATGGTTGTTATCAAAAAAATGAGACCTCGAGTTTTCAATCCATTATTTATGAGTTTTCACTACATTTATATGTTTCAATCTTCAAATAAAAATATGTATACATATTCCTATTAGTTAATAGGATTATTGCATGTAGGTTTATAAAACATATGGTATTGTACTCTTAAGGAAACGCCAGTAAAATATTTTTGGAATCGCTAAAACAAAATAAAATTAAGAATGTCAGATTGAATTTTTGAACTCCCACGTATAAGAATCCTTTTCTATGGAAAGACCAGGTTTCATCTTTGTTTAATACAAGAGTTAACAAAATATGTAGAACAATATCACTTCATCGAGTATTTCAAAATTTATATACTATTTTACAACATTTAATGACAAAGTCAGAAAAGACTGAATTTCAACCACAAAATCTATTCACTTTTTGAAATTCTACAGAAAGAAAAAAGGCACCGTGATCTAATCATCAATTAAAAAATTGAATTTATAGTAAGGTTTTGAGGAAAAATTGAAAAACTAATATTATGAATTGCATTGATTGTGAATAATGGGCTCTTTATAGCCACATACATACCAAATACATGATGTTGACAACCACTCGCCATGTTTTTTAAAGTCAATGATTTCCACGATGGGAGAAGACGTGACTACTTGTGATATGCTTAAGGGAGACAGTCTTCTAACATGCTAATGCATGGAATTATTATGCCCATACACACCATGTGCCTGGGAGCCAATTTGAGATGGAATCCCTTGCCACAATCCATTTCATCTTAACATAAGAAAAATCCTTCTAATTCTAATTCTAGAGCCGAAATGTGTCTTTTCTGGTTCCGAACTGGAATCCTTCGAACAATTACACAGGTCCCTTATGAATGCTCAATTGGCTTTTTCGGGCGCCAAGAGTGCACCCACACAGTGCATGACCAAGGACTGTGACCAAGTGCCAAGCCGAAAAGGCACTTATCGGGGACCGGGACTTCCCAAGTCAAGTGTCCTGTCTTCTGGTCTCTCGAACCCCCGGTAGTCGAAATGCCCGGCACCTCTTGACTTTGAGATTTTGCGTTTCGCGAAATTAGGATACAAAGAGTATCCCTACTCCTTGGAGTCACCGGTTGCCAAAAATCCGAGATGACCCAGCGCCTATTCCTTTTCAGGATTTTGCATTTCGCGAAATCAAGATGCAAGGGGATGTCTCTGCTCCTTCGAGTCCCCGGTTGCTAAAAAGCTGAAATGTCGAAATACCTCGGTGCCCGATCGACGGCTCACGACAATCCCTGTGATCGACGGTCCTGGTCAATTCGCGATTTCGCAATTTCACGATTCGGGATCCTGAAGGACAAGATCCCCTGCCTTTTCAACTCACAGTCCCTGAAATCCCAAAATGACCGTCGAGAAACTCTCGCCGCTAACCTCCTCACAGCTCCACCTGATCTAACGGCCTGTAGAGTTTCGGTGTTCCTCCTCGAGGATCCTCCACCGTCTGTTCGGTTCTCTGAATTCCCCTCCTGGATATATGCAGGGTTAAATTTTGCGCTCATCCCTTCAATCGGACGATCTGCAGAGATTTCCACCGCGATCCAACGCTCGACGGCGTTCTTCCTCCTGAACTTTTACTTAAGTTCGACTTAGGATATTTCTAAGTCTGTGAAGACTCGGTCTTTGCTCCTCCCAGGGAATGGTTCCTGGATCCCGATAACACTTTTTGAAGTGTTATTCCTCCTGAGCTTTGTCTAGTTCAGATTTTGGATCCAGTGCACTCCTTGCATTTGAGGGAGTTCGATAGCTCAGATTCACAGCATTTTCTCTCTGGCTCGATCCACACCTTGCAGAGCTCCCAATGAAGAGAAAAAAATTTCACAGTGTTCCTCCCTAGCTCAATGCACACCTTGCAAAGCTCCAAATGAAGAGAAACAATCGAAACTGCCAAAATCTCAGAGTTCCATTTACTTGTTTATAAAACCAAAAATAATAGGAAAACACACACAGTCCAAGCTTCACAAATTTGGATCAAATTTCCATTTTGTTATATTCACAAGTGCTCAATGGCTACAGATTACCTTCAGAATTACAGTAACTCAAAACATTTTCTTCCTGCTAATTTGCAGTTCTCTCCTACAGCTAGTTTTTCTCTATATTCCCCTCTCTCGTCTAACTGGGTCTGTCAACTTCTACATAACTCAAATATGATTCTAGGGTTTCCCCTGGCTACTTGTCTACTCTAAATTTCATCCTACACTATACAAGTCCAGTCGCATTCCAGAGCCGAAGTGGAAACTCCTGCTCTGTTTACAATTTCAAAAACTTGCTTCACAGGGTAAAATTCGGCACCAGTTCAAGCGTGCCTCCAAAAGTGAATTTTGGCGCTGAGTAGAGGCAGATCCCGAAATCCATTGTAGCTGCCCACATCAAAGTTTTGGAAGAAATCACACATATTGAATGTTCCCACCTCTATGCGCTTGACACGATGCTCCTGCATCATACTCCCCTTGACAAAAATCATGGACTCCTATCCATGAGCTCCTCAATTGATTTTCCCTGCTTCTGGATAGCAGCTTCATTTTACCAACTGGCATCTTTGATTGGGTGTCCCTTCCATTTGACCAGATACTCAAAATAAGTCTTCCTCCTGGTCTTTTTTCCAATCCTATGATCAACAATCTTCTCCATCTGTGGATTTTCTTCTACAGGCATCTGTCTCTCCCACTGAATCTTTCCTTGATCTTCTGACCCTTCTGTGTCATCTTTCCTACAAGGATACAGGTCTAAAACATTGAATATGGGTGAAATGCCCGCACCATCTGGCAGTTCGATCTCATAGGCGTTTGCATCGAACTTCCTCAAGATCTTATAGGGTCCTATCTTCTTCATCTTCAATTTGTTATATGTTCCCCTAGGGAACCTTTCCTTCTTGAGGTGTGCTAAAACCTTATCTCCCACTTCAAATCGAAGTTCCCTATGATGTTGATCAGGTCTGTGTTTGGATTTCTGATTGGAACGCTGTAATTTTTCTTTGATCCGACCATGGACTCTCTGCATCTCAGCAGCAAAATCCTATGCTCCAGTGCTTCTGATCTCTCCCTGTTCCAAGTCCCTTAACTCAGACACTCCCATGGGTTGCATTCCATAGAGTATTTGGAATGGGCTCCTTCCAGTGCTTTTGTTTGTTGAGTCGTTGTATGCAAATTTTGCTTGTGGCAGAATCCGATCCCACTGGTTATGGTGTTCAGTAACCAGACTTCTCAATAAGTTTCCCAATCTTCTATTTACAACCTCAGTCTGCCCATCTATCTGAGGGTGATAAGCAGAGCTGAAGGACAAATCTGTCCCCATATTCTTCCACAACACCCTCCAAAAGTGACCAACAAATTTTGTGTCTCTGTCTGAGACAATGCTTCTGGGTAGGCCGTGAAGTCTCACAACTTCTCTGAAAAACAGATTTGCAACATGTGTTGTATCACTGGTCTTTTGGCATGGGATGAAATGTGCCATCTTTGAAAACCTATCCACCACCACAAATATGGAATTGAATCCCCTTTGTGTTCTTGGCAAACTCAACACAAAATCCATGCTTATTGCATCCCAAGGCCTCTCTGGTATTAGCAATGGTTGATACAATCTAGTGTTCTGTCTTTTCCCCTTTGCATGTTGGCAGATTCTACATTTGTTCACCAAATTTATCACATATGTTCTCATACCTGACCAATAGTACGAGTTGCTCAACATTTTATCATGGCCGAAATATCCAGCCAATCCTCCACTATGCTTATCCTTCAGAAGATTGTCCCTCATTGAGCATCTTGGTATGCACAATTGATTTTCTTTGAACAACAATCCTTCCTGAACCATATACTCTGTCCACCGACTTCTATCTCTCAGTACAGGGCTTGTACATGCTTTGTAGGCCTCCTTGAAATCTGTATCATCACAATACATATCCTTAAGGTATTCAAACCCCAAGGTCTCCACTTGGAATTCCTGCAGGATTAAACATCTCCTACTTAACGCATCAGCAACCTTGTTAGTATTCCCAGCAATATGTTTTATGACAAAAGTAAATTTTGCATAAATTCCACCCATTTTGCATGCCTCTGATTTAGTTTTTCTTGTCAGGTTATGAATTGTAAATCTTGGTTATCGTTGTACAATACAAAATCTTGTGAGACAAGATAATGCCTCCATTTCTTCAATGCTTGAATTATGGCATAGAATTCCTTTCCATATGTGGAGTATTTCCTTTTAGTCTCATTCAGCTTCTCGCTGAAATAGGCAACAGGTCAATTGTCCTGACTCAAAACTGCTCCTATTGAAACTCCACTTGCGTCACATCTTACCTAAAACGTCTTTTCGAAATTCGGCAAGAGCAGAATTGGTCATTCTGTTATCTTCTCCTTCAATATATTGAAGCTGTTTTCAGCCTCCTTTGTCCATTTAAAGGACTTGTGTTGTTTCTTCACTGTATCCATCATTGGTGCGCAAATCCCACTGAATTCTCTAATGAACTTTCTGTAGAAAATTGCTAAACCATGAAATCTCCTTACCTCGAACATGATCCTTGGTGATGGCCATTCTCTGATCTCTTTCACCTTCTCTGGATCCATCTTCAGTTCATTAGAAGAGATCACGAAATCCAAATAAATGAGTTATGTCTTCATAAAAGAGGATTTCTTCAAATTGATCAGTAGCTTCTCCTGTTGTAACCTTCTCATTACTAGTGTTAGGTGCCTCAAATGCTCCTCTTTAGTCCTGCTAAAGACCAGTATATCGTCCAAATATACAACCATGAACTTGCCAATGAAATATTTTAGAATTTCATTCATCATCCTCATAAAAGTGCTCGGGGCATTCATTAAGCTAAATGGAATAACTAGCCACTCATACAGGCCTTCATTCGTCTTAAAGGTTGTTTTCCATTCAACACCTTCTCTCATCCTGATCTGGTGATATCCACTTTTCAGGTCTATCTTAGAAAATAAATTTTCTCCACTTAAGCAATCCATTAAATCATCCATTCTTGGTAAAGGGAATATGTACCTGATGGTGATCTTGTTGATGGCTCTCGAGTCTGTGCACATTCTCCATCCTCCATCTTTCTTTGGGCTTAACATAGTTGGTACTGCGCATGGGCTCAAACTTTCACTGACTAAACCCTTATCCAACAACTCTTGGACTTGGTTCTTCACCTCCTCTTTTTTTCGAGGTGTTAATCTATACATTGCCTTGTTTGGCAAGCTTGCTCCTGGTATCAAGTCGATATGATGACTAATACTCCTGATGGGTGGTAATGAGTTTGGCAGCTCATCCACCACTATATCCGCAAAATTATCCAGCAGCTCCTAAGATTCTTCAGGCAAATCATCCATTGATGTACTCGTAAGGATGACTTTGGGCTTCCTCACCACAGTGAACTGCATCTCCTCTTCTTCCTTGACTTCTTTCAGGAGTTCCTTCCTGCTCATGAGAAGTATGCTTGTGTTGGCTTCCTCTTTCGCTCTCTTCTCCTCCATTGGAAGCAACATATGCGTCCTACCATTCTTCTCCAATGTATATGTATTCTTTCTTCCATCGTGAATGACATTCATGTCAAACTACCATGGTCTTCCCAACAAAATGTGGCATACGTCCATGGGAATTACATCACATAGGATTTCATCTTTATATCCTCCTATTTTAATTTCAACGAGGCATTGTTTAGCGATTGTTACCTGGTGTCCTTTTTGCAGCCATGAGACTTTGTATGGCCTCAGATGTGCAGTCGTCTTCAGCTCCAATTTCTCCACCATCTCTGTGGATACTAGGTTGTCAGTACTCCCACTGTCAATAATTACCTTGCATACTTTATCCTTAGTCTTGCAAGCTGTCCTGAAGAGACTATTTCTCTGCACTGGATTCTCAATTTCTGCCTCTGGTTTTAGGAGAACTTTTTTCAACATCAGGGATGCTCCATCCTCTGTCCCTTCTGCTTCAACATCTCTTTGTCTTTCTTCTGAAATGTGAGCTTCTCCTCCTTCCTTCTTCTTCTCAGAACATTCCCAAGACATGTGCCCTATCTTTCCACAGTTATAGCACCTTACTCCTCCTTTGCCTCTTCCTCTAGAAGAGTTTCTTCCACCACCATGTCTTCCTCATGAAATTCCTCCTCATTCTGATTGAATGTGCGGTTTTTCAGCCTCATCCTTAGACTGATGTGCTCTGTCATGGTTAAATCCCTTGCTTTTGCTTGGGACCGAGCTTTTACCTTTTCCTCGCTGGTTCTGTTTTCTGGCTAGCTTCTCCTCTGCCTTCAGCGCAAATGGATAAGCATCTTCCACAATCCTTACTAACATCATGCTAATCTCATCCTGGACTTCATATCTCAAGCCATTTACATATCTGGCGACTTTTTCTTCGTCTCTCTCCCTTTGTCTAGTCCTGATGTTCAACCGGTAGAACTCCTCGGTGTACTCCTTGACTGTCATTCCTTTCTGTCTTAGGTTTTGTAGCTTCCTGAACATATTGATCTGATAGTCCTTGGGTATGAAATTAGCCTTTAGTTTGGCTACCATCATGTCCCAACTCTTTATCCTCATTTTTCCTTTACTTCTCCTCTCAGCCTGCAGTTCCTCCCACCACAGTGTTGCATGCCCTTTTAGCCTGGTGACTGCCTACTTCACCTTCTTTTCCTCATCGACATATTCATAGTCGAAGTGTTTCTCCACGGATCTTATCCAGTCCAACAGTTCTTCAGCATCTAGATTTCCCTCATACATGGGGACCTTTATCTTAGCTCTGCCTCCCAATCTGGCAATTGCTCTCAACAAACGTTCTTCTGCAACATCCTCTCCTGCAGCTTCTTCAACCTTAGCCTCTTCACTTTCCGCATCACTGACATCCCCAACGTCAGGTGCTCTTCTCTGTGTTGCTTCTATTGCTTCCATTCGGGTGCAAAACTCTCGCATATCCCTTTCTACAGCATGATTGGATAAAGGCGGATCTCATCTTCTTGGCGGCATTGTGTTGACTATTTGTCACACATAGAGTACAGCTCCGAGTTTTTTGTCTCCTTCTTTTTCCTCCTTTGCTTGAAATATAGAGACAAAAAATGGGCTCTGATACCACTTGATGCAGACCCCCTATCCCTCCTAAGGGCCGCGTGACCTCCTATTCAGGATCTTCTAATTCTAGAGCCGAAATGGCTCTTTTCTGGTTCTGAACTGGAATCCTTCAGACAATTACACAGGTCCCTTATTAATGCTCAGTTGGCTTTTTCGGGTGCCAAGTGTGCACCCCCACAGCGCGTGACCAAGGGTTGTGACCAAGTGCCAAGCCGAAAAGGTTTTTATCGAGGACCGAGACTTCCCGAGTCAAGTGTTTTGTCTTCTGGTATCTCGAATCCCCGGTAGCCAAAATGCCCGACACCTCTTGACTTCGGGATTTTGCGTTTCACAAAATCAGGATACAAAGAGTATCCCTACTCCTTGGAGTCTCCGGTTGCCGAAAATCCGAAATGACCCGGTGCCTATTCCTTTTTGAGATTTTGCGTTTCACGAAATCAAGATGCAAGGGGATGTCTCTGCTCCTTGGAGTCCCCAGTTGCCGAAAAGATGAAATGTCGAAATACCACGGTGCCCAATCGACGGCTCACAACAATCCCTATGATCGACGGTCCTGGTCGATTTGTGATTTCGCGTTTCACAATTCGGGATCCTGAAGGACAAGATCCCCTGCCTTTTAAACTCATGGTCCCCAAAATCCCGAAATGACCATCGAGTAACTCTCGCCGCTAACCTCCTCGCAGCTCCACCTGATCCAACGGCCTGTAGGGTTTCGTTGTTCCTCCTCGAGGATCCTCCACCGTATGTTCAGTTCTCTGAATTCCCCTCCTGGATCTATGCAAGGTTAAAGTCTGCGCTCTTCCCTTCAATCGAACAATCTGTAAAGATTTCCACCGCGATCCAACGCTAGACGGTGTTCTTCCTCCTGAGATTTTACTCTAGTTCGACTAAGGATATTTCTAAGTCTGCGAAGACTCAGTCTTCGCTCCTCCCAGGGAATGGTTCCTGGATCCTAATAACACTTTCCGAAGTGTTATTCCTCCTTAGCTTTATCTAGTTCAGACTCTGTCTCCCACGCACTCCTTGTGTCTGAGGAAGTTCGATAGCTCAAATTCACGGTGTTTTCTCTTTGGCTCGATGCAGACCTTGCAGAGCTCCCAGTGAAGAGAAAAAAATTTCACAGTGTTCCTCCCTGGCTCAATGCACACCTTGCAGAGCTCCAAATGAAGAGAAACAATTGAAACTGCCAAAATCTCACATTTCCATTTACTTGTTTATAAAACAGAAAATAATAGGAACACACACATAGTCCAAGATCCACACATTTGGATCAAATTTCCATTTTGTTATAGTCACAAGTGCCCAATGGCTACAGATTACCTTCAAAATTACAGTAACTCAAAACATTTTCTTCCTGCTAATTCGCATTTCTCTCACACAGCTAGTTTTTCTCTATATTCCCCTCTCTCGTCTAACTGGGTGTGTCAACTTCTAAATAATTCAAAGATGCTTCTAGGGTTTCCCCTGGCTACTTGCCTACTCTAAATTTCATCCTACACTATCTAAGTCTAGTCGCATTCCAGAGCTGAAGTGGAAACTCCTGCTCTGTTTACAATTTCAAAAACTTTCTTCACAGGGTAAAATTCGGCACCGATTCAAGCGTGCCTCAAAAAGTGAATTTTGGCGTTGAGTGGAGGTAGATCCTGAAATCCGTTGTAGCCACCCACATCAAAGTTCTGGAAGAACTCGCATGTGTTGAATGTTCCCGCCTCTATGTGCTTGACACGATGCTCTTCCATCACCTGAGAGTGTACTTTGTTTTTTATTCCTTTTTCTAAATCCTATATACTCGGAACAAGTGGAAAGAAACACTTACTTTTAGCACAACTCATTTGGTGAAACATTATCTTGTTTTTTGTAAGTGAGACTACAACAATTAAAAAATGTGGTTGATGAACAATAATTTTTATGATGAATAGGAGCAGGAAAGTCTTTTTTACCCTCTTAATAAAGCACAAACTAACCAAATCTTTAACCTTGACTTTGATGCGATAGAGGACAACCGTGGTACAGGTGAAGGGTAAAGCCACAGTAGACTTGATTTTTAAGCTTAAAAACACCAGGAAACAGTCTCCCAAGAGCTTCTGGGTTTCCTTGATTATCTATTTTTCTATCAATGGAAGATTCGATTGGGCCCTAAATCAACAGATACCTTTGAAAGGTCGAACCTCATTTTTTCATCAAATATTAAGAGTGAGCACTTTAATTCTACTCACTTGAGTCCCATTTATCTGGACTCCTTCAGGTGCCCTCCATCCATGAATCTTTCAAGGGTCATCAATTTCTGAGCCTTCTGCAAGTTGTCGCCAAGACACTGTAGTGTTCACAGTTACCTTCAACTTTTTTGTTTTATCCCACAATCTGCCCGCTCTGGGATCCTTGTATCCTACGAAGAAAGAACAACATCAGAAAAATAAAGAGGGAGAACTATACCAAATCCAACAACCATTAGATTGACAACGAACTTACCAATTTGTAGGTGGTTCTGTTTCACTGCGAAGGCACTTTCATCACTCAGATCCACCGCTATAGTGATATTCTGATGGGCTCCCTGATGATGATGTTGTTGCCAATGCAAGGAGGATTATAAAGGCGTTTTGAATTGGAAATTTTTTGAATTTGGGAGAGCAGGGAAATCAAACATGAGACCTGAATTGCAGAAAATAAATATCGAACAGGTTCACAATAATTTCGATAAATTCACGGCCCGACAAGCGTTTTCCAATCTTATCCAATCCTTAGATTCTACAAACCCTGCGCATAGATTATAAATGCTCAAAAACCCCAAATTCAAATTGGAAAACCTTTAAAAAAATAGATATATGTCAAGAAGGAAAGGAATGATAATGGTGGTACCTGGCTGTAGCAGTCTTAGGCCTCTTGGTATGTAGCTGGAATTCCTCGAAAGATACCTCAGTGACAGGCGGAGACAAATCTTGCCTCGGCCTTTCTCTTTTGGGACCTGTGGCGTCATCGTTGGTGGCACAGTGGCAGGGGGACCTTGATGTTCTATTTCTACCAATGTGTTTGGCTCCCACACTGTCTGATTTGCAAATCTTTCAACTTCAGGCCTGGGCTCATGAATATATGAAATGTTTTTGTTCTTGACCCTCATCCCTGAAATGATCCCACAAGGATCATAATGCCATGGGAAGCTCATGGCGAACTTCATCTCCCTCAGCATCCTGTTTGCTTCTTCCCCAGCTCCTCGATTGTTGTAGATGAAGGAGCCAATCTGCCCCTTGATTCTAAGCTACTACTTTTTCTTCAATGATACAAAGTGGATATCATCGGAATTTATAATCTGCCTTATATATTCTAAAGCAAAAATCCTGACAGACAGATATTTGGGCAGCTTATACGGTGATAACTCGCACCCGTATACTCTGATCTCGGTGTAATCCTGGTATAAATACCAATCACCCATCTTTGTGTTATCCGAGAGGTGCAGGATCCTCTAGACTTCGTCGTTTATCCGAGGCTCGGGCCTGCCACCTAGCATACTGACCATAGGGTGGTAGAACTGATTGATGAACTCCTTGAAGTTGTACTCTATGGAGTTGTGCTTGAGCAAGGAGGTCCACGCTGTGACTGCCTGAGGTCTACCATCTGTGTCCATCTTCTGCATGGAAAAGCCAAACTTATCTGCCTGGAAGAAGACGAACAAGTATGCTAGTACCGATGAGTATCTGAACATGCCTTCCGTGCCAAAATTCATGAAATGTTCGTGAATGTTGTCTGCCAAGAATGTGCTGAAATCAAACTAGGTGGTGGGCTTTTCGTCGGTAGAGAAGATGGATAGAAAACCCAGAATGGGTTCATCTACCCACTGATCAGAATAGTATCCTAACAAATCACAAAGGGATGAGATGATCTGGTTTCCCTTTGTGGAGAACATGGAAGATGGATAAGGAGGATTTGTGGAGGGAAATTGAGTGGATGGGGGAAGGAAAAGCTTGAATATTTGAGCTCTTTG
>JZKD02S0541775.1:273670-291277 GCA_000966675.3 Picea glauca
AAATTCATTCACTACCCTATCAACATCAAATTTAAAAAAGAACTTGGCCATGCTTGAAAGGTATGGACCAAGTTACTATTATTGCATGGGGCTTTTATTGAAATTCTTTTATGCCTTCTTTACTTTTCTTTTTCTTTTTTCTTTTTTCTTTTTCTTTCTTCTTCTTTTTTCTTTTTTCTTTTTTCTTTTTTCTTTTTTTCTTTCTTCTTTTTTTTTTTTATTTGCAGAATGAAGAATCATTTGTCAACAAAAAATACTAGAGACAGATAATATCCCAGTCACCAGTTGATCCTATAAATTATAGGATGATAACACAGTACAAACATTAGGGTAAGTGGGATTGTGAAGAGTCCTCTGAGAATATCCAACCTCAGTGTTGGTGACACCATGGATTCTCTATTGGATTATTGAGAGGGGGGGTGAATCAGTAATAGAGCAATTTAATCCTTTTTCACCATAAAATGAAAGTGTTATATCAATGTAGAATTATCATACAATAGTTGCAAAGTAAATAAAAAATGAACAAATGAACAATCACACACATACACAGTACACCAGTGTTTTACGTGGAAACCCAAAGTGAGATAAAACCACGAAATGATTTTTCTTATATGTGTTTAAGAATTACATTCATTGGAAGCACCAACTTCCTTTGTTTTCCAACTACAACTAGAAGGAGGATCCAACCTCCTAGTTTCTCAAGCTACAACCTAAGGGAAGCTCACACTCCCCAATTCTCTGGATACAACCAGATAGAGGCTATAACCCCCTTTGTTCTCCAGCTACAACTAGAAGGTGGATACAACCACCTGCCCTTGCCCCATCCAACCACCCTGACGTATAAGTAGAATGATAGAGCCATCGTCACACTATCACTGTGAGATATATTGTTGTAAACATGTAACAATAAACTTACACTAAACAACCTGTACCAATAACCTGAACCATGCATCAACCTGTAATCAACCTGTACCATAAACAAGTGCATCAACCATGCACCAACCTGTACCTCAACCTGTACCATGAACAAGTGCATCAACCATGCACCAAACTTGTATGAATAACCTGTCACAACAGCCTATCCAAAGAACCTATCACAACAACATGTCTCATCAATCTTATCAACCAAATCAGATCTACTCACCAAGATCAATCACCAAGACAATTCTCAAAGATGTGCATCAACCAAGCATAACACAACAACTCATAATCATCTCCAATATCAATATGTTCTTCTAATAATATACAAATACAAGTATGTTACTTCATCCAAAACCATGTGTCAAAAATACTACTAATAAGTGTCCCCAACCATGTACCAAGTATGTACCGATCATGTATCAACTACTCATCAACTATGACTCATCAATATGTACCAAAATCATCAACTATACACCTCATGTATGTGCCAACTCATCAACTACTTGTCTCAACCATGTACCTAACATGTACCTCAAACAAAATCCCTTATCAATTTCATCATCTAAATCTGATTTGTAAATTTGTAATAGACCTAGTGTATATGATCACATACCTTGTTGAATTCTGGCTTATTCTAGAGAGTGAACTTGTAGATCATTCCCCGCATGGAATATTTGTTTTATGGATCTTAGAAAGTATCATCAAAAGAATTTATCCTCCCTTGAATTTTGGCCTTCTTTACTTCACCTTCCCTCTGAAATTCGGCTTAGATATCCTTTGGTTACCTCAGTCGCCTGTAGATATTCAATATGCTCAAGTGTGATTAAAATGAGAGAGCCTTGCCTCTTATTTATACTTTCATGTAGCTTCCTCAAGGGGTTACCTTTTAACCATCTTAACCCACTTTCCTTATTTTAGGGTTAACCCACTTCTAACCACTTGTCAACTTAGTAATTTCTCCATTAACTTTATTATTTGAATAATTTATTTTGTATTCACTTTGACTTATAGTACACTCATCACTTCACTTTATTATTTACCTTCTAAAATCTCTTAAACCACTTTGACTACTTGGACCTTTTGGGGCTTCTAGATGACTGATGAGGGTTCTCCAACTTCACATGGCCATAACTCTCTAACCGTGAGGAGTTATGTGACATTCCATATACCAATGGAAATGGCATGACATGTACTATCCATATATAATATTCTTACTTGAAAATATATCAAAACGCATACCATTATCCATCAAACAAACTGGGTCCATTACCCAAACCTTTCTCCAACTTCACATGGCCATAACTCTCTAACCGTGAGGATTTAAGTGACTTTCCACATACCACCGGAAATGGCATGACATGTACTATCCATCTAGAATAGTCTTACCTGCAAATATATCAAAATTCATACCATTATCCATAAAAAAAAACGTGGGTCCATTACCCAAACCATTGTGCTATCGAAATTCGCTACCGGACTTTCTTTAAGGGTTGACATCAACGACAACCAACCCAATTAATTAACATTCTGTGAAAGGAAAGATCCACCCCCAAAAGCACTCAGCCGCGAATTGTGCAAATTGGCTAAGTTACAGTTGTATAATTTGCATGTCGAGCAAAGTGAAGAGGCGGGTGACACAAGGTCAGAAACCCCTCTACCAACATTAATGGGGTGACTGCATCTCGCTGCCATCCCCTAGCTCCGATACCCAATGTAAACGTTAGTGAATAAAACTTTAGTTTAAACCATGTTTAACAACTTTGAAAAGCATGGACACAAATAATAGAAATGGCCCAAAACTTAATGTCCCTACTATGAATGGGACATAATAAATAAGGGATTTTGAAATCAATACTAGATAGAATGATGTAGATAGGATGATGAAAAATATTTGGTTAGTGCATATATTTCATAATTAATCATTGAATAATCTTGAGGCTAAGAGCTTAAGTTTCTCTCATTCCAATTTTGAAAGTTTGAAATTTTAAATGAGAAAAATTCAATTAATTCACTATGTATTAAAAACCAAATGGAATTCTACCATTCCAAACAATTGGTTCAACAATATTTTTTCCATAACCTACTATGTAGTTGTCCAAACAAAAAATAAAAACAATGTTCAATAAATGACTATTTTGTCGATAACCAACTATGTAGTTTTCCAATCCAAAAATAAAAACAATGTTCAATATATGGCAGTAATCTTTTTCCATTTTATTTCATCAGTATGTAGTTTTCCAATCAAAAAATAAAAACAATGTTCAATAAATGGCAGTAATCTTTTTCCATTTTATTTCATCAAATTTATACAAGAGTTTTTGTCTTTTTCTCATTTTATATTATCAAATTAAATCATTCTCTTCCTATTATAAAAATTAGTTCCTTTTGAAGCACGGACTATTGATAATCAGTTTAACTTATTAAACAATATGTGCATGAACCTATATATAAATTTTGCCAAAGTTATGTGACGCTTCATAAAAATTAAGACATTAATTTTTGTTATATATTTTTTAATTAATCTTTGATTGGTCAAGGAGATTTAACAAGACTAATAATGCCTTTACTTGTCAAGCATTTGAACCAAAACATTATTGAAAAAAATTACATCTGCCTAAATTTTAACGATGGGTAGTTATGTTGTTTCGTGGTAATCGCACCATTAGCCACGTGTTTATTTGGAGGTAGTTTTTGTGTTAATGGTATTTTTTGTTAGCATGTCTTGGCCCACGTGAATGGTACTACATCGAGCTAGATAGGTTGAGATATAACTGTAACATTCTCTAAAAACAATGTGTATGTCAAGAAAAAGTTAAAAAAACAAGATTATAGAGCAATAAAATAAAACAAATGTAAAAATAAAACATAGAAGACACACAATATAATAGAAACACAGATATATGTGGTTCATCCAATGTGGGCTACGTACATCAAAAAAATTTCCAAGTCCTTCCTTTATTATTATCCAACAAATGAAGGGATACAAGCTATATCACATCTATTGTAACTTCCTCTTCTTTCTCTCACAGACTCTTCTCTCGGAATACAATATTCACTAAACTACCCTAACATAACTTCTACCTTCAGATCTGCGACCTAATAATGAATATTCAAGATTGACTACAAAATTACAATATAAAATACAAAGATAATATAGCTTCCATTTCCTAGCCTCTTAAAATAAACACAGTGATCAGAATGATATCTACTATAACCTTGTTTTGTCATAAACCTCTCAAACTTCAAATACCACTACCTTGGAGCTTGTTTTCGGCCATATAATCTCTTCTTCAACCTACATACCAAATTCTCCTTCCCTTTGATCTCATACCCTTGTGGTTGTTGCATATAAATCTCTTCATCTAAATCTGATGCAAGAGCATCCTGCCTTTAAAAACTAGTCATCTTGATAAGGCCTAGGGGGTCTTTCATTTTACTAAGAGATTTGGTTCCCTAAAGGGGTTTGATTGTAAATTCTATGTATTTTCCTAAGTTTTATAGGAATTATAGAATGTGTGAGATGGATTGTATTATGTAATTATAATCAGATCTGCTTTAGAACATGTCTCGAGAATTTAAGAGGAGTTGAGAGATATTAGGATTGAGGTGGATGTCATGATGGTTTTGTGGATCTGAATGATCCTTAGGAATTTGAGTTTGAGATATTTGTGGATCTAAAAGATCCTAAATATTGATTTAAGGATAATTATTAGGATCTAAAAAATTTATGTTCAGAATCTTTTTGTTTATATTGTGCAAGCCTAAGAGCCATAGGGTGGTGGCCATCAAGTGAGGAAATAAGGCCAAAGGAGAGGTTTGAGAATGAACATTCAAGTAGGGCTAGAAGGCCAAGGAAGGCATTAAGATGCCTATGTAAATCTATGTACAATGTGTGTATAATTGAGTAATGGAAATACTTTGTTTCGAGTAAAATTTCATGTTGAAACCCTTTGTTTATAATGTGGAGGTTAAGTCTTTTTCAAATCGAATATTGCAAGGGTTTGATCCCGAAATAGAAAATAATCCCCTTCACAATTGGTGTCTCGAGTCTCAGGTCAGTTTGTAGGTTTAAAGGTTGAGTAAGAAGGAGTCTTTCTTGGGAAAGATCTCTATAGAAAGTTAATCCTATTCAGTTTTTAAACAATGGAATTTGTAATGATCATTGATCACTTTCAAGATCAGTGATCCACGTATGTATTAGTTACAGGTATGTGTGATGATGATGGAGTAGAATATAGAGAGATCCATTGTGACCCTTGATCTAAGAGTTTAGGAGAATACCAATCGTCAGATTTCATTTGGAGTTAGAGGAAGACTGGATCGCTCGTGACCATCGACCAAAAGGAGCTTAAGATCTCATTGTCAGATCATGGAGAATTTGGGATCGTTAGATCCAAAAGTAGATTTAATGAGAGTCGTCATATCTCATTACAAAGTCTGGAGTAACCCTAGTCATCCGTCAAATATTTGATTAAGTCATAATTGTTAGATCGTGGACCAATTGTAGTCATCAAATCATGACCCATAGGAGAAATCAACGATGGAGGTCCATTTCCCCCATGGAAGTGCGTAAAGTTTAATGCTCAGGCCAATTTACGAATTAATCTGGAGCGTAGATCAATTGGGCTACATGTCACTCCTAGGCTATTTTGTGTTTCGTTGAATACCGATGAAAAGGAACTTTTTAGGTTTGCGAAAAGCAGGGATGATTTTAAGGATGGAAATTTATTTTAAAATGTAGAAACCTTGGCGAATCTGAGTAATCCTTCATATGCCAACCATAAAATGTTTGGCAATATTTTTGTAAAAATATTCAAATTTCTAACTATTTTATATAAAATTTTGGTGATTTTTAAGGTAAAATAATTTTATCCTATAGAATTTGGACTAATCATTTTTAAAATAGCGAATCGTTTTTTGGGAAAACCCATGGAAAATTAGTCCACGAGAAAAATTTTGCCCCTAAAATCATCCATGGCGAAAAGCGTCCCATGGACACAAGCCTTTGGTCGTATGGTGTAAATGGATACACACCTGGGGACTTGGTGCTAAATCTTGATTAACACCCTGCGTGTAAGGTTATGTTCCTTCAAGTTCAGAGATAAAGGGAAAGGCCTTTGTGCCTTATGGATAATCCTTTGGTTATAGCACCAAGGTTCCATTATATAAGAGGCTAGCTAATGCAGGAGCATCAACACCCCCCCAAGTCAAAATTGGTATGTGGACCTTCCAGAAGGTGGATGTGGCCATGAGGACAAGACTTCCTCGTATTTGCTTAAGTTTGTTGTGATTTTTGACGATATTGTGGATATCAAATTGGATCTTCAATTATTTGATCCCCTTATTATAATTGTGGTTATAAATTGTAAACCTTCATGCTTAGATGGGAGGCATGCATAATGTAGAATCAAGGCTTGGCCCATAGAGGCCACAATGTAATTTGAGCTTGAATAATGAAGATGGTGTATATTTAGATACTTTTGTGTGTGATTATGGTCGTGTGTTTAATGAATTCAGTTTGTGTGTCAATCCTATATAATTCATGAGTATATATGTGTGTTGAGGATGATTGCAGGTATGAAGATGATGGGAAATGGAACATTTCTAGTGATAAAGTTGATTGATCGTCGATCACTAAAAAGTATGGTCGACGATCCAACTCTTTTTCATGAAAAATGGTGAGGGCATTAACAGAGAGGTGAACCTCGAAATGATCATAGTCGTCCGATGCTCTGACACGCGTTGCCACAATATCTATTTCATCCCCCCATAGCACAGAGATTCACACTAAGACTAAGCCCTTGAAATGCAGATCACTTGGTCATAGGATTAAGTTTTATGTTGGAAGTTATAAGTGGAGCCAGGGAGGAGTTAGCACATGTTCACCATTAGGATTGGAAGTGCACCAGAACCTTCCATTGTCAATGACTATTTAAGTCATGACCTTCAATCTTGATAAGTGATTAAGTTCTCCAAGGGCTTATCCCTTAGCCACCGCCTATGGTCGTATGGAACCTATGGGTGAAGGTGATGTCATTGCAATGATATGGACATTGTTACAGTCCATTATGTGGGTCTATAACCCATAGTACTTGGGATCAGGATCATTGGAAATTGGAAACGAAGGACCCCCAGATTAAATTTTCATCAAGTGGTATTAGAGCAGGGAAACATTCCCTGCATGTTGGAGAATGGAAAACAACTTCAAGTTGCAGTTAGGTAGAATTTGTTGGGAAAATCCATAGTTGTGATTGTGGGTAGAATTGTCCAAGAGAGTGAGCAGCATGCAACATCCATAGTAGCAGAGGAAGCTCGAAAGGCTCTAGAGGAGGTGAACATGTGATACCAAAAGATCGAGCCAGAGGAGGAGGGTCAGTGAGGTGTCAGTGGAGGCTTCATTGCCGCTCACTACTGAGCATAAGGATAAACTCAATGATACATGAAGGGAAAGAAGACTGAGATGGAGATGAATGAGATGCAGCAATGAAAACACATGATCAGTAGATCATGGAAATTTTGTACTCCAGGAGCCTGATGCAGGAGCATCAACACCCCCCCAAGTCAAAATTGGTATGTGAACCTTCCAGAGGGTGGATGTAGCCATGAGGATGAGACTTCCTTGTATTTAAGTTTGTTGTGATTTTTGACACTATCGTGGAGATCATATCAGATCTTCAATGATTTGATCCCCATATTGTAATTGTGGTTATAAATTGTAATCATTTGTGCTTAGAAGAGAGGCCTACATAATGTAGAATCAAGGCTTGGCCCATAGAGGCCACAATGTAATTCGAGCTCGAATAATGAACATCTTGTATATTTAGATATCTTTGTACGTGATTATGGTCATGTGTTTAATGAATTCGCTCTGTGTGTAAACCCTATTTAATTCATGAGTATATATGTGTGTTGAGGAACATTTCAGGTATGAAGATGACAGGAAATGGCATATTTCTAGTGATGAAGGCAATCGACCGTCAATCACTAAAAATGATCAACGACATTCCAACCCTTTCGCATGACAAATAGCAAGGGTGTTAACAGAGAGGCGAACTTCAAAATGATCATAGTCTTCCAACGCTCTAACATGCGTCCCCACAATATTTATTTTGTACCCCCATAGCACAGAGATTCACGCGAGGAATAACCCCCAAAATGCAAAGCACCTAGTCACATAATTAGGTCTTATGCCCAAAGTAATAAGTGGATCCAGGGAGGACTTAACACTTGTTTTCCATTAGGATTGGAAGTGCACCATAACCATCCATTATCAATGACTATTTAAGTCATGACCATCGATCTTGATAAGCGATTAAGCACTCCAAGGGCTTAGCCCTTATCCACCACCTATGGTCGTATGGAACCTATGGGTGAAGGTGACATCTTTGAGATGATATGGACACTATTATAGACCATTATGTGGGTATGTAACCCACAGGTCCCAGGATCAGGATCATTGGAAACTAGAAATGAAGGACCCCCAGATTTCATTCATCACTAACAAATAGATCATGTAGTATGGAAATGAAGAAATTAAGTATGTGGTTAGATGCAGGGTCACAAGAGCTCAAAGTTTAGCTTCCAAAAGCTAAGAAGGGACCCTAGTGCAGAAACATGGAATGAGACTTTAGGGTAAGTATTTTATGAAATTGGGATCAAAGTTGAACTATGAGAAGTTGAGAACTTTGCACGAATTAAAGGAGAAGTTCCCATGAACTTCTCAAGGAGAGAGATTGCTTGTCGAAGCTGACAACTTAAAAGAGTTCCAAAAAGCTATTAAAGAGCTCAAAATTGAGTGCTAACGGATTTGTAATTGCAAGGTTTGAAGTCTGTTGAAAACCTTTGGAAGCAATGATCCTTGGACAGCCTTATGACAGGCTTATAGAGAAAAAATGAATGTTTATAAAGTTGCATAATTGTGCGTAGACCTGGTATGTTATCAATTTTGGTATCATAGCATGATTGTGTCTATTGAAGAATTTAATTGCAAGGATCAGATCAAATGTAATTTCTCATTTGAATTTCGTTGGTATTATTATAGCCATAGTGATGTAGAGAAATCAATAAGCATTGACAGAGAAGGATTGAGCTCTTGGAGAAAGGACATTGATGTTCTTTAAGGCTACAGAGATAAAGTTGCAATAAGACATTGCAAATAGAGGATTGGAATGCAAATTGATGTAGAGGCATTGTATAGAGGAGTTTAGATTTAATCTGACAGAACATAGAGTTGTCCATTCAAGTACAAGGAGTGGATAGACAAGATCATAAACAAATCTTGAAGATATTGATGATGTTTTTTGTTTTTTTTGTTAACTCTATTTTAAAGATTATGTTTGCAGGTTGGAGTTGATAAGAAAGGTTGATAGCAGCAAACAGCTAGGAGAGTTGTGACAGAGAACCATTCGTGTTCTTGAATGCATAAGAAGAGAATTTGAGCTCTTGGAGAAAACTGTGGAAAAGAACCTAATAGTTCCAGCTAAGGTTGGAATAAGGAGGACAAGTTGAATGTTCTCAAGGGAAGTGGATAACTGCAGAAGCCTAAGAGGAGCAGAGGTTGCTCAAGAGGTTATAAGAGAGAGTCAACCACAGAAATACTAGAGGACTGGTTTATGGAGAAGGCTTGGTAAGGTATGGGTAGCAGGATAATGGAGAGAGCTTGTTACAAAGGCTTGAGTGCAGTCCACAAGTGCACAAAGAAAAGTTCATAGGGAGATGAAGATAATGACTATTGATGATCATTGCATGGGTTCAAAAAGAAGACACAACATAGGAAAGAAGGATTCCAAGACAAATGACATAAATAGGATGATTCAAGAGGACTATGATAGAGAGATGGATGAGCTAAAGAAGAGGCTTAATGTCATACAGATGTTGCTACAAAGGAAGATAACAGAGAACCAAAGACGAGGATGGAAAGTGAAGAAGGTCAAGTGGCATGTAATGTAGTTATTTGCAAACAATTTGAGGGACATATTGAGAGACCTAATGCATATGTTGAATGCTTGGGTATATAAGGAAAAAATCATAGGAGTTGAGTTCAGATTGAGGCCATTGACTGAAGGAAAAGTTCACTATTGTGAACCAGAGCAGGGATACATCCTTAGAGAGGATGATGTTGAGAGGAGACATGTTGAGAGTCCAAAAGACTTCTTGGAGAGTAAATATAAGAGACTTGCAAGAAGTCTCATGAATTATTTGGAGAGTTCAGATCAACAAGTGGATATGTTGACAAGGAAATCAAAGGAGGCTAGAGAGCCTAATATTTTTAAATCTGACATTTTGTGTGTGGTTGTAGGATTTACAGGTGATGGACACTCATTTGAAGTTGTCGTGAATAAGAAGGATGAAAAATAAATGTATCAAAACATTCAAAGAAGATAGGAGAAGAAGTCCATTTTGATGGAGGATGAGGCCACAGTGTCTCATGAAGACAGCCAAAAGAGATCCCATACATGTCTTGTTAGTGAGATTGTTGAGAGATGGATAGAGGAAAATGTTGCTACAATGAGTAAAGAAGAATTGGATCATAGATAGAGCCAAAGGGAAACTGAAGAAAAACATTATGATGTAATGCTTTCAAAGTGGAATGAACAGATTGGGTTGCTCAAAGAATTCATGAGAAAACGGGATTCAGAAGAAGGAAGCACAACCAGAAGAAAGAAAGCATGTTCTAAGGAGGTAAAAGTAAATTATAATTTTCAAATTAAATTGGAAAATGTAGGCATAGCAGAGAGAAACGAACATGAAGGGGAAGTAGTCTCGAGACTATTTCATGAAGATGAAATCACACCTCAAATTCAAATTACAAAGTTGATGGATTTTTAAGAAGAGGTGAAATTTCTTGAAGAATGGTTGGTTAAATACTACAAAGAGTTTGCAGGCATAACTGATCTGAAGGAGAAGATTGAAGTTCCAAATAGCAATGGCATAAGTGAATAAGAGAGTAAGAATCTTGAAGATATAAATAAAAATTAAATGCAACATCTAGTGGACAACAACAACAATAAAGTTTAGCAAGTGAGTTGTAAGTTGTAGAGTATCTACTAGCCAAAGGACAAGTTGAACATAGAGATTGAAGTGATGAAGATGTTGATGATGAAAGTGTCCCAGAGGAGACATACTGAAGTGAAAAAGACAGTCAGAGAAGATTGCAAATGACAATGCAAGTTTACATCAACAAAAAAGAGGAACGAGGCAGAACCAGATTTGGGATCCAGGAAAGTTGCAGGAGCAACAACAATGAAACAATACAACATCGCAAGAAGGTAGTTTCAGTATTATGTTTGGGATCCATGAGGATTTTAGTAAAACGAGCACATGATCAGGAGATCATGGACATTTTTGTTCCTAGGTAGTCGGATGCAGGAGCATCATGCCTTTAAAAACTAGTCATTTTGATGAGGCCTAGGGGGTCTTTCATTTTACTAAGGGATTTGGTTCCCTAAAAGGGGTTTGATTGTAAATTATATGTCTTTTCCTAAGTTTTATAGGAATTATAGAATGTGTGAGCTGGATTGTATTATGTAATTATAATCAGATCTGCTTTAGAACAGATCTCAGAATTTGAGAGGAGTTGAGAGATCTTAGGATTGAGATGTATATCATGAGGGTTTTGTGGATCTCAAGGATCCTTTGGGATTTGATTTTGAGATATTTTTGGATCTAAAAGATCCCAAATATATATTTAGGGATAATTATTAGGATATGAACAATTTTTTTTCAGAATCTTATTGTTTATATTGTGCAGGCCTAAGAGGCATAGGGCGGTGGCTATCAAATGAGGAAATCAATCCAAAGGAGAGGTTTGAGAATGAAAAGTCAAGTAGGGCTAGAATTCCAAGGAATGCATTGAGATGCATGTGTAAATCTATGTACAGTGTGTGTACAATTGAGTAATGGAAATATTATGTTTCGAGTATAATTTCATGTTGAAACCCTTTGTTTATAATGTGGAGGTTAAGTCTTTATCAAATCGAATATTGTTGGGATTTGATCCTAGAATAGAAAATAATCCCCTTCACAATTGGTGTCTTGAGTCTCATGTCAGTTTGTAGGTTTAAAGGTTGAGGAAGAAGGAGTCTCCATTGGGAAATCTCTTTGTAGAAAGTTAATCCTATTCAGTATTCAAACAATGGAATTCTTAATGATCATTGATCACTTTCAGAATCAATGATCCACATATATATTAGTTACATGTATGTGTGATGATGATGGAGAAGAATATAGAGAAAGTCATCGTGACCCTTGATCTAAGAGTTTAGGAGAATATAAATCGTTAGATTTCATCTGGAGTTAGAGGAATACTAGATCATTCATGACCATTGACCAAAGGGAGCTTAAGATATTGGCGTTGGATCGAGGATAATTTAGGATCGTTAGATCTAGAAGAAGAGTTAATGAGAGTCGCCAGATCTCATTACAAACTATGGAGTAACCCCAATCGTCCATCAAATATTTGATTAATTCTTGATCGTTAGATCGTAGACCAATTGTAGTCGTCAGATTGTGACCCAGAGGAGAAATCAATGGTGGAGATCCATTTCTCCCATGGAAGTGCATAAAGTTTAATGCCTAAGCCAATTTGCAAATTAATTTAGAGCATAGATCAATTGGGCTACGTGTCACTCCTAGATTATTTTGTGTTTCATTGAATACTGTGAAAAGGCACTTTTTGGGTTTGTGAAAAGTGGCTCATGGACACAAGCCTTTGGTTGTATGGTGTAAATGGCTACACACCTGGGGACTTGGTGCTAAAGCTTGGTTAGCACTCTGCACGTAAGTTTATGTGCCTTTGGGTTAAGAGATAAAGGGAAATGCCTTCTTGTCTTATGGATAATCCTTTGGTTATAGCACCAAGGTTCCCTTGTATAAGAGGCTAGTGAATAGATCATGTAGTATGGAAATGAGGAAATTAAGCTCATGGTTATATGCAGGGTCACAAGATAGATATCCTTACCAGTGATCCTTCAATGACCTTCCACACCTTATTTGTAAATATAGATATACAGCCTTCACTTGTCAACTACCCTGTTGAAATTAGATTTCTTCTCATATCTGATATAGGTCTCACCTCTTTTAGTAACCATTGGTTTCCATTCTTTTTCTTTATTTTTACCTTACCCATTCCAACAATTTGACATAGTTCATCATCACCCAAATAAACTTGTCCAAAATCATCTTGAACATAATATTGAAAATATTTCCTATGAGGCGTGGCATGAAATGAAGCCCCTGAATCTACAACCCAAGACTCAATTGTATTATCTACAGAAATAATCAAAGCATCATGTAACACATCACCTGTTACATCTGCTTCCTGATTTTTCTCCTGTTGTCCATCTCTTTGTTTCTTTGGAGCTCTACATTATTTGCTTAGATGTCCTTTCTTCCCGCAATTCCAACACTCTATCTTTCCCAGTCTGAATTTGGATTTTCCCTTCCTAGAATTCCCACAGTTCCCTAGACTCTTTCCTCTTTCCTTTTGTCTTCCCCTTTTCTCCATGGTCAACACATTACTTGATGTCTCACTTGTGCTTTTCCATCACATTTCCTCGCTAAGGATAACACCAATAACATCATCAAATTTCAGAGTGTTTGAGCCAGAGACAGAGTTACTTACAACCATGACCAAGCCATTCTAGCTTTCTGGTAATGAGCACAATATTAGAAGAGCCCTAACCTCATCATCAAAGGCCACTTTTACAGAACTTAGTTGATTAGTAACCATATTAAATTCATTTAAATGATATACAACAAACCCACCTTCTAACATCTTGATACGGATTTATGAGTGGAATGGAATGAAACCACAGATTTATAATATTAACACAGAGACACGGTGAAAAATAACAAAGATACAGTAAAACTTGACATCTATTAAATAAGAAATATGTTGAAAACTATAAAATGCAGACTAAAAACAAGCTTGTTAGAATGGTGGTAGCTTATCTTTGAGAAGAGATGTGACAGTTACGCTCATTCGCAAGAAGATGAGTACAATGAGGCTCTGAAGGCCTTTTTACAATAAACATGAATTCCAAAATCCTAGACATCCAAAAACCTAACCCTAGGAGATGAAGCATCAAAAGTCATGTGGGCCCGTTGGGCTATGTTAGTACATCAACTTCTCGGGGTCGTAAATTTTGCATACAATATTCGTTTGGGGCACACGATAGCTCATTGGAAAATCATTGACGAGGAGATTCATTTAGGGGATCAATCAAATCCTTCAACTATTTTTGAGGTGCCTGGTGGTGAAAAAATGTCGTTTGGGCCCTCAAAATGGCCTCGAAAGTTTGGGACCCGAAAAACTGCTAAAAATAGTAAGTTTCCAAAAAAATGTTTTGAGCCAGTTGGGTGGCCACCAATATCCTTCTGGATTAATCCTACCCCCTTATTATGCAATGGTCTCCATTGTGTTGAGTTCCCCCATCATATCAGGAATTTTTTGTTCAATTTGGCCTTGGGTGAGCCACTTGCCTTGGTGCAGGAGTTGCCCTGCTTTGACAACCCGATAAAGATGGATCCTCTGTTGGCAAGTGCCCTTGACCTGTATGTCCATGATATGATCATTGGATGCATGTTCCATGCAGTCAGGGTTGATCTCTATTGGTGCCAATTGTTCTACTATCTCTGAGGTGTCCAATAATGGTGGAAAATAAGGTCGAAGGAGGTCCACATTGAACATTGGGTGCAAACAAAGGAAGGGGGAAAGGTTGAGCTCAAAAAAATTGTCACCCACATCCTTGGTGATGGTGTAAGGTCCATAACGGAGTGGACGAAGATTTTGATGAGGCCATGTAAGGTGTTCTTTCTGCAAGTCCAACCAAACTTTGTCTCCCACCTGAAACTAGTGTGGCACCCGGTGTTGATCATGGCGCTATTTGTACTTGGCATTGGAATTCTGTAAAATATCTTGAACCTATTGGTAGATGTGTTGGATCTGCTCGATGAACTAGGTGGCTTTGTTAGCTCCTACTGAAGCATGCGACGAGTCTGCCTGGGTGGTCACAAGGGGTAGTGCAACATCCATGGGACCCAATGGTTGTAATCCCAACCCCACCTGAAAGGGGTTGTGGCTAGTAGAGTTATGTATGGATCTATTATAGTTGTGTTGAACATAGGGAATACTCTCATCCTAGTTGCGGTGGTGCTTGGAATTGTACATGTGTAGGATGTGCACGATTATCTGTTTGACGACCTCGATTTGGCCATCCGTCTGGGGCTGGAAGGCAGTGGACTTGGTGAGCTTGGTGTCCAGCAGTGACAAAAGGCTCAACGAGAATATGTTTAGGAAATGGATGTCCTAATATGAGATAATGGTTTGTGGGATCCCAAAGTGTACCCACAATATTTCAAATAAGAGCTTGGCAATGGTCTTTGTTGTGATCATCTTCTTGCAGGAAGCCAGAATCGCCATCTTGGAAAAGTGATCAACAACCACAAAAACACATTCATTTATTCGCTTGTTGGATAGAAGGCCCAATATGTAGTCCATTGAGATGGATTCCCGGGGCCTCTTGGGAGTAGGCAGAGGAGTGTACATGCCTTGTTTCTTAGTGGCTAATTTGGTAATAGTGCATGCAGTGCAGGACCGGATATACTTGTTGACATCCTGTCGAAGTTTTGACCAGTAGAAATGTCACTACATCATTGCCACTATCTTTTCCATGTTGAAGTTTCATTCCACCCGAGTGTAGTGGGCTTCCAAAATCATCTTCCCTCTCTCACTTGATGGAACACAGAGATAGCCCAGATGGCACTGTATCCCATCGTGAATATGGAAATTAGTGAGACTTGTGTTTATGCCCAACATATAATAGGTGTTGGCGAAGTCAAGATCTGTCTCATTGAGGTGGGGCCATCCAGATGTCTCGTGCCGCAAGAATCTAACACTGTGGTGAGTGTCATGACTAAAGATCGGTTGAAGAAATCAGTGACTCAGTTGGTACTTCTTGTTTTATTCTTGATGTTGAGGTGGAACTGATACAAATATATGGACCATGTTTGATGGCGATCATTTTGGAATTTTCCTTGTGTCTGCATGAACAACAACGGCTTATGATCAGTGTGGATGACTATCTCCTTTCCAAGAATGTAATGCCTCCACTGGTGGTAGGATTTCACAATGGAGTACTTTTCTTTGTCATAAGTAGGGTACTTATGGACGACATTTGATAGTGTCTCACTATGGTAGGCCATGGGGTGGTCGTGTTGAGTGATGATTGTGCCCATAGCATAGTCTAAAGCATTTGTCTCGATCACAAAGGGTTGTTGCAGATCAGGTAATGAAATAAATGGGGTTGAGCATAATTGTTGTTGCATATCATCGAAATATTTATGTTAGTACTAGCCCCACACAAATTTTTCCTTACCACCACGCTTGGTTATTTGGCTGAGCGCCCATGCAATATGGGAGAATCCCAACACGAACCTACGATAGAAATTGGCAAGGCTTAAGAAGATCTGAAGCTCAGTGAGCATGGTTGAGGATGGTTATTCACATATGACTTTGATCTTGGTTGGATCAACATTCACACCATGCGCATCAATAATGTAGCCTAGGTACTAGACCCTGTCCATGCCGAACAAGCATTTTTCCAAGTTGGCACATAGATTGTGTTGTCGCAGGGTGTGTAGAACCTGTTGAATATGTTGCAAGTGTTTTTCCTAAGTCTTGTTGTAGATGATGATGTTATTCAGATACACCACGACAAAAGAATTAGTAAAAGGATGCAAGATATCATCCATCATCCTCATGAATGTTATGGGCATTTTTCAAACCAAAGGGCATGTACAACCATTCAAAAATGCCTTCTTTTTAATTGAATGCATGTTTCCATTCATTTGTCTGTTCTATTGGGACCTAATGGTAGCCAGACTTCATATCAATCTTACTAAACTATTTTTCCCCCTTGAGCTGATCAAGGAGATCGTCAATTTGGGGAATTGCGTACCGATTCCTGACTGTGATTTTATTTAGGGCCTGATAATCAATGCATAATCATCGGGTCCTATCTTTCTTTTGCACCAGCACGATTAGGATTCCACAAGGTGATGAGCTTGGTCAGATGTGGCCCTTGTGGAGCATTTCTTGGATCTGACACTTGATCTCCTCATTTTCTAGTAGAGGGTGGTGATAGACTAGCCCATTGGGTAGCGATGCGACGGGGGTCAGATCGATCAGATGCTTAACCTGATAGTGAAGAGGTACCCCAGTAGGTGATGAGAAGATGTCTTTATATTCTTCCACGACCTTACCCACTTGCTTCTGCTGCGTGGAGAGGTCCGTCGCAGAGCCCATGGATGTGGTTGCAACCATTCACTCACTCTGAGAGTGAATCACAAAGAAGACAATATTCTCGGTCTGAGAAATGACCTTCCTGCATTTCTTGGTAGAGATCAAGGAAATAGCACTATGTGGGACTACATCATGTATCCTATACAATTTCTTGTTCAAAAGTAATAATAACACTGTGAGGCCTAGACTCATATACAACATGATGTTTCCATAATAAGGTTGGCCCAAAAGAACATCACAGACTTCAAGGGGAGCAACATCAGACAATACCTCATCTTTGAATGGCTTGATGTCATACGATAGGAAAAAATGTTGGTTGACATGAATATCACTGCCTTGACGGAGCCATTTGATGGTGTAGGGTTGTAGGTGCAGTGTTGTCG
>JZKD02S0541842.1:0-16521 GCA_000966675.3 Picea glauca
GCAATTTCTCTGGTGGACGTAGCCCACACTAGGTGAACCACGTAAATCTGTGTCTCTCTTGTATTGTGTATCTTCTGTGTTTTGTTTCCACATTTGTTTTATTTTATTGCTCTGCGGTCCTATTTTTCTAACAGGGGTTAGTTCAATTAGTTGTTGTTAATGTTATTGGGTATTTTCCTAATTCTGTACTAGTAGGTTTTTGGTTCAAATTCAAGGCCCACTAGTCTATGTCGACAAGTTTACTAGGGATGCCATTCACAAATGTGGCTAAATGTTCCTTCGGTTTCCCATCTTATTGGCATGGGAGGTAGTGGGGGAACAATAAAATATTGTGTGTGTGTGTGTGTGTGTGTGTGTGTGTGTGTGTGATGATGATGATGATGATGATGATGATGATTATTAACATTCATTGAGACAAATGTTGATCTATCATACCTTAAGAAAAGAAAAAGAGAGAGAGAGAGAGAAAAATTACTTCGATTACTTTAGAATTTTAATTTTGTCCTCGAAAAGCTTGAAGAGAAGCATTCCTAGGTCACCATAGTTTTGATGATCTAAAAGGTTAGGAAGGTCAGTATTGTAACACATATTTTGAAATTGGAATCTAATGTGGGTGTATGCAAAACAATCTAGGAGAAAGTGTTTTTAATCCTGAACCCTCTTAGTGTCACAAAAGTGATAAATTATTTTGACCCATGTCATTTTAGGAATTGTCCAATGCCCTATTTCACTATGGAGTTTTTGGGAGTTCGTTGTTATTTCGGTATTATTGATTTTCTTCTTAATACTATTTAAAATAGAGAGATATTGTTTATCTTCCATATTAGGGTTAATCACCTCCTTATGATATCTTAATTTTTTGTTATCCTCTAACTCTTTATCACACCACAATTTATCCYTAAAATTAGAGCTAATAATATCTATAATATTATCAATATAGAGTGATCTCTTCCTCATTTCCCTAATAATTTATCCAACAGATGACATGTTTATGCCCAACCCCACTTGAGCTGTAGTTAGTTTTGACTAGAGGTTGAAGTAATCTTAGGAGTCATCTTGTCTTCCATCTTGTTTATCCTATCCTTATATACAAGGTACCTAGCCATAATGATGCTCTCAATGGGGAAAATACCCAATTCTATGAGAAGAATAGGATAAGGTGTACTGCTTTTAATTTTAGGATTATGGATTATAAATGATAGTGTTTCTATATGTTTGATATTTATCCATGAACACTTGTGCATTTAACTTATCAACTAGGGTTTTCAATGTACTTGTGAGATGTCACGCACTATATGTGCGGGCTATAAATTTCTAACTTGCATTATTTTTCTAATATGCATCTACAAAAAGAGGAAATTACATTGCAAAAAATTAAAACACACTTGCAGAACATCGAAACACGCAGGAACTAGCTTCTAACACTTGTGATTTCAAGTCTAATGTATGACTTCTCTTAGAGTGATACCATCAGTGACCTAGTAGTATGATAACACTTTTGTTTCTATGTTATTATACTGTCATCATGAGTGTGTTCTAATAAATTGTTTCTATAACCAAGCATTCTACATGAAACAAGGAAAATAAATGCTAAGAACAAAATTAACATAAACTTGCGGGAAAGTAAATTACACATGTTAGTCCCTAAAGTTGCACTTGACTGTGAGAGGGAAAGCTAGGGCATCATTGGTTTATTGCAAAGTGTTTAGAAATTTTTTATAATTTGGTTTTTTGAATAAGGTGGTTGAAAATTGGCTCAAGGTTATAACATAACATGAAAATCAATATCAGAACATAGCATATCCCATTGACTGAATAAAAGGTAGACACATAGATGGATTAAACCAATAAGAAAAAGAGAAGATGAAGCTTT
This sequence comes from Picea glauca, assembly GCA_000966675.3. Lineage (NCBI taxonomy): Eukaryota > Viridiplantae > Streptophyta > Pinopsida > Pinales > Pinaceae > Picea > Picea glauca. Next base: position 1,874 of record JZKD02S0541842.1, read on the forward strand.
CAATTTGTCAACTTCGCATAAATTCTTGTCTCAGAATATCATAAAGAAACAAGACCATCGGCTTGATATCAAAACTTGAAAATAATTTCCACAGTAATTGTTTCAATGTATTAATTAACAATCAAGAAACAAAAGCATTGCAATCTGAATAATGAATTCAAGCATAAAGAAATAAAAACATAATATAAAAAAGTGTCTAACCATCCATATTCCTTTTCTATTAAGTGTCAAATAGAACATAAATGCCTTTACAAAGAGTTTCACAAAAAAGTCCTCTGGATMTCCAATTTTTCGACCTCTAACTTCTCATTCTACAGAGTTTATATAGAAACAATCCATAATTATCAAGATCCAAAAGAAATGGATCTGAAAACCTCTTCATATATATTTAGTTTCTTGTTTCAAATAATCAAGGAGAAGATCCAATCTGATCTCCAATTAGAATTGATGAGGTGGCTTGTCAACTACTGTCCATGAGATTTTTCAGGAAAACAAATCTGGTAAATTCTTGAAAAATAGGGTCCAACAATCTCTTTGTATCTCTTAAATGGTGATATCTGTGTAAAAACTAAGAGAGGATTTTTTGAAGGGAATCGTTCCCATAAAAAAAGTCTTTTGGTTTCAAAAAATGCATCACCATATGTTGTCCAACCTCTCCCAAAATTAATGACTAAAACAGGAAATTATTTATTGTGAAATATCAGAAAAATAGGCCTCAAAGATCAATTCAAATCTCTTAAAATGTGATTGATGTGTAAAAACCGAGAGAGGTTTTGTGAAGGGGCATGTTACCAAAAAAAAATTCTTTTGGTTTCAACAAATTCATCTCCAGCTTTTCTGCAACCTCTCTTGAAGAAAAAGACTAAAACAGGTAAAAATAACAGAGTATTTCCTGTAGCTTTATCAGAAAATTAGGCCTCAAAGATCAATTCGAATATCTTAAAATTTGATTGTTGTGTAAAAACCGAGAGAYATTTTTGTGAAGGGGTATGTTCCCCAAAAAAACCTCTTTTGGTTTCAACAAATTMCTCTCTAGCTGTTCTGTAACCTCTCTTGAAGATAAAGACTATAACAGGTAAAAAACAGAGTATTTCCAGTAGCTTTTCTGGTTCTGCAAAATAATAGCCTTTGTCATCAAAAAAMATTGCTTCAACTTTTGATGATCTGGTGGTTTCTCTTGTTAAAGGTCCTATAGAGAATATAACAACTTTCTTACCTTCTTTTAATGATTCTTTATGTACTGGGGACATTCTTGTCTTTCGTTTGATATCTGCTTTAGCATCTTCAGAATGGTCTTCTATCACTATGACATCTTCTCTTTTGATTGAATAATCGGACATGGATTTGGGCCTTAGCCTGTACTTGTTGGTGACTCTTGTAGAGTTCCTCCTAGGGTCTTGAGACACAGACACACATTTCTTCTTTTTCCTTTTAACTGCAACATTCTTCTTACTGGTTGTTGATGCTTTATGCTTGCCTGAGAGTGTAACATTATAATCTTCATCAGTGTCTTCTTCTGTTTTTAAATTTGCCTCAAGAAGAATTTTGTTTTTTGTTTCCCATTTGAGTCTCTTACCTATGTTGGTCCTTGTTACCCTGATGGCAAACAATTCTTCTTTAATAGGGGTTTCATCAACTAGAATGCTTGGCTCCTGTGTAGCATCCCTTTTCCTTTTTCCTTTCTTCTGTTTGCTAGACTGTGGGTCAGGATTTAGGGATTGCATGAGCCATCTCCAGTGTTTTTGTATTTCTATTAGGGCAGACACGACTAGATTCTTAATTAAAAACTAATGAAACAAACTACTCTTTGCATTGGAGGAGTGTGACTGCACTTTTTTTTTTGACATTTTTGCCAGGCTTTTGAGGAGAAAATAAGGAAAATTTAAAGGATAATCACCATTTAGATGCATTAATAACCTAATGTGATAGATATAAATCAATGAGAATCTGCCTTCGCAAGTGATATACTCGTGGATAACGATCGGAGCAATGTGCCATTCCTGTCTGATCCAACTGCGAGGGATTCATTTTCTCCAATCTTGGTTTTGTCTGTCTAGCTGCAAAAACTGATTGGTAAATTCTGTAACTACATGCTCTTTCTTCCACCATCGTTCTCCTTCGACCACCAACCTGCAAGCCTTGGCAATTGTTTGTTCTGTCACCAACATTAGCAATTTCCCGATCTCCACTTCGTAACCATCGAAGTTTTATGCAAATGCCAAAGAGACTTGTTTGTCGTGACCTTGGAAGGTAGTGAGGAATTCAAACCAACCAACATCTCTAAATCTCTGCACTTATAATTCAACACAATCAGAATGACAAGTGGTGGGTTTAGATAATGATCTTTGGGAATTGAATGATTTGAAATGATTCCTTTGCAGGTATAGAGAAATTTGATCATGTAATGGTTTGAATCATAAAATGATTCGAGAGCCATCGTGGGACACATGCAAACTCTTAGTCCACGATCTGTGTAATCCTAACGAAATCTGGGTGGTGGGCACATATTAAGGCATGGTTATATTTGCGCTACGGGAATAATGTTATTCCAATAGCGCTATTAATGACTTAGCATAATTTGAATTTGTAAAGTTCAAACAGGCATATGAAGTGACACATCATTCAAAACCATGTCTTAAAACTCCAAACTTAAAGAAATTATCCAAAGAACTAAAATGCGAACCATAACAAGCTGAAAACAATGATTAAAATCAAATGAAAGCAGATAATAAAGTGCAGGTAGGAAGGGTTTAGGATTAGGGTTTCTCACTAAATCAAGACAAAATTAGAGACTAACAACACATATATTGAAAATTGAAAAATATTTGAATTGAAATGCTTGAAAGGAAATAAACTACACAAAATAAGAAATGAAATATTACCAACTATACAACACTGGTCTCATGGAGTGAGCTCCCTCCCAAGAAGAAGTCTATAAATTAACAGACTATAGAAACATCCATTCACACACACTATAGAAAATGAAACTATAATCTATATTAAATAGTGATCTCAAGAGAAGCTTGTTTTACACCATCATAATTCAAATTGTGCTCTAGGATTCCTGTCCCTCTACAAAGTTTCTCTTTTTTCAATATATAGAGATGAGCCTCATGCCTAATTTTAAAACAAAAATGAAGTACATGACAATCTTATCAAGATGCAATATTGTTTTTCCTCTGTCCCCACTGCATAGGTAAGAGAAAGAGATTGAATTGGTTTCCAAAACTTTCATTTACATTTATGGGAGTTGAATATGGTTAGAGATGCTCAAACAATGAGCTAGAACTGCTCCTAGGTGAGGATCGTTGTTTATGGATGCAAAAAATAGCATGTAGAGGGTGAAACCATTGCATATATGCTCTAGACATCACCCAACATCTTTGTGAAACATGTGAGACTATTGTACACTACCCAAAATCGACCCAAGCATTAATTATTTGGTCGGTGCTCCTTCACTCACCATCTAGGCTATTGTAACACTTCCCCTCAGCCATGGATGAGTTGGTAACTAGGAAAATTCATTTATTCTTCAAGTGGATGCTTGGATATATTTTAATCATTGTTCACTTGATTATTGGATCTTCGAATTTGTGGCATATTTGTTTAACAAATTTCCAAGTGGAAATATCTCCTACAAATTATTCCAATGTGGATATTCTAGTGTTGGTTCCATGAACCCCATTTGCAATGATGAGTTGAAGTTCCATAGCAATAAAAACGATGTGTGGTTCCATAACAACAATTTCTTTCTATATATTTGGACATGAACCATCATCTCACATCTATGTGCTAGAGTTTCCATATATTCATAAAATGCACATATTGAAGGGTTGGATTTAGAAGCCAAGCATTTCGTATTCTTGAACCTGAAAGGGGATCTCATGAATGTAGGCTAGAAAAAAAGTGATATCATCTTGTAAACCTTAGATAAATATGCTACAACAACTTGTCCATGGATCAACCATTATTTCAAAAGTAGATACAAAATACAATACTTCTCCCTAATGTTAATCATAATACTCGAAAATACTTAAGAAATACAAAGGAAATAACTTTAATCATTATAAACCTCACACATGAGCAATAAAATGGGCTAATACAAGGTTATGGGTAAACAGAAAGGGATTAAATGAGGAAAATAAGATATCAAAAGATGGTAATTTGGCGACTCATCAATAATTAACACTTATGGATTTTCTTAATCTTTATCCATGATTATTTTGAGATGTTGTAGTTCCAAACTTCACAATAATATAAGATAACCATTAGGGGAAATTTGATGTCTAAAATGGGCCTCCTAGGGAAAAATAATAAAATAATAGTTGAAATAATAAAATAAGAGTTATGAATGTTCAAAAAGAGAAAGAAAGAAAACTACTTTTTAAAATTTATTTTCAACTTATCTTCTCATATGTTTACTCAAAATTTCAAGTGTATGAACTCATTGAATACAGAATTAAACTTGCATCCAAGGAGTACTCACTTTTCATACTTTTGATAGACCCATAGTGAAATAAAGTGGAAATACACAAAAAAACTATGTTTCTCGAAAATAAATGGTTTTAAGAAACACTTTTTTTTCATGCATTTCTAGGTTATCTCATTATGGGTCTATAAAAAAATATGCATAGTGGGTACTCGTTGGATGTGGGATTTAATTTTGCATCCAACAAGTGCCTACACTTGAAATTTGAGTAGACCTATAGGGAGAAAAGTCAACAATACAATTAAAAGAAGTAGTTTTCTTCCTTTCCCTCCAAAAATATTTAACCTTATGGTTGACATCATCATATTGAATCCGATTGGTTCTTTTAAATTTTATTTTCATAGTACATCTTTTGTTTTGAGGCCCATTTTTACCTCAAAATTACCATAATGCAAGAGGGTTAAGAGCTTCAAAGAGGAGTTTCTTTTTATCCCAAAACCACAAGTTTGTGTATTTATAGATGTTTTCAAGGTAAAAATAAGCTTTCAACCCACCATTGACCCTCTTTTTAATGCTATAGTTCCAATTAAGATTGTGACAAAAACTGATTTTGAGATATTTGTATGAAGTTACGTCATCTGAATAGCTATGGTCATACACAAAACTAGCATAAGTGATATTTTTATATTTGATTATCATAATATTTATTTTACCAGTGTTAATGATCATACCAACACTAGAGAAGAATCCTTTAGAATTATCGGTTTCTTATCAAGATCAGAGGGATACATTTCCCTAAGACAAATATCATCAACATAAGAAGAAGAATGGTGACTATTCTAACTAAATTTTTTCCAACACATCGTACTCCTTCCAAACAAACATCTAACTTGTCAATGTAAATGACAAAAACAGAGGGGACAAGGGACCTTACTTAACTCCTATATCACAATTACTTTCTTCTAATCAACCCTTAATGTACCTAAACTTGGAAATAACTTTATTGTAAAATCTTATCACATCATTCCTCAAATTGAAAGAAACTATAAGTTCTTCTAATATATTCTAGAGGTTAGTTATAGGCACCATGTCAAACACTTTTCTAATGTCAATGAAACAAAAAAGGAGATTGGTTTTATTATTATGACATTCCTCCGTAATAATCTTGAGTGTAACAAGGTGGTCCATAATTAGTCTAGCTTAGGTGGTTGAGTAGAAATTTTATCCTCTCACTTGTTACATGTTTCTCTCTTCATGAGCCAATTGTCATTGAGATTGAGAGCCATGTAACACACCCGACTCCTTAATACTCCTTTAAGTGGTGGGGCATCATAAATTATTTTTTCCTTAACTAACTCATCTCGAATGATCTCTTAACTGGCTTAACCCTTGTCTGAAACATAGGATAGCGGGGAATTCAGAGTTAGGCGCTTCGATGCTGAACATCTCCTTGCTATCTATGCATGTGACCTCCCGAAGTCTCGAACTTCAAAATTCTCATAAAATTTCCACGCAGTTCCAAACTTCGAACCTTTTTTGTCTCTCTATAATGCTACATCCAAAATCCTATGGAGTCTTGAAGCCCCAAACTCCCATAGTTCTGGTCACTTCACCAACCATGTTGGTTAGGCGGACACGTACCAGGAACTGACACGTAGGAGGGATCAGGGTAACACGCATTACGTTCCAATGGGCCTATAGGGTATGTGATACACACAAATTCGAGTGACACATGTCACATCAAGTTGGGGTCAACGTCACCCTAGGTGACGTCATTGCACCACGTCACCCCGAATTGACAACCTTCTAACATTTCTTAGATCTCACGGTCGAGATCTGGACACATAGATTTATAGATCTATGGCTCTTGTTACCTCAGGGATTCAACGTTCAGGATTTTTCAATGCAAAATCCTCTTTTCTCCCGAAGTTCCCAATCTCCAAACTAAAGTGGCTAGCGCCACGTGTCCTTGGTATATCGACGGTTGGGAAAGAAACCAAAGGATCCATCGATCTACAGTTCTGGGTTCTTCGCAGTTCTGGCCTTCAGGGTTTTGGATCCCAGTTTAATTGCTAATATGGGTTCACCTAACCACCTGGGGAACCTCCCAATGCTGGTCAGCCTTATGGGTAATCATAACTCTTGGTATCCTTTGAACGGTTTATGATTATGAGGGCCGACAATACTCCGAAGTTTTGGACATTCGGAGCTCCGAAGGTAGAAGGGATTAACTCCCTTAGGCTTAGCCTAAGGTTCCTAGGTGTTGGAAATATGTGTTCGCTTGAACAAATCTCGTCCGTTTGTCTTCTAGACGAACGGGTCTTCCCCTTCGAGACTTAAATCTCGATATCCTTCCTGAGCTTCATCATGAAACTATTAAGGTTTTAGGCATGATATTTCATTCGCACAACAAGGAGTCTGAAGAGGATAGTATCATTATACGAACATGGCTAGATTGATGCAATACTTTTATCTCGGTCATCCTACAATTTTATGTCCCAAGGAACCTTGATGGCTAAGTTGGGGCACACAGACAATTAATCAGAAGCATAAGTTCACAAGAAGACAATTTCATATGCATAACTTAACCATTTTAATACAAGAACCATTTATAGATATATAAATACATGCATGCATGCATTATTCCCAATTCAAAGCACAAAGAATGAAAAAACTTATCAAAACCAAAAGACGTGATGCGACTACTGAAAGGGGTTCTCATTTCCACCCAACCATAGGCTCAATCACTCCTAACAGATTTACCACTGGCCTTCCTAAATCTAGACCACGATGCTTTGAGATTTAATCCTTTGCTCCAACTCAACAACAATAGGGATAGAGGTTACTCTCTTCCTCCCGCAGGATCTTGGAAATGGTTTTGACTATACCAAGAAAGGAGGACCACATGAGTACTTCTTTAGTTCCTCAACAACCTCATTTATTAGCTTGTATCTTAACCCTACTAGCCATTTCCTACGACTAGAACACACTTATTTCTTAGTTCTTCCTTGAACCCGAGAGCTTAGTCTCTCGTCTTTGTACTCTTCGTAGGTCTTCCTCTGCCCACCACACCTTCCTTTCTTGTCATCCTCAGCAAGATTGTGTGTGGCTCAAATTCCCAGTCTATGGTTAGGTCTTAAAGCCTTACAGATGGGTTCTCTTCCCCATCCCCTCATTAACTCTTGAGGAGGTCTTCCCACATACCAACCTGACCTTAATTCATTCATGGGTCAGAGGACTATTCTGGTCCTAAGCAATTAAATCCAGTAAGGTACTGGTTTGGTGGAGGTTAACACAACCATTCCCGGTCCCCTTCACCATCTCTTTCATAGCATTCATGGTCTCTCTTAGTACACCCCCCTTCCAGTAGTCATGCAACACTTATCCATTTTCTAGTAAATAATGGAATTTACATTCATTGACCTTTGATACAAAGTTCCACCAAATAAAACATTCACACATATTGAGTTTTCCATATTCTCTTGGCCAATATAGCTATATTTACAAACTAGGGAAAACAGGGTGTTACAATTCCCTTTCCCTAAAAGGAACATCATCCTCGATGTTCTATCTATCAATATGCTTTGTATATACAGAAATAAACAAAAATGGATATTTTTGTCTCATGGCATCCTCCATTTCCCATGTAGCCTCATCTAGGCCAAAGTGTTTCCACTGCACCTTGACCTGTGCAATGGTTCCGTTCCTGAGTGATGTTTCCTTCCTGTCTAGTATGCATTGAGGTTCTGGCAGGAATTTTCCCTCCGGCTCCACCTAGATCACAGACCAGTCAATTATATGATTAGAATCATGTACATATTTCTTCAATAATGAAACATGGAAAACATTATGTGCCTTTACTGTGGGAGAGAGTGTTATCCTATATGCTACAGGTTCCACTCTATCTAAGACTTCAAAGGGTCCACAATACCGAGGTTCTAGCTTGGCACAAGATCCCATTCTCAAGGAACTCTTCCCGGGCCTAACTCTGAGATAGACATGGTCTCCTATCTTGAAATCTCTGGGAGTTCTGTTTCTGTTGACATAACTCTTTTGTCTATCCTGAGCAATTTTCATATTTTTCTTTGTATGAATCACTTGTTGTTCCATTTATTTCAACATGTTGGGTCCGATTGTAATTCTATCCACTGGATTAATCTAGCTTATTGGAATCTTGCACTGTCTACCATAGAGGGCTTCAAAAGGGATCATCTTCAGTGACTCTTGATAACCATTGTTGTAGGCAAATTCTACCAATGGTAGGTAGTCTTGCCACTTCTTAGGGTGATGCATTACATGCATCCTTAACATGTATTCTCATATATGGTTTACTCTTTCTGTTTTTCCATCACTTTGAGGGTGATAGGATGTGCTAAACAATAATTTAGTCTCAAAACCAACCATTGAGGACTTCCAGAACATGGAAGTAAATTATGTATTTTTGTCAGATATAATCTCCTTAGGCATGCCATGCAGTGTAAATATCTCCTCTATGAAGATGTTGGCAATATCTATTGCCTTGCAAGTTGAGTTGACAGGAATGAAGTGAGTAGACTTTCTCAATTTGTTCACCACTACCATGATGACATCATTCTGCTTGGCTAATTTTGGTAATCCGGTGATGAAATCCATGGAAATGGTTTCCCACTTCCATTATGGAATTGGTAGAGGTTGTAACAACCCTATTGGGTTCCGGTGTTCTTCCTTAACTTGCTGGCATTCTAGAAACTTAGCTAAATAATCAGCTATGTCCTTTTTCAATCCAAGCCAATATAATTGTTTCCTAGTGGCCTTAATCATTTTCTGATAACCTGGATGACCAACACATGGTCTCTTGTGTAGGTCATCCATTATGAACCTCTTCAAGTCGTCACAACTTGGGATATACAATCTATTTCTGTAAGTCAGTGGGCCTTCATCAAGCATCTGATAGAGTTCATAATTTAACCATGTAGGCTCTTGCCTTAGGTATGAGGTCACGGTCTTGAAGAATGCATTTGTTTCTTGTGCATTCCTGACTCTTTCATTGACATCTGTTTCACAGGTTCTTACCACTTCCAGGTGAATTGTTTTCACACTTCTGCTAAGGTCACCGACCACCCTATTTTGCTTTCGTTTGATGTGTTTGATTTTGAAATCAAACTCACAAAGGAGAGCCATCCACCTAGCTTGACTGGGATTGAGTTTTGGTTGATAGAAAAGGTGCCTCAACCCACAATGGTCTATCATAAGTACAAATATCCTATCCAAAAGGTAATCCCTCCACATTTTTAAAGCGTTCACTATAGCAGCCAACTCTAGATCATGGGTCACATAATTTATTTCATGCTCATTCAATTTTTAGGATTCGTAGAAAATTACATGCCCTTCTTGCATAAAGACTCCTTTGAATCATTCCTTGCAAGCATATGTGCACATGAGGAATTCATTATCAAGGTCTGCAATGTTCATCACAGGCGCATGGGTTAGAAGGTATTTCAGTTTCTGAAATCTTTCTTCACATTCTGATGTCCAAGTGAATTTATCCCCCTTTTTCTGAAGGGCAGTGATTGGACAACCAATCTTGGAAAATACTTTTATGAACCTTCTATAATATCTTGATAATACCATAAAGGATCTGATATCAGATACATCCTTTGGGTTAGGCCATTCCATAATAGATATGATCCTATCAGGGTCTACTTCAACTCCTTCTTTAGTAATAACATGGCCTAAGTAATGGACTTGATTCTGGAAAAAGTCACACGTGTTAAACTTAATGTAGAGTTGATGCTCTCTTAGTACTTAAAGTACCAATCTAAGATGTTCTTCATGCTCCTCTATGTTCTTGGACTATATTAGGATATCATCAAGGAAAACCAATACAAATATGCCTAGAAATTTTCTGAGTACATTTTTCATCAAGCACATAAAGGTGGTAGGGGCATTGGTTAATCCAAATGGCACCGCCACAAATGCATAGTGACCATATCTGGTCCTGAAGGTTGTTTTGTGGATGTCTTCATCCTTGATTCCAAATTTATGGTACCCATACCTTAAGTCAATCTTTGAGAAAATGGAAGCACACCCTAATTGGTCGAACAAATAATCGATTCTTGGTAAGGGGTACTTGTTCTTTATGGTTGTCTTATTGAGTTGTCTATAATCTATGCATAGTCGGAGTGTGTCATCTTTCTTCTTCACAAACAAGATTGGTGCTCCCCATGGAGACAAACTAGGCCAGATGTAGCCTTTGTCCATCATTTCATTTAGTTGTAGATTGAGATCAAATAGCTCGGGTGTACTCATCCTATAGGGTGTCTTAGACACTGGTACTGCTCCTGGTGCAAGTTCTATCGAGAAGTCAATGTATCTTCTCAGAGGTAGACCTGGTACCTCTTCTGGAAACACGTCTCTATACTCTATTAATATGGGGTGGTCCTCTAGGTTTGGTTTGTCATCCTCAACAGATTCCAACACCTATATTGCATATAGAGGACATCCCTTTCTGCAATACTTTTTCATTTGAAGGGATGATATTCGTCTCATTGAGACATGCTTTTGAATCCCTTGGAGGGTTATCTTTCTCCCTTCCTCATTTACACATTCTAAAGTTTTATGGTAACAATCAAACTTATTTTTGTAAGCAGATAACTAGTCCATACCAATCAACAGGTCATAAGATCCTAGGGGAAGTGTGTTTAAGGGTCGCTTGGTTGGGTAATCCATCCATAATGAATTGGAAAGTTGGTATGACTTGTGCTAATTTTCTTTTGGTGCCAATGGCTACTTGTACCAACCATGGCTTAACATGTATAATTGGTTGCAGTTTACACTTATCAATAGTTTGAGGGGATGCATAACTCAAATTAGAACTAGGGTCAATTAAAATAGAAACCAAATGGTTGGCAATCATACCTTCCATATCCACCACTGAAGCTTGGTGGTCGACTTGTTTATTATCCACGGCTGCATAAATCTGTGGCATGCTCCTAGCCACCTCATTGACTGTGATAAATTCTTGGATGTTGTAGACTCTCCTACTTTTCTATTATCTGTGTGGACAATCCCTTAGTAGATGTTCTTCTCCACAACCTTAACATTTCAAGGATTCCTTATTTGGGTTATCAGCCTTTCCCAGGGTTGCTCCAAAAGGTTTATTTCCACTATGGGAGGGGAAATGTTTCTGATATACACTTCTGGTAGAAAGGATTAATTTAGAGTCCTTCCTATAGTTCTTAAATATTGAGGATTTGAACCCCTTTTTATTGAATATCAAACTACTCTTATTCTTCCAGTCCTCGCGAGGTTCTATCTGACTCTCGAAATATTCGTAACAATACCTTTCCTTATTGATATTGTCTTCTAAGCTCTTTGGCTTGTCAAACTCAATCTTGTTATAGTAGGTCTGAGGTAACCCACTAATAAATCATTGCACTTTTACCTTTTCATCCTTTATGTAGGGTACATACCTCAATAGCTCAAGGAATTTATTGACATATTCCTCTAAGATGAGTTGTCCCAGCTTGAGTTCATAGAACTCGTTAGTCTTCCCATCAAAGTATTTCTTTGAAATATACTTCTTCTTGAAGTGTTTCTCAAACGGTTTCCATGATAAGTCTTCTTCATGGATTCCTTTCACATTCTTAAGGTCTTCCCACCAAATGGAAGTGTTTCCATTCAGATTGGAGATGGCTATTCGAGCCTTCAAGTTTTCAGAGTAGTCCTGGACTATGAAGTAGTTCTTTAAACCAAGAAGCCAAGCTTCTACCTCTCCCCCCTTCTCAATATCTCCATTGAAAGAGGGTGGTTTGGCTTTATTGAACTCTTCAGGGTCATGAGTTTTGGAATTCTTTCACTTCTTTCCTTTTCTTTGAGAATGTGAGCTAGTTTTTCTACTAGAAGATCCCTCGGAGTTGCTTATTTCCTTTCCAGAGGACTCTCCCGCTGAGTGTCCGATGCTTCCAAGTTGGGCCTTCCTCGATGTACTCTTCCTAGTGTAGCCACTTATGGGACCACGTTTTTGTATCTCGGGTGGACTTTGACTTCTCTTTGTATGTCGTTGGTCCACATGATTGGTTGTAGGTCCATGCTGCAACTGCCTCTATAAATCGGATAAGCTATGCAACAAGACTGCATTAATTTCCATTTTTTTTCTTCCTCCTTTATCAATCTCTCGTTGTTGGCCTTGAAACTATGTAATTCGGCCATCATGCTCCTTACAGTTTCAGACAGATTCGAAGGGGTCTCTACCACCCTCCTCTCATCATATTCTTCATCTCTATTGTGGGAGCCATCCCCCACTTCATTGTGCATTACCATCCTTTATGCTTGTAGTTTCCCGCGATTCACTGACTGCTTGAGTGCTAACAAAACACTTGTTGTTAACTAACAGTCTATTAGTTCATGAAAAACACATAGTTCATATATCTTAAATACACACACAGAAGAAGAAGGTTTCATTCTTTTCTTTAGTAAAGGTTTGACCATACTTTTTAGGAAAGGGGTAAGATAGGGCGTCACCCTTACAGTTCTTGAAATGTGGTTTTTTTCTTTTTTTTTACGCAACTCAACGATGAGCCCAAACAGGACAAGTGTTGTAACCATGCTCTGATACCAATTTGTAACACACATGACTCTTTAATACTCCTTTAAGGGGTGGGGCATCATAAATTCCTTTTTTCCTTAACTAACTCATCTCAAATCATCTCTTAACTTGCTTAATCCTCACCTGACATGCAGGCTAGTTAGGAATTCAAAGGTCGACGCTTCAGTGTTGAACATATCCTTGCTATCTACACATGCAACCTCCCGAAATTCCAAAGTCCCATAAACTTTCCACGTGGTTCCAACCTTCAAACCTTTTTGGTCTCTCTACAATGCTACATCCCAAATCCTCCGGAGTTCTGAATCCTCATACTCTCGGAGTTTTGGTCACTTTACCAAACGTGTTGGTTAGTCATATATGTACTAGGAACTGACATGTAGGAGGGTTCAGGGTGACACATGTTACGTTCCAATGGGCCTATAGGGTATTTGATACACACAAATTTGGGTGACACATGGCACGTCAAGCTGGGGTCCATGTCAGCCTGGGTGACATCAATGCACCATGTCACCTCAGAATGAAAACCTTCTAACATTCCTCAGATTTCACAGTCGAGATCTGACCATGTAGATTTATAGATTTATGGATCTTGTTACCTCGGGGATTCGACGTTCGGGAGTTTTGCGATGCAAACTCTTCTTTTCTTTTGAAGTGCCCAATCTATAAACTAAAAAGGCTAGCACCACGCATCCCCGGTATATCGATGACTCGGAAAGAAACCGAAGGATCCCTCAATCTATGGTTTTGGGTTCTTCCCAGCTCCGACCTTCGGGGTTTTGGATCCCAATTTAATTGGTAAAATGGGTTCACCTAACCACTTGGGGAACCGCCCAACGTCGGTCAACCTTACGGGTAACCGTAACTATCGTTCACCTTCGGTCGGTTTATTATTATGAGGGTAAAAAATACTTCATGTAAATGTGTTGAACCTACACAAAATAGATCTAGCTAGAAAATACTACACACATTTGCATAGAGAAATTGAGAAATAAGAAGGAGAGAAAGAATGGAAGAATTATCATTAACCATAATGAATAATGAATAATTTACACACGATATACTTTGTATAACTCAATAAATGCACACTGGAGGAGAACTAATGTGCCATAATGGTGGTCTAGAGTGATCTGTACACACACCAACAATTATGGGAGTGAACTACCACCTAGTCTAATCTCTCGGGCAGTTACGTGAGTGAACTTCCACCTAGCTGAGTTAACTAGTCAACTTGTCTTCAATTAACTAACTGAATAAAGAGTAGTGAGGACTAGATCAAGTAATCAAGGGTAATGCACCAATCTGTTCATGATCCCAAGGCAAGTGTGCATTAGCATGGTGATGATCTCAATGTTGCATGGTGACAAAACCAATGCAGCATCTAAACTCAACTCAACTAGTCAAACTGAAGTGTGAACTGAAAGAGAATATTCTACGGGTGGAATATTCTCCCCTAAAATATAGGAGACTGGATAATGACTAATTATGACTAATAAAAAAGGAAAAACCTTAGGAAAAGGAAATCCTAGGTGTGTGTGAAGTAACTCCAACACCCCCCCTGAACATCACTATGGTGAAAATAAAGAATGGGTCTCGGCAATGAGGCCATGTTAGGTACCCAAATACAAAAGATAC
>JZKD02S0541853.1:0-16521 GCA_000966675.3 Picea glauca
CTTTCCTTTCACAATATCCAACACTTTATTCTTAGCAAGGATGAGGTCAATCCTTGTCTTCCATGCTCTGAAGTTAGAGGCTCCATCTAGCTTGTTCTCGGACTTCATAGAGTTCTTCATGGCTTGCTTGACTTGGTCAAACCCTAGATTTGACCAAAAATCCAAACTTCATGTCTTGGCCTTCTGAGAGTACCAGGAGATGCGCTGGGCTAGGGCGTACTGATCTATTCAGATATTAGGTCAATATCGTCACTTAAGGTGCCTCAACAAGAGGTTTAGGGTTTCTGCAACTACTTCTGCTGGTAACCCTAGCTGCAGTGCTTTTGGAAACTGCTCCTGCTAGTAACCCTAGCAGCAGTTCCTCAACGAGCTCAATATCTAGCGGCTATGTTTCCTTCCAGCGTTTTAGGCTTACTAAAGGGGTGTGGGCCCATAACCTGTTAGAACATAGAAGATGGTGTGCTCGTTTTACCATTGACGATACCTTCGTCACCCAACCATAGGCCGAAGCCTCCCTCCTAGCACCTTAACCTTGACTGAGAATTCCTCCAAAAGCAAACCCTAGGCTAGATATCCAAACAAAGAGTAGTGCACCTTTCCCCAAGGATAGCGTAATACAAAAGACTGATCAGATAGTCCAAACCCTAGTCGAGAGATATTCAACCCAATACTAAAACTAGTTGTTGCTGCAGCTGCACCTACAACCCTCCTCCAAACCTGCGCACAAGATTGCAACTGCAATGCGCACCAACTGGGAAAATTGCAATTCTGAGATGCTGCAAATGAGAAATGGTGCCCTATATTTATAGTAGATCTACCAGTTTTACTGGGGCCGACTTCTCCTTCTGGATAAGTGTCTGTTCAGTATATTATTATTATTTATGGTCGACATCTTCTCTTGGAGGCTAATAGCCTAATATAAATTATCTTTTTGAGCCAAAAAGGCTTCTAGGGTTATTAGCCAACTCATTAGGGTTTCTCTTGCTTCCCGGAGTCTTCTATTCTCATCAGGTTCAAACGTGGAGGTAAATACCTCCCGCAGCTACCATAATATTAACATTCCCTAGGGGTGGCGAACTTACTAGAAACCCCAGGATAACCACCAAGGTGGAAAAATGGTAAAAATCATAACTTCTGAGCAAACGTTTCATAATAAAAAAGAACCCTTTGAAACTTATCCAAATGCCCCAAATATTAAAATGATACTCACCATGATACTTGACTAGTTACCTCGTGAAGCAAGACCTGTCAGCCTCTATGGACCAAGCTAGTGTGGTGGACGCTGCTCTGTTGTTGATGATGATGGTGAAGCATGGTGAAGAAGAGGCGCTATGTGGGTAGTTTTGTCAATCGTTCTCTCGACACTCCATGTTTGTTCCTTGCGGGCCTTGAGACATCATCTCCTTAGTTACCCCTAGGTTGGGGGGGTAACATCTCGCTCCTACATGGGGACATGTGCTCACCTTAGAGTGCATGAGAACCTCAACATCTCCTGGTATGAACTGTGCCTACACACATCTCGAGCAAAATATTAAAATCGGAGGTGTGGTGTAACTCACCCCCTTATTCATATGGAAAAAAAGATAACTATAAATTTTTTAGCAAAACTTGAAAATATTTTTTTCTTGACATTTTTATTCTAACATATCAATATTAGAATGCAATCACATGATTCTATCACAACAACATGAAAATATGCAAGAAGAACAATATGTAAATCAAGAATATGTATGCAAATCAAAACACATGCAACTATACCATCATGACGTGAATATGCAATTGTGGTACAAACAATATGTAGGAATGCAAATGACCTACCTACCTACTTGGGGCCCAAATCCCATAAACGTCAGGTGAAATCATAGAACCAATGCAACCACCTGAGCATCTCATCAAATTTCCTTCCCCTATGCTAAGTTATAAACCATATCAAAGACAAGTTAAGCACAACATGATCATAAGCATACATAAATATATAATCAATCATAAAATGTGACTCATGGGGGTGGGAGGGTGGGACAAAATCATGCTAGAAAGGGGAGCCACAAGCATGATCAATCCATCTCTGAATAGGACTATCACATATAGACAATGCCTCATCTTCGCCCTTACTTAGAAAACCACTACTCCTTGAAAGCTGAGAGGAGATGATAGATCCAAAGAAGACCCCATGATTTCCCAGAGGAGAAGATATGAGATAAGGGACAAACTCAGGTCTAGAGAAAGAATCTTTCTCCTCATTCAAAACATATTGCCTCTTCATTTAGAAATCCATGCAAAATGCCACAATATGAAAACACTACTGCTCTATAGTGTGAGTCTATGATTGCTATGGGCTTGCCACAACCTTATGTTCATCAGAATTTGAGCACAAAGGTGGTTGAAAATCTTCATAATTTAACAAATCTGAGTGCTTAACAGGATATGCATCACAAATCACAAGGTATGACTGAAAATCATCAGGAGTATACCGTGACAAGTCATGTAATGTCCCCATTTTTGGACATTATTACATTACAAAGTGTTATGCCTACCAGAGTAGCCAGATGGGGGTGACAACGAGTTCATGAGATATTGAGGGGTTTTATTGGGCCCACCTTGCATCATTCATCATATTTCATCATCAAGATCCATTCCGCACAGCTTGGCTTTGGTTCCCTTGCTTTGGTTCCCTTGCATTCCGACAATTTCCATAATTTTGAGTTATTATGGGTCATATATTAATTAATTTCACTAAGGTCATTTTGGGCATAATACTTGGAGAAACCTCTTAGTGTAATAGATCATCGGAATCGGGAGGAAGAGAACTACAAGATTAGATGAGGAGAAGTGACTTTCAATGGTCGGAGAAGCCATAGGGACGAATAAATCACTTTTTAGTGGAAAAAGGCCAATTAATTAATAAAGTGATTTAATTAAAGAGTAATAAAAATAAAGTAAAAGTCACTTGGAGGGAAAAGGTGAACAGGGGGGATTAAAGAGACATAGGGGCCTCTATTCTCTCATTGTGTTGCTTATCATTTTGATGTTTGACTTCTTGCTAGAGAGTCCATGAGACTTGGCAAGTGGATTCTTCATGAAATTGTCCACAAGGTCTACAATAGGGAATAGCTTGGTGATCAACCAAGTTAGTGGATTCGAATGGATTGGTGGCCTTTAATCTTGAGGAGGAGGTCTCCTTGACCATTTATCATTTGGCCTATGTTGGGGCCTACTAGATTGATCCATTTCCATGGCTTTCAACCTGTTTTGCATGGCATTCATTTGACTAGCATGCTCTCTCATTTGATTGGCTTGGTTAATCTCCATTTGTTTGATTAATTGATTAAGTTCCTTAATGCCATCACTAGAAGATTCTTGACTTTCACTTTTCTTCTTTTTATCCTCATAGGATTGGGAAGAATTTCCTCTTGAGAAANTGCGGGCCTTGAGACATCATCTCCTTAGTTACCCCTAGGTTGGGGGGGTAACATCTCGCTCCTACATGGGGACATGTGCTCACCTTAGAGTGCATGAGAACCTCAACATCTCCTGGTATGAACTGTGCCTACACACATCTCGAGCAAAATATTAAAATCGGAGGTGTGGTGTAACTCACCCCCTTATTCATATGGAAAAAAAGATAACTATAAATTTTTTAGCAAAACTTGAAAATATTTTTTTCTTGACATTTTTATTCTAACATATCAATATTAGAATGCAATCACATGATTCTATCACAACAACATGAAAATATGCAAGAAGAACAATATGTAAATCAAGAATATGTATGCAAATCAAAACACATGCAACTATACCATCATGACGTGAATATGCAATTGTGGTACAAACAATATGTAGGAATGCAAATGACCTACCTACCTACTTGGGGCCCAAATCCCATAAACGTCAGGTGAAATCATAGAACCAATGCAACCACCTGAGCATCTCATCAAATTTCCTTCCCCTATGCTAAGTTATAAACCATATCAAAGACAAGTTAAGCACAACATGATCATAAGCATACATAAATATATAATCAATCATAAAATGTGACTCATGGGGGTGGGAGGGTGGGACAAAATCATGCTAGAAAGGGGAGCCACAAGCATGATCAATCCATCTCTGAATAGGACTATCACATATAGACAATGCCTCATCTTCGCCCTTACTTAGAAAACCACTACTCCTTGAAAGCTGAGAGGAGATGATAGATCCAAAGAAGACCCCATGATTTCCCAGAGGAGAAGATATGAGATAAGGGACAAACTCAGGTCTAGAGAAAGAATCTTTCTCCTCATTCAAAACATATTGCCTCTTCATTTAGAAATCCATGCAAAATGCCACAATATGAAAACACTACTGCTCTATAGTGTGAGTCTATGATTGCTATGGGCTTGCCACAACCTTATGTTCATCAGAATTTGAGCACAAAGGTGGTTGAAAATCTTCATAATTTAACAAATCTGAGTGCTTAACAGGATATGCATCACAAATCACAAGGTATGACTGAAAATCATCAGGAGTATACCGTGACAAGTCATGTAATGTCCCCATTTTTGGACATTATTACATTACAAAGTGTTATGCCTACCAGAGTAGCCAGATGGGGGTGACAACGAGTTCATGAGATATTGAGGGGTTTTATTGGGCCCACCTTGCATCATTCATCATATTTCATCATCAAGATCCATTCCGCACAGCTTGGCTTTGGTTCCCTTGCTTTGGTTCCCTTGCATTCCGACAATTTCCATAATTTTGAGTTATTATGGGTCATATATTAATTAATTTCACTAAGGTCATTTTGGGCATAATACTTGGAGAAACCTCTTAGTGTAATAGATCATCGGAATCGGGAGGAAGATAACTACAAGATTAGATGAGGAGAAGTGACTTTCAATGGTCGGAGAAGCCATAGGGACGAATAAATCACTTTTTAGCGGAAAAAAGGCCAATTAATTAATAAAGTGATTTAATTAAAGAGTAATAAAAATAAAGTAAAAGTCACTTGGAGGGAAAAGGTGAACAGGGGGGATTAAAGAGAGATAGGGGCCTCTATTCTCTCATTATGTTGCTTATCATTTTGATGTTTGACTTCTTGCTAGAGAGTCCATGAGACTTGGCAAGTGGATTCCTCATGAAATTGTCCACAAGGTCTACAATAGGGAATAGCTTGGTGATCAACCAAGTTAGTGGATTCGAATGGATTGGTGGTCTTTAATCTTGAGGAGGAGGTCTCTTTGACCATTTATCATTTGGCCTATGTTGGGGCCTACTAGATTGATCCATTTCCATGGCTTTCAACCTATTTTGCATGGCATTCATTTGACTAGCATGCTCTCTCATTTGATTGACTTGGTTAATCTCCATTTGTTTGATTAATTGATTGAGTTCCTTAATGCCATCACTAGAAGATTCTTGACTTTCACTTTTCTTCTTTTTATCCTCATAGGATTGGGAAGAAATTCCTCTTGAGAAACCCAGAATGTTTGACCTCCTAGCATCCTGCATGTTTTTATTTATCCTTACTGCAAAAGTTTGTGCATCCTTAAGAGTTTGTGGATCCTTATCCCTTAGTTGATATCTGATTTCCCCCTCAAAGGCCTCCATGTAATGAATTAAAATTGATGCATCAAGAGGTTTAATAGTTGTAGGGAGACTTTTAACCAAGTCATTAAATTTTTTGTTGAATTCATCCATAGTTTCATCCTCTTTTTTCTGACTTGTACTAAGGGCAGCTAGCAAAATTCAATTTCTTTCTGATCACCCCATCTTTCTCTAAAAGCTTTCTGAATTTCGGCTAGGGTGCTAAACTTGTTATGATCTTGTTCTGAAAACCATTCAACAACATCCCCCTCTAAAGAATACACAAACAAAGTCATCTTCACATCCTCTTCATCATGACCACGACACCACTTCCCAATACACAAGTCAACATTCAAGAGGTGAGTATTGGCACTAACAACATTATTTCCTTGAAAAACATGCAACTTCTTAATAGCTTTGTTAG
The DNA here is from genome assembly GCA_000966675.3 of Picea glauca. NCBI lineage: Eukaryota > Viridiplantae > Streptophyta > Pinopsida > Pinales > Pinaceae > Picea > Picea glauca. Next base: position 5,990 of record JZKD02S0541853.1, read on the forward strand.
GAATTGTGTGAGGAGCATCTTGAATAGCTGTGAAGTTCAAAGGCCTTAGTAGATTACTCATGATTAAGTTAGGATTAATTTTTGTAGTATTAACAGTTGTAGGATTATTTTGTTCAAACAAGAATTGGATATCAGAGACTGCTTCTTCTCCACGACTTTCAAGTAGCCTACGAGAAGCAAGGCAGTTTAGTCTCCTCCTATAAACCTTTTCAGGTTTAGGAAAAGAGTAAACCAATCCTTGTGAATTGATCCTAGTAGTATAGCTCAAAGGATTTTCAGATGGATTTGCCACTTGGAGAGTAAGCAAACAATGAAAAACCAATCCAAGTTAAAAAAAAAATTAGGGAGAAATTTATTACTTAGTTTTTAAAGAATAAATTAAATTAAGTCGTTTTGACCAAGGATAAAATTCTTATTCCCGACAACGACGCCAAAGATGTTGTCGTCCTTATACACACCTACAAACGTGGAAAAGTTTCAATCCACTTGGTGTGTCCTTGGAGGCGCAATGCCTAATTCCAAACCCACTGTCACCTCGATTTGGAATTCTTCCGTCTATGCTTACTCCTAGGGAATCCAAGAGGGGTAGATCCTACTTACTATATAAGTTGATTAATGTGATCTAAGAGTTAATTTTAGTTTATTTAAGTTAGGGGGAAATCTAACCTATATGGCAAGCAACAATGCAAATGCACAATTTCAATGATAGTCAAATCCTTTTGCTAAAGGGAAACTAAGACTAGTGCCTATAGATTGGGTAAGGGGTCAACTAAGTTTATACAAAAGAATTAGAAAGAAACAAAATATCTAATTACAAAAGAATAACTCTACAATAAGTTAAAAATGAAATGAAGCTATGGCAAATATACAATGAAAGTGTAAGTTACAATATAGACAAGAGCAAAAGATGAGTTAGAGAGATATACAATAAGTAATCAACTATTGCCCAAGAAGAAAAGATAACTAACCATGAAACATACAACTTGGAAAGCTTGGAAAAGAGTAAGTGCGCAACTCAAGTTGATGCAAGAGCCAAAAGAGAGCAAGTGCACAACTTATGATGCAAGGGGGGGAAACTACTAGCAAGTTCCCCAAAGAGATTGTGCGCAACATGAGAGTAATCTGCCCTTGAACAGATAAACAACTTTAAACAATAGAAAGTAAAATGCCCAACTTGAAATTAAATGCTTGGAAATGAAAAGCACCAATGAATTAAACTATGTACCCTTAAGGTATCTCAACAAATGTTTTGCTGCAACCAAATGAACCTGTATGGGCTTCTCCAAATGTTGACTCAGGGTGTTCACAACAAAACATATATCCGGTCTTGTGTTCATCAAATACATCAATGAGCCCACTATCTTCCTATATAAGGTAGAATCCACAATCTCTGAAGTTGTATCCTGCAACAACTTTAGATTTGATACCATCGGGGTAGCCATGGCCTTACAATCCTGTTATCCCCTAGCCTAGGGATAACTAAGGAGATTATGTCTTGAGGCCCACAGGTCTTAGAACTTGAGTACCGAGAGCCAGATCGACTTGATCTTGGCCCTGGAGGGCCCATCCTTTCCTTCTTCAGCGCCTCCACCTTGTTAGCAGCAACAACATCCGTCCCATCGTCTTGGTCCTTCAACGAAAATGGGTCTTGCTCCATGAGGTAATGAGTCTGGGTATCATGGTATGTGTCACTCTTATTCTCAAAACATTTGAATATGTGCATTTAATTCTTTTACTTCTAACATGTGCTTGGACCTTATGCCTTTCCACTTGACCACACCTGGGGGGAATGACAAGATGCCCTAGTAAGTTGGTTCCCATAGGGTTTGAGTTGTCATTGGGGGGGTTCATGAAAGGTCATCGTTTGTTCCCACCATACTTACCACTTTTCATCTTTTTCCCGCTCATCCATCCCATACACTGGTCCGAGCACTGGGTTTTCCAAGATTTCAAAGGGTTGTACCTTACCTTGTGGGAAGAAGGGGCTAAAGGCCCATGGGGTAAACGTAGCTGGCAAAAGATAAAAGCCGAAAGAATGAAACCTTCAGATGCTTCGCCCAGGGATTTCCGAGAAAGCAATAAAAGGCTTCTCAACAAGAAACAGAGGGACCCGTAAAAAATAATAAATCAAAACCTAGTTGGAGGATAGGGGGTCTCATCACAAGCCATCCTATTAGGTCCATGGGCATGCAACAGTATGACACTGCCATTCAGTTGGTTACCACGCTAGGGTAGTGGCTCTTGGTGGCATAGCCAAGAGAAAGGGGGTCTCATCAGGAGCCAACCTTCTCATTTCCGTGAAATGCTTGTGGGTAACATTGTCACCACTGGTCACCACGCCAGGGCAATGTCCCCTAACTAATCTCTTGAAAGAAAAAGAAAATGAAAATAAAAGATAAAAGGCATGAATGGGCTTGGAAACATTTGCATCCATGACAAGGTGCAACTCACCCTCTTTAGAGGCACCCACAGGTAAGCCATACATTTCCCTTTTATCACTGCACCCATTGCCCAGACATCCCTCACCACCTCATCCACTTACATGGCCTGGATTTGAATTCACCCAGAAACATCCCACATCCAATGAGCACTAGCCCAATAGGACATCCTAGCATCCCCTCCAAACCTAGCTTGTAGAATAGCATAACGTCTTTGGGCACTTGTTCGGGAAAGGGGATTTCATGCACATGTTTAAATAACTTGATGATTAGATGTGATTGACATTGCTATGATCCCTGTGACTTATGAGCCCATGGAGGGCGTACTCGTTGATGTTGCAGGGCCTCACTCGATGGACAGGTACATATGGGGAGATGATTAGTTCAGTCCTCCATAGGGCTAAAATCCCACCAGATGGATGTTGAGACCCCAGCCAAAGGCAGAGACAGATCAGGGGTTTGCACCGGAGAGAGAGAGGGACGTTCCACGAGGGACATCCTGGCAGGCATGGACCCAGGGGGGTCTTGCCCTTTTCACCATGATGTAATCCTTGGAAGGCCCATGACATCACCCATGTGACCCATGACGTCACCCAATGTTTTGGACACTTTTGGAGGCAGTGGTGTGCCAACTGGCACGTGTGGCAGGATCAAAGGCCCAAACCGGCCTAACGTTTTGCTCCTGGATGCCAACATTGCCCTGAGAAGGCCTAACGTCACCCTAAAAGGGCATGACGTCGTCTTTACAACTTGATTTAGGGTTTTATTATGACATTTAATGTAAAAACTGGATATTACTTGTAACTGACCATGTCGACCTTTTTAAACTAATTCTGGTCATTGATATTGTATAAATAAGGGTTTTAGCCCTTGTATTATTCATCATCTTTCACTCACACTTATGAGGACTGAAATTTGTGCCCTATATAGGGTTTCTTGGCTGAAATTTTAGGCGCACTTGTTGAGGAAGGCTAAATTTGGAGTATTTTGACAAGTTTCTTGGTGGATGTGTTCAACTAGAGTTTTTCTTGATGATTCTTGATGTATGTATGTGATATTTCTGCAATTCTTCTTAATTGAATGGTTATAGTCTTATTTATCTTGCATTTACATTAAATATTATGAGATTGCTTGATTAAACCCTAGGAAGACTAACACATGTTATTTCCCTAGCTTTAAAAGCCTTCACCTACTAGATCTTGCCAAGAGGCCAATTTTTTTGAAGCATTTGCTAGGGCCTTGCCATTGCAACACCTAAGTATCCATTGCTTCATCTTAGCCGATTTTTGGCTTCATCATTGAGTTAAAGAGGGAGGAAATCTACTAATGCCTAGGGTTACCTACACCTTAGTAGCTAGTTTCCCCTAGGGTTTGATAATTGGAGCCTTCGGTTACCAACACTCCAATCTATGAATCTCTCTTGTCTTTGACTCTCCTACTATCATTATTTCTCTTCAACATTTTCTTCCACATCATTAACTCCATTTTCCCTAAAGCACTAGTCTAAGCCTTCTTGTTGAGTGATTGATCAAAACAACCATCAAAACTTATACCTTGAGTTTTCTACTAACCATTTCTAACTCTAGAATAGCCTAACCTACTAACATTATTGGTGTTCTTACTGTTAAAATATTGTGTAACTGTAAAGAATATTCTTATCCCCTTTTGTGGGTAAAGCAAAAGATAAATTATATATATTGACAAGTCGGCCCTATTGTGCCTAGACAAGACAAATGTAAATTAAAAGGTAAAGTGGATAGGTTGGCTCTGACCTAATTACTGGGGGGGGAAGAACTTGTATTTATAAGAGGCCTAGCACCTCATTTGTACACACACTCATCAAGCTCTCTCTATCAAGTGCGCAAGTCTGAGAGTGACGCAACTACAAGGAGAAGTGACACATCTATAAGGAAGAGTATCTCAGTAAAGGTGAAGGTTATCTTGGTGAAGGACTATCGTGGTCTAAGTGGTGCGCTACTCTGTTCTGGTTAGGGTTTCTGGTGGATCTTATGTTTGGTGAGATCTCTCTTGTGAGAGACATTGTACTTGTTTATTGAATCTATATTAAAGAAGTTTTGTTGGGTTTTCTTCCCCTTGAGGGTTTCCCAGGATAAATGCTTGTGTACTTTGTGATTGTGTTTCTTTCAGTAAGATCGTTATTATGTTGTTGTTATAATGAAGATTAATAATAACAGATTAAGCAATAAACTTTAATATGGTGTTAGAGCTAAGTTGAAGAGAGTGTCTTTCATAGTTTAAAAAAAAAACACTATCACTGTTGTCGTACAAGAAAATTAGGGCTTTTTATTAAAGAGGAATTTCAACCCAAAGATCATCTAGAAAAGTGCGCCCTAGCCTAAGGAACTCATTGGCACCTTCAGTGCACCTTTTCAGTGGATAGAACTCTCGGAAAGTGAAACCCTAGTTTTCACCAGTACCAGAAGTACCAGAAAACCAGAAGCACTAGTCCAGAAATCCGTTGGTCCAGTTTCAAGGGTCAGAAATTGGAATTTTCAGAAGCTAACTATACCAGCATACTCGCCTCAGTCTAGCGCATATTTTGGTGAGTTCAGCTTTCAAATCCAAGAAAATTGATTTTTTTATTATTTCTATAGCCCGAAGGGCTAGGGTTTCTATTGCAAGAAAGAATGGCTATTGGTATGAGGGTAGAAGACAGGCTGGAAGGATCTGGAAACTTCAAATCTTGGAAACATAGGTTGCAGATGATTCTAGACTAGAACATGTCACAGTGAGTGTACCAGAACCAGAGGAAGAAGAGAAAAAGACCAAGAATAAGGAAAAGGGAAAAGAAAGTATCAAGCACATGTGGCAGAGGAATCAAAATCTCCTCCCTCAAAGAAAGATTTAGTAGAAATTGAGGATTATGTACTTTAAGTTGAAGATAGTTTAAGATAGTTGAAGAAACATAGCAAATGGTGGAGTTCGTGGAGCCTCCCCACACAAAAATAAAAGATAAGTATTCATATTATTTTTTAGTATCTTGTTTACTTTAATACTTTCTCATTACAAGTTAGATTTTTGTGAGAATGTTAATTAACCTTGTTTTACTTCAGTGTCTATGCAGACTTATGAAGGAAGTATCAAAGAAGAGGATAAATAAAGAGATAAAATATTTATTTCAGGTATGATCACTCATGAGAGTGACAAAGGTATGTGTTTAGTTATGATAGTAAGGAAAAATTTGGTAATTTCATAGCTAGAGTGAAAAAGAGTTCAAAAGTCTTATTCATGATTAGGGTTTCATATGTGTACATGGTTGAACAAGTTTTACTTAAGAAAAGATGTGTACTACTGTGGTAGAAATCATGATATAGTTTTATTTGATTATTGCTTATTGTTACTGACTGATTGACTAAGTGACATATCTCTGAAAGCATACTGTAAGTAAGTTTACAAGTCTCGGAAGAAAGAACTTATGCCTTCACTTGCAAAATTTAGAGAGCATGAGAAGGACTTATGATACGGTAACAGTCAGTAAGAACCAGACAATATCCAGTATTCATATAGGAGCAGGAGGCTCGTAATGATGCAAAACAAAAATGTTCAAGATGAAGAGAAAGATGGATACTCAGATATAGTTGATGAGATGTAGGTAACTGCAGCTTACTCCAGTACTGTTATTATAGATGAAGATGGAGTAGGTTGATCCAGTATGAAATCAAAAAGAAAGAAATTTTCGAACTCAAGAAGGCACCCAGGATATTACAGAAGAAAACTTCAAGGATGATGATTAGAAGCTCTTAGTTTGGTGCAAGAGGGAGCTATGTCTCTGAGTTGGAAATGGAGGATCATGATTTGGTGCAGTTAGGAAAGAAGATGGATGGTACCCAGATATTTTGATCTAGATGAAAGTTATCCAGTAGATGGATGGTGCCCAATAGATGGGTAGCATGGTATTATACCATGGAAAGATTTTGGACCACAAGAGATTTTTTCAGATCCCATAGCTAGACCTTCGTAGAGAAGGAATGAGCAATCCCACAGGTAGACCTTCATAGAGAAGGAAAAGAGAAGAGACCTTTGTAGAGAAGGAGAAAGAGAAGAGACCTTCGTAGAGAAGGGGAATGAGAAATTTTCCAAGGTTGGTCTCTATCCAAGTGTTGAGTTTTGGACACTCTAGGGACATGCTAGAATACCCTCATAGAGAGGGGTGTGACCACCCTTGTAGAGAGAAGTGGGGATGTTTCTCCAAGGGGCAGCGAGCAGATACTCTCCTCTAGCCAAGGATTGAGTAGCCTGGAACACAAATCTTGACCATGTGGAATGGTTAGTTGGCTCTTGAGGTTTGTGTCGTGATCGTGCGTGGATCATGGAAAGGGAGTCTAGTCTTGCTCAGGCTAGCATCTTAGCTTCTCTAGTTCATGTGGGATAACTAGGAGTGACGCTATGGTAGTAGTCCTCCCTAGTGGATGGGTGAGATAGATGACTACAAGAGAAGGGAGAACATAAAAGGAATGGAAAAACTCATAGAACATCTTCTGTATGAAGATAAGATATCTTATGTGTGAAGATAAGAAAGAGTATCTTCTGTGTGAAGATGAAAGAAAGAAAGAGTATCTTATGTGCGAAGATAAAGAGAACAAAACTTATTTAATATGGATTCATGGAGAACCAGTCAGTGATTGTGATGCCAAATGACCAAGTGGATTATATCGATGCCTCATGTTGCCCAGTTGATAATGTTATCCAGTTGATGTTGTTGCCTAGTTGATGATGTTATCTAGTTGATGTTGTTGTCCAGTTGATGATGATTATCCAGTTGATGATATTGCCCAGATAATATTTTTCAGTTGATGATGACATCCAGTGACATGTCAAAAGATAAATAATATCCTTCTTGTTAAGAGGGAGTGTTAAAAAATTATGTAACTGCAAAGAATATTCTTATCCCCTTTTGTCGATAAAGCAAAAGATAAAATATATATATTGACAAGTCGGCCCTATTGTGCCTAGACAAGAAAAATGTAAATTAAAAGGTAAAGTGGACAGGTCAGCCCTGACCTAATTACTGGGGGGGCACAACTTGTATTTATAAGAGGCCTAGCACCTCATTTGAACACACACTCATCAAGCTCTCTCTATCAAGTGCGCAAGTCTGAGAGTGACACAACTACAAGGAAGAGTATCTCAGTAAAGGTGAATGTTATCTTGGTGAAGGACTATGTTGGTCTAAGTGGTGCACTACTCTGTTCTGGTTAGGGTTTCTAGTGGATCTTTTGTTTGGTGAGATCTCTCTTGTGAGAGACATTGTACTTGGTTATTGAATCTATATTAAATAATTTTTGTTGGGTTTTCTTCTCCTTCAAGGTTTCCCAGGATAAATGCTTGTGTACTCTGTGATTGTGTTTCTTTCAGTAAGATCCTTATTATGTTGTTGTTATAATGAAGATTAATAATAACATATTAAGAAAGAAACTTTAACAGTTACTAAAGTAAGCTACAACCATACATTGCAACATTAAAAGCTTCTAAAAGCAATTGAAAGGGTTGATTATTGCATTGTCTTGATTGCTTCTAATAACTGTAGTATTATGATGTTAATGGTTGATTATTCTTTTAGTCATTTTGAAGTTGTTTCAAGGCACTCATTGTGACGTATTACCTTATAAATATTGATGTTATAATTTTCTGTTTACTTCATCATTATCAACCAATTGCTTTTATTGAGAAAGTCTATGGTTTTATGAAGTGCTAACCAACAAGTGTACTTGCAAATATATAGAGTTTCTTGTTGCTTTGTTCTGGGTAGGTACACCTTGATATATTATCATTTCATTGGTGATAAAACCGAGACTTTCTGATCGGTGGTGACTTGTGAGAGGGGATCTTTTATTAGCCATTTTGACCTTGCCTTCTCAAACCCCCAAGTCACCGGGGACGTCTCCCCTGGGCCTACAACCGTAAATAGAAAGATGAATCCTATTGAGGTGGAAGTGATAGGATAAACTCAAGTTACGCCAATTTTCTTTCCTTTTACCTTTCCTTCTATCAAAGTACAAATTGCGCGATAACATTTTGGCGTCATTGTCGGGGAACACTGAGTCAATTCTCCTCAAGACGACACTTTTCGGTAAGCCTTTCCTCAAAAGTATTTACTTTACAAAGTTTACTTGGCAAATCCAATGAGGGTGATCCCCTCATTCCTTTGATAATTTCAAGAAAATTATCTGGCAACTTCACAAATGTCGACTCGTAGTGGATGTCAGTACACACTCTCTTCCACTGTGGTAATCCCTATTACTCCTACAAATCCTATTACCACTGTAAGTCCTCCTAAATGTTCTCACAAAGAAATTTTTCGCCCTTTGGACTTAATGAACACCCAAGGAGGATTACATGATCTCCCCAAAGAGGTTGATTCCTGGATGCCTAAGTTCTCAGGAGAAGTAGGATCTTATGCAACTCACACTGGGATAAGTTTTATGAGGAATATGAATTTCACAAATCAGGAGAAGAGCACCCTGACACCTTCATGAGGATTTTTGCAAGCTCACTCACCGAGAGTGCCAGAGACTGGATTAATGGTCTCCCAAGTGGAAGCATCAAAACCCCTAAAGAACTTGAAAGAGATTTCAAGGACAGGTGGTGTAAAAAAGAAAGTATGGCCTCCTTTTACTCTCAATACCTCAAAGTTTGCAAACAAACAGACAAAGACGTTAGGGAATTCAATGATATGTTCAACACTCTCATTAGCAAACTTCAGCTTGATTTTCTCCCAAAGAGCGTTGTTCTCCAACATTACCTTAACTCCTTTGAAGGAACTTTACAATTTACCCTCAAGGATAGATTACCTACAACCCTAGAAGAAGCTCAAGATGTTGCCTTCCAGATTGAAGAGAATCTTAAGTTCAACGATGCCATCTATCAGGTCAACTTTTTGAACAATGATGACATATGGGAGATAAATAAGGAAATCATGGGAGGACTAGAGCATAACCTCCCCGGGATTCTAGAGGTGGAAAACATTACTTTCCATAGGAAATGGAGCACATGTTTCTCAAACATGAAAGATGTCCTAAATTTTTCAAAACAACATGAACCCTTTGAGGATCTAAGTATCTATGAAAGAATCACTTAGTTAGAAAGGTCACTATCACAAATCCAAAAGCCACTTTCTATGAGACCTCCTCAAACAATAAAATCTCATGCTCCAAGAGAAAAAGAAAATCTGAACACTTTGGACCTACAAAATGTTGCAAGACAAGAAAATGATCCTAAACCCTGGTCATGCAAGGACTCCTATTTTGAATGTTATCACCCAAAGGCTACTCATGAGAAACCTAATTTTGTAGATTCCATATTCACCTTGTTCACGCCAAGTCAAACCAAAGAAAATCAAGACATGAGGAAGCCTAGGATTGAATACTTTGGCCAAAAAGATGAGAACTCAATTATAAAGCTTGAAGAGCCCCATGTGTATACCAGTAATCTACCCCAACATTTCCCAAAACTCAACAATAATAGGACCAACCTAAGCACTAGTATAGCCTATATCCTACAAAAGGTTAAAAGGATTCATGAAATGTTGGATATCGCTTCTTTGACAAAGCAAATCCCAAATGACCAGCTATCATCCAAAGAAACTTCCATGCTATTACAAACTGGTCATTTTGAGCAAAATAAGCAAACCCCCTTTCAGGGACATAATGAGTACGACTCAGTAGATTCATGCTTATTTCAGGGTTGACCCACTCTTCCCTTGACAGAAGAAGACAATATTAGTAAGGGAAAGGGTGACCAGAATATTCCTAGCAATCACGAGAACAATATTGCACTAGATAATGATGAGGTGTTGCATTTGCACGAAACATACATAAGGGATAGTGCTTTGATGGGACCCCGCCCCATCGTTCTGGAGCAAGAGAAAGATACAAATTGGGGTGATTATCCTGACGATGCATCTGACATCTCTAAAGACTTGGATGATTATTCTTCTACACAAGAAGATGACTATTTGATAAGTTTTAGAAGGAAAGGAGTTGGCTTCGTCAAATGGGAAGGGGATGATATCGGAACTAGTAAAACAAATGAGCCAACCAAATAAATTCTTCCTGTATTTTCCCCTGATGATTT